>JAMFTM010000034.1:0-520940 GCA_023522825.1 Diaporthe ampelina
AGCCAGTTGACGTTCAGCCAGCTCGGGTTGCCCAGCCGCTCCAGCTCCCTGTTGTAGATGTCGACGTCGGGGAAGCCATCGTCTCGTATGGGGGTCAGCTGGCGGTCGTGCTGGACCTCGTACTTCAGGCGGGCGAGCTCGTCAACGATCTTCTTTCCCTCCTCGGTGGTGGCTGGGTGCTTGCTCTGGGAGGTGGTGCGGTAAACGTCGTCGATAGCTTGGGTCTAGTGCCCGGGGCGAACAGAGTCAGCTTGCGGGGGCTCGTTGGAGGGTGAAGGGCAGGGAGAGGGACAGATAGAGGTGGGACAGACGATGATGACAGGCCACCTGTCTCTTGCTGTGGTCCACCCAAACGAGGTCTTGTCTCCTGTCGAGTAGCCGGCTGTACGAGTTGGAAGCTGGTCAATCTTGGCACCGAGGAGAAGTCGCCATGGGTAAAGGACTGCCAGAACGTACGTGTCTTTGTGTCGTATTCCATCCTGCGAGAACAGATGAGCTGCAACAAGCTCCCAAGAGGCCAGGCTGGGGTTCAAGGAGGGAATTGCTGGTTTCTAGGCAGTTGGAGGGAAGAAGTTTGGAGGGGCTTGCTTCCCAGTCATCCATCATAACGCAGTGGCATGGTGGGGTCGGGCGCGGGCAGCTTGGCCCTTGGCTAACCCCCCCCCCTTCCGATCGGCTCACACAGCAGCCCATGTCAAGACCCAGGGAACCTCTCGCACTGACAGTGAGCAAGCACGGATGGGACATAAAGGAGCGATAATTTGAGCTCTTCTTGAGAAGAAATCTAGACTAGGTATGTCGGATATGATCTTGCATAGAGGATGGTGTAATTACAATAAGGGTATCACAAAGTTGTCTGTCTACACTGCTCTGAAGCGCACCAAAACCTACGTCAACCGCACGAGTGTTGGCAAAACGGTGTGGTCCAATTTGGGCCAGTTGGGCCCCTCGTCCCGACGGCCTGCTCGGTGGAACCATGTCACCTATTCAGCCATTTCTGCGCCTTTGCTGAGAGCCGCTTGATGCGCGACACGTGGGCAGGTTGAGGGCTGGGCTGGGGCGCAGGAGTTGCTTGCACATCATCGCCAGCACCATCGTGCCAGGCGTGGGCAGGCCCCGCAGCCGGCATGCGATCTCCGGCGTAGGCGTTGTGGCCGCCAACCGCCACGACAAAACTCGTGGGATCGCCGGCGTTGACCTTGCCCGACTGGTCTGCCCCCCCGTCGGGCTGGACGTCGTCGTAGGCAAATGCATAGCCCTTGCCGTCGAGGTTGACTGCGTGCAGGAGCCGGCAGTAGTGGTTGGTGGGGTCGCGCTGGTAGAAGGTCAAGGGGTCCGACGGATGGTCGTCGGCGCTCAGGAAGGCTGAGCGCTGGAACGCAGCCGCCAGCCGGGGGATGATGCTGTTGCGGTATGGCGAGGGGCCCGTCGTGAACGGCCCGCTGTTGCAGCCAAAGATGTCGGCGCTGTTGGGCTTCCGGAAGGGCTCGTCGCCAAAGACGAGCTCGCCCTTGCTGTTGACGGTGCCGGCCACTATGCCGGCTGCAGCCTGGGTGTTGATGCGCACCGGGCTCTTGCTGTGCCTCTGCCACACCTCCTCGACATACGGCTCAAAGTAGCCCGCAAAGCTGGCCCCCACCGCCTCGCCGTGTGTCGGGTTCAGCACCCGCAGCACCGGCTGGCCCCTTGGCTGCACGATCAGCCTGTCCCATGGCTTGCCGTCCTTCTGCGCCTGCTGCCGCAGGCCATCGCACAGCTGGTCGATGCCGTCTGCTGCCATCCCCGACACATGCTGCACCCCTCCGCCAGCTGTCTGCAGCGTCAGTGCGATGGGGAGGCGGGAGGCGAAATCCACGTAGCTGATGTTGGCGAAGAGCTGGTCGCTGTTCATGGTGAACTCGGCGAAGGTGAAGTTGACCTTGGCGTTTGGGTCGCTGGGGTTGAGGACCGAGGGCTCGACGACAGCCGGCCCGGGATTCAGGAAAAACTGAAGCTTGCTGTCGCAGGCGAACCAGATCCGGCCGCCGGCCATCTGAGGTACGTGAACCGAGACGGTGTTGCCTGGCGGGCCGAGAGGGATCGCGCAGTCCTCCGCAAGGGGTGACCCGATGGACGAGACCTGCTCCGGATAGTAGACATCCCGCCCGTTGGCCTTGAGGAACATGCGCTTCCAGTCGTTCTGGATGGCGATGCCGGTAATGTAGGCCCAGACCTGGCCCGAGCTGGTCTGGTTCTGGAGCTGGAAGTCCAGCGAGTTGACCATGACGCTTCAATCTGGGGAGGTGGGCGATTCTGGTTCAAATGTTGTGTGGTCTTAGGGGTTAGCACAACTGCTAGGTGAGTCTGGACGCGGAGACTTGTTGGATATATTGCATGAGTAGGATATCCGACTGTATTTACACGTCGTCTGGCAGACATGCCCTCGAGTCTCGAGGCTCTGGACAGCCTTGAGCATCGGCAGCGACCATCCGCGCCGGGTCGTGCCTTGATGGCCATGTCGTCATAAACAGGCCGGCCATCCAGGGTCGTTTCCAATATAACCAAGCCTTGAAACCGGTTTCTATTACTATCAAAACCAAACAGGTTCGCGCCTGCGACAGCAAGAAGTGCCATCCCAGGATACACGATAGAATAGCCCCCTTCCAGGCGTATCGACATATATATGTATCTGATGATACCTGGCATATCAACCAGGTCAGGTCCGTCCACGGGAATTCCATGGAGAACTAGGTACTTCAGTACCTACCTAGGTGCTCACCTAGTCAGGGCACCTGGCCAAGGTACTTCTTAAGTATGCACTCTTGATGAAGGCAACCCCACATGCCTGTGTGCCCTGTAGGTCATTGACGGAAGCACATACAAGCAAGTCATAACGCGCATCCCTAGGTGCCGTACTCATCGCGCCTTGTCACCCCAGGACAGACTCTGGGTGCCATGTTTTTGTCAAGAGGCGGCTCACGTCCAGCAGTGTCACATCGACATTCTGGATCCTTTCCAAGCAGCTGAAAGATCCCTGGGGCCCATTTCAGGGCGTCTCTGCTTCTGACTGGGCGAGAGCCCGCTGTACATACTACCGCACTGGAACGTGGCTTGCAGTAGT
Source organism: Diaporthe ampelina (assembly GCA_023522825.1). NCBI lineage: Eukaryota > Fungi > Ascomycota > Sordariomycetes > Diaporthales > Diaporthaceae > Diaporthe > Diaporthe ampelina. Next base: position 3,101 of record JAMFTM010000034.1, read on the forward strand.
CAATTTGGTCCTCTTCTCCCGGATGAACCTGGACCGGGGGTCAAGGTCGCATCCCAGCCATTCGAATACAGTTTCCTCTCACGGCCTACTCCGTATGGATTAGGGACATCGACTTTCGTTCTGGCAGCGGAACACTTGTACCCACGTACGTCAACAGTCAGCTAACTCCGCGAGACCAGAAAGAGAAAGCAAAGCAAAGCAAAGCAAACCCGGTCCGGAATATTTGGTGGTGTGCGTCTCAGCACCGGAAAAGGCCCACGAATTTGTTATTGGGAGCCGGTCATTACGAGGTGGTGTGTCACACAATCAGACAGCATGCAGAGCTCCCCGCATCCCGAGCAACGTCTACTGCGAAACCCCTGGCTCGTCCTCCCCCATCAGCAACACATACGCGCTCCAAGCTGCGTGCGGTTGGCCGAACCCCCTGCTGAACCACCAGGCGAAAGCTGGGGTCACATGGAGTCGACGTCGTAGAGGGGGATGAATGCGGAGAAGCTGTCGACGGCTACCGGCCTGTGGTCAGCATCCGGCCAATATGCGCTGCACCCACCAGCTCGAGTTGCCATTCCCCAATGAGCATCATGGTCTGCCCCTCCATCTACCATGGATCTGCGCGGAAGCGACTCGTAATGAGTGCTGCAGTGCGACGACAATGGGCGGGCCTTCGAGCTCCTGCAGCACTTATAATGCGACTACCTCTGTGTGCAGAGAGAGTTTAAAGACCCGGCTTCCCCTGCCTCGCGCATCTTGTTGATATTGCTCGCCGTTCCTGTTCGCGTCCCCAGCCTCGCTTGAGAAGTCCCTGCCGGCCCTGTTCGAGAATATCACCAAACGCCCCATCCCTCTGTTGCTTCCCGCAAACATATTCACCGTTGGAACATCGCACAAGGCCAACATGAAGCCCTCTCTCCTTGTAGCATCTGCCCTCGCCAGCCTAGCTTCCAGCCAGTGTGTCTCGTCGATCCCAGAATGTGCCCGGGACTGCCTCGTGGTAGCAGCTGGCTCGGTCGGGTGCGGAGAAACGGACTACGCCTGTCAGTGTACGAGCCAGCACCAGACGGACATTACAACAAATGCCACCACTTGCGTGCTCGCCGGGTGTGGTGAGCAGGTCGCTATCAGTAGGTGCCCTCATTTCTCACGTGCCCTCATGTTGGACCGCATCATACCCTATGTGATATCGCACAAGCCCGCGTGTACTAACCACCGGCATAGATGAGGTTCTCCCAGCAGCCGATGCTTTCTGCTCCGCCATCAACGCCGGTGAGAGCTGTTCCTCAGCCAGCGCCGGAGTAACCAGCACTGGCACGTCTTCTGCGTCTGGGTCGACTTCCTCTCAGGACTCGACTCAGTCGACGTCTGTCTCACAGACGGGCACGGGCACCGAAGCCACCGCGACGACAGGGAGCTTGTCGTCGGCCAGCGGGACCGCGGAAACTACGGGCTCATCTGCCACGGGTACTGCCACGGGTGCCGGCGCAGGTGCCTCGAGCACTGCTGCTGCTGCTCAGATGGGCTCTGTTGGCTCCTTGGGAATGGCGATCCTTGGTGCTCTTTTTATGTTGTAGAGATACAGTGTATTGTGAATGGACGCATGATGACACATCGAGAAGGAACTCAGAATGCGACTCGTTTTGACCGCATTGGTTTGATCTTGACAGAATGGCCCGTTCAGGTGTTCATCCAGGGCTTCTCAGCAGCTGCAGCCGATTGCCCGAAGTGAACAGTGATCATATGGCAAGAAGAGACAATTATTTGAAGGATGTTGGCCGGCATAGGATATCCCTTGTAATAACCTATTCATAAGAAATCTCGGTTCAGTCAGGTGCAAGCATGACGTTCAACCCCGGGGCGTGAAGCGATGTATCACCTCAGCAGAGTCAAGACTCCCTGACCATCAGACCAGTCCCAAGGTTGCTGTTTCCAAGTAGTCATATAGGCTGGGCTTGCTACCTGGATATAAAATTATACGATGCAACACTACACAGGGCCTGACCTCTCAAGGTTTTGTTGCCCAGGGCATGGGAGATTTTGTCAATTTCAAGTCTCACAGAATCATACTTGTTCTGAAAATGTCTCCCCGGGGGGGGGGGGGCGTGAGGACTGCATCTCTCAAGACTTCAGTCATACATGGCTGATTACCTGCTACTTGTGTACCAGTCCGACCCTTTCCATAAGATATGGAGAGTAGGCTTCTGACTGACCACGGGGTGGACTTGATCCAGATAATGAATTGGACGAAAGTGACTTTGGGCTTGAAGCCCCTTTCTCAGAGGCATATCAACCCGAGGTCGTCCAGGCTTCCTACTACTAGTAGGCCAAGAGGAAAGTGGATGCACTCACGACCTCAAGGCGTGGATTTAATACTTTGATAACTTGTTGACTGACTTAGCCAGGGTTCCCAACTCTGCCCCCAAGATCGCAGAACTGGACATAAGGGCCATCAAAGATGTCCTAGTCATGCCAATCGTGACCGCCACCAAGTCCATCGTCAAACTGAAGAAAGGCTGCCAAGTACTCCATCGTCTATTGATTCCTTTTTCACAACGCTCTCTTCGGCCTCTTCTGTGGCCGTCCTCTTGTTATTGATTGTTGCCCACTTCTCCTCCATTTTCAACCTGGCAGCTTGGTCTGCCTTGTCACTGCCGCCGGCTACGAGCCCATAGACAAAGTTGGCAGCAAGGTATGTGCCGACAAGCCACAGCCAGCCAAGGGCAGCGAGCCCAAAGGTGACGAAGAGCGTTGAACCGAGGATTATACTGGCCACGCCGATCCAGAACAGACAGAAGATAACGGCGGTGAAAAGGGCGAGGGCGACGGTTCCCAGCACGAAGGACGCGAACAGGAGGATGGGGATCAGGGACAGCAGCAGCTGTGCGACAATGAAGGACTGTGCATAGCCATGCGATCAGCAGGGTGAACCAAGGGAGGCAGGGGGCCTGGGGCAGGGCAGTGTCATGCGGCGTACAAACAGGAGTGGCTGTTCTTGGGCAAAGCCGAGGACGCTGTCGTAGGCCTTCTGGCGGTCGTGAGGGCTCACGACGCGGTCGGCCTGGCGACGCGCCAGGTCGATTGTGTCGCTGACGTAGTTGTATATGGCCATGTTCTGCTGTAGGCTGACCGATGAATTGGGTTGTCTCCCGAATAGAGTCGAGCAGGCGTCGAAAGATGCCGTGGACGGTGTCGGCGTTCAAAGCGGGATGCGCCAGGTGGGATTGGATTGTGCAGCTGCGGGTGATGTTACATATAGCGAGCTTATTAGGTTGGAATGAGGGGCTAGTCTGGTGCCCATGCCCCCTTTGCCCTGCTCTCTGGGTCTTGAGCTTGGGCCCCACTCATGCAGGAACCCGCATTCCAGCTGCCCTGCCTTCAAGTTCAAGGCCAATGAGAGAGAGGATTCACATGACTACACTGTGTGCTTCATGACGACCATAATAGCCGCACTTCAACGTACCCAGAACGATCCAACCAAACACAAATTTGTGGGGGCCTACCCCGAACTCAAGAGTTCATATTGATTTCTGAAGAGATGGGGGATTCGCACCCGCAGAAACAGAGGGTTCACCCAGATCAGGTAACTCAGAAATCAAAATAGTTAGGTTCCCACCCCAGCAATTATACCATAGGAGGTAATCCCGTAGGATATTATCCCATAGGAGGTAATACTATAGAAGGTAATCCTATGGGGATTGTTCTATAGGAGGTTGTCCTATAGGAGATATTCTATAGGACTTATGGGTGATTGATATGTTTGGATGGGGCTATACTTGTACGGGTGTCCCCTCTGTTTTGTGCAGGTGCGAATCACCGATCTCTTTATGAATATGCCCCAACTGATTCTGCCAGTAGCGGAAATGTCAAAACCATCAGCTGAGAACGGAATTAAAGTCAAATCAATCGACTGCCTCTTAAAAAGATTAAGCCATGACCGACTGTCGGGACACGCTAAGACATGCGACACACTAGACTTGAGCCATAATGGATGCTTGCGATAATTACAATTATCCAAATATACAAGAGAGAGCACCAAATCTTGACCCGCCGATATTGGTTCTCGGTTTCTCCGCCGCAAGCACCTGATCCATGCCGGTAGTCAGGTCCATGGCTTTGGCATCAATATACCATGGCTCATCTCGGCCAGCGGTGAGGCGGTGGCCAAAGTAGAGCGCAAGAAAGATCGGTATACCAATGTACGCAGTCAGGAAGCTCGACACATCCCAGTTATTTCCGATGAAAACCTTGAACCCGTTCAACAGCATGAGAACCAAAAATGTAGTCCCGCAGATCCACGCGAGGTACGGCTGGAGGCGGGATCGGTACGGAAGATCACTAATGCCTTGCACCGCCGTGCCCTTGCGGAACCTTATGTAGATGACACAGACTGCAATCCAGCTTTGGAAGGCACCGGAATTGATCAGGTTGATCATCCAGTTGAAGACGACGGCACCAGTCGAGGCAACGTTGAGGTAGGCCAGGAGGGAAAAGGACGCACTCGCACCCAGTGCGTAGTAGGGAACGCCGCTCTTGGTACACTTGGCAAAAGCTCTTGGCGCAGTTCCCACGAGAGCCATACCGTAAAGAGCCCGGCTCGAGAGGTACAGGTACGAGTTTCCAGCAGACCAGGCCGATGTCAGAATAATCGCATTGATGATATCGGGATAAATGCCAATGCCGGCTTCACTGATCGCTATAGCCCAGGGCGACGACCCTGCCCCCTTTCCACCCCCGAGTAGATGGGCGTTGTCGCTGGAAACGATGAGGCCGATAAAGAAGGATCCCAGAACATAGAAGAAGATCAGCCTGTATATGTACCGCCGGCCGGCCGACGGCAGATTCCGCCTGGGTGACTGCATCTCACCGCCAGTGACCACTATCAGCTCCGCTTATGGTGACGTTAGTCCCGTTACGGGTCTAAAAGTGTTGTACTCTACATTGCAAGGGATGAAAGACGGGGATCCGTAACAAATGAGAAGGATGCATGCTTACGAGCAAAGGCAAAAGCGAATACTGAGAAGACCAAGGTGCCAATGAACGCACACAGCCTGCCACTTCCACCGTCGACGAGGTACTCCTTGATCGGACCGGGCTGATGCCAATAACGGAAACCCAAGGCCTGCCCATTGGGGCCACCACCGCAAACAATGATGAGCGCGGTGATGAGGAGTGCAATCAGGCCAAAAACTTTGAGAGAGGCAAACCAGAACTCTGCCTCACCATAGACCTTGACCGGGAAGCAGTTGAGACCGATGATGACAACCATAGAGACGGTGATCCACACCGAGACATGAACCGGAGCGCCCCAGTACTCGATGACGAGACTGGTTGCCGTGATCTCTGCCGGCACAGTGATGGCAAAGATATACCAGTACATCCACCCAAGAGCGAACCCAAGGCTGCTCGACACATAGCGCGACCCAAAGTAGCTGACGCTGCTGCCGCGTACGGGGAGGTAGGAGCTGAACTCGGTGGTGGCCGTAACGATGCCGTAGACAAGGAGGCTCATGAGCACATAAGCCAGGAGGAGGAAGCATGGCCCGCCCATCTGGAGGGCTTGGCCCGAGCCGACGAAGAGTCCGGTGCCGATTGTACCCCCGAGGGCGATCATTTGTGCGTGTCGGGACTTGAGACCACGTTGCGTTCCGTTTGCGCCGTTGATGTCCTCATTGAATCCACGCACTTCCTCCACGTCACCCACATGATTCGACCGCATTGGGTGGAGACCCATAACGATTTTGTTGTCTTCATCCATCTTCTTGTGTGTTCGGTTTTTGTAGCGGAGAGTGGGATTAGCGAGAGCAAGGAGTAGTGTGTTGCTTCAAGCTGCCTGTCTCCGAGGTCATGCTTTTGCAGTCGGCAGGTTCAACCCTGTCTAGATATATCTTTCGCCTTTTCTGCAATCCTTTCCAGAAGCCTGCTCGTAACCTTGCTTCCATGGTCAGCCTCGCTCCATCTACGGGACTAGACAGGACCATTTCCGGGGAAATATACCCTGGGAGAAGATAGCGCCGGCTTATCACCTCCAGGGTGCGGAGAAGTGGAGGATTGAGGCGATATGCCAGCGGTTCAACTTCCACACACCGGTCTTGCCTACCCTTTCCAGCGACATACTATCTCAAAGTCATCTTGTCTTTCATTCGGGGCTTAATGAGCGCGACTCCTGCACACCATTGATAACAGCGAGGGTTTTGGAAAAAGAAGCTAGACTAGGGCATCTGTCTGTGGAGAATAAAACCAGAGGAGGTTGTTGCGGTCAACTTGATTCGTGTTCTGACCCGTCTGATTGTATTGTAATCTAGATAGGTTGCTCTTTACGCGTGCCTAGTTCACAAGGGACACTTTTATGGTATGCAAAATTCCGGGGTTGAAAAGGCCAGCCCACACTTTTGAAGCTAGCAAAGAAAGAGTGTCGTCTTGCCCTCGCGTAGAGCATCAACCCACGTCCACTGTAGCGACGCGCTACGCAGTTTGGTGGAGCTTCGAGACAAGTTCCCACGCCGAGAGGTATCTGGGTCTGTGAGGTCTTTCACCGGCCTGTCACGTCTTTCCCACACGTTGGACATGATATCGCCGGCAGTCTTGAAACTGGATATACCGAACTGCTCCACGCCGCGCTGGATCAGTGACGTGAAGAACTCGCGATCATCTGGTCTGATAGCCTCACAGCCAGCGATGAATAACGGCCACAACGGGCAGGGGCCTCCAAGATTGTGGGAGACCAAAGACTTTTCAAAATTTTTCAGGCTATCTATCACATCAGTGACATAGCCTTGCAATATGCGAGGGTGGAGGTCGCGGATCCGGCGATCTAGAACGTGTCAATTACCTGCTACAGATCCCAAACGGGTGCATCCTGGTACATTTCAATCCGCAAGAACAAAGAAAATTACTCACAGAAAAATATCTCCAGTGCAGTATTCAAGGCCCTCAGCATATGGGTATTGGGTTCATCTGTGACTGCGACCTGGCGCAGTGTTTCCTCGTCCAGCATGTGGCTACCATAAGACGTGGTCGGGCGGGCTGCAAAACTACAGATCATTTCTTCAAGTAGCTTGGCCCGCTTCTGGAGCGAATTGGATAGGTCAAAGCTTGACGAGCTCGGTCGTGACTTGACCGCGTCCAACAGATTAGCGAGCCTTGTGACTTGAGAGACCAGACTTAGCCACGTCTCCGGCACCCCATAGACCTGAGGGAATTGAGTATCTGAAAATTCCCGTGAGTCTTCAAGATGAATGTCCCGACGCCCAGTCTCGTACTCTTTCAGCTCCTCGATCTCAAGATCACTATCAGACGCATGTGGCTGCAGCCTGAGAAAGTCGTCCAGACGCCCATATTGGGGCTCTTGTGGTTGGTGAAGCCCAATGGCATGCAGTGGGTCGTACTGGGCTTGAGCAGCCGGTCTCTCCATGGTCGGCTCGTACGTATCATAGTCATGGATGACATAGGTGCTCTCCCCCATAATGCGCAGCCATGTGTAGACATGATGTAGCAGTCTCACACGCCTGGAGACGTGGCGTTTAGATAGGCCTCTGAGTCGAAGCAGACGTTCGGCGTCCAGGAGGTAACAACGCGCGTCACTTTCATTACCCATGATGATCTGGATCGTCTATCAGCGACTCGATATCTTGTTGAAGACCCAGGCCGCAGCTCTTACCGAATTGTTTGTGAGCATTAGGATTGCCATCAGCTGATCCTTGTATTTTGCTCTTGGCTTGTCACAGACTTCGGTCTTGAGGGACATTTGCATGTGGCCTTTGGCTTTTGTGAGTGCTACTGATGCTAAGCTTCCCATAGACGATTGCGACGAGCCAGCCCGACTTGCCGGAGTGGCGTTTGCATGATATGCGGCGCAGCTGAGCACCGCCCAGTAGTTTGCCTGAGCCGCGTGCGACACACGCTTGGCTTCGAGGAAGTTTAGTTCAGCAAATGTCTGGACCGCAACGGAGAGGTTGAGAATCTCCCACGGGGATTTGAGCCCCGTGGGTAAGGCGCGTGTGATGCAGCTGAGGTTGTCTCGGAAGTGACGCAGCAAGAACTGTGCCACGTCTGGGGTCACGACAGCATCATGATCGCCTGCAGCCGGCGACTGTGCTGGAGGCACTATTGGAGGTACCCCAGTGACTTCCGGAAGGGAGGATCCTGACCCTTGGGTGCGTTGACCGATGCCATTTTCGATCTGCATGGATGTCTGAGCGGACTCAGGCCAAGTCCACGTCGACTCGGGCAAGCTGTGGCCATCCAAGGTCAGTCTACCCGGATCAGCCGCGAACAAATAGGCCGGATTCACATCAAAAAGATCCCCCCATTGTAGGGTATTGTCGAGGCCAAGGAGGGTGTCAAGGGATAGAGGGCTTGTGGTGTCCGGCTCTGGGACTTGGTTGTCGCTGGCGGGCTCGGGTCCGGCCTGCGGCGCTGCTACTTGCGAGGTGGCCCCTGGTTCGGCCTGGCCGAGATCAAGCACACCAAATGGGCCGACCGTGGCCTGGTTGGCCTTGGTGCGGTCGAGTTCCGCAAGACAGCCATCTACAGAGTTGGTGTCCAGGCTGGCGACAAGCCCGTGGCTCATAAGTTCCCGAGATGTTTCTTACACGGCGCCACATCAGCCAGTCGTAGATCAACAGTGCCAGCCAGGAGAATTACCTGTATAGAGGTGTCGTCTTGATCGCTGGGAGGATACAGATACAGACCCGCCGGTGTTAAGGTTCGCGTTGCGAGTGTCAGCAGCCTGTTTCGACGGCGCCGCCCATCTCACGTCGGCGGTAAAGCCCTCGCAACCCACGCCTGCTTTGCTGCAGGTATTGCAGACGGGCCTCGTCTTGTCACACCTGACATGACGCCGCCGGCACGTCGCACAACTACCTCGTGAACGCTTCGGACGAGACTGTGACTGTGCCTCGGTGTCCATACGATCCTTTGAATGAGCCGGATTGGGGGATCGAGTCCGGAGAAAGGAGTGGGGCCGGAAGCCACGCGGAGCTTATGCGGGACTTGGGGGCCCAAAGCGGCTGACTATCCCGATGAGGATCAGAACACGCCGTCGGAAGCGAGCAACAAAAAGGGAGTCAGGCTCGTCGGGGCTATAGTGGGTTGACCGAAAGGGAAGCGGGGATATATAAGTAGGTAGCCTTCATCCCGATGTAGAGCAGCGGACCCGACCGATCCCTGCTCCATCCATGTGCAACTCTGCGGGGTATCTCTTGGATCAACGTTAGAACATTATTCATGTCTGGCCCACATGTGAATCAAAGGCATGGCTGCATTGTCGAATGCTTTCAGCAGATATTGATGCTATACTTATGCAGACGAAGATCCGGCAAACATGTACGCGTGGGCTCAACACCTGCACGCATGTGGCAAAAGTGACCGTGAAGCGGCCCCCGAAGAATGCACGAAAGGTAATGCATTAGGGAAGTGATACTGTAGTACTAGGTAGTCTTTCATAATTGAGAAAGAGCTATGGCACTTCTTTCAAATATTCCCGCCTCCTCTCCCCTGGGCAAGCGTTTCCTACTACCTCAGGCGTCGGCCTGTTTGCTCTCCTCCAACTTGTATCAGCTTCAGCACTGTTCTCTCGTGGCCTTGTTGGAGCCAGCGAACCGTTGTCCGCCCACTGTTGATTCTAGGTCCGGGCATGCAGCTCTCTCTGGAAAGACTCCGGTATCTCTTTATCCAGTCCGTGCCGCGAGGCACTGTAGCCGAGTAACTTTTCCGCCCTGTCTGGGCTACACACAGCGTTCGTCCCAAATAATACACTACCATGTGGAAACGTCCGGTCTGCCTCTTGCGCATCAATCGACTTCATTGGTGCATGTATCTGTGCCTTCTGGGCTGTCTGAGAAACAATGTCGGCAATGCCTTTCCATGACTAAGGACACCATGTCACTTTAGTAAAGGTTTCCAAGTATCGAACCGTGCCATGTAATTGCTTACCATCTCACCGGTCTGAACAGTGTATAATCCATGTTCGTTCCACAACTCCGGGTTAGTATCCTCGTCTTGCGCCTTGCCTACTATCGCCATAATGAGGCTGCTGAGGTCCGTAATGTGAACGTTACCCCATTTAGCCTCTCCTGGTCCAACATACACGGCAGCCTTTTGTTCAATGGCAACCTTGCAAAGACCCGGGATTTGTATGCTATTCCTGTTTCCTTGTCCGCGGCCCAGCCCATAAATAATCGGTGGGAACAGAATGGCTGTACAGACTTGGGGGCCTAGTTCGCGGGCGGTGGTTAATATAGCTTGGTCAACAGCACGTGCTGGGGACCTTTCAATGAGGGAAAGGATCTCAGAGACTTGACCGTAGTCATTGTATCTGTGACCGGGAGCCTCGCCGAAACGCTGGTGAGCGACATCAGGTATTGAAAGGACGCTCGCGCCAGAAATCTGAATCCAGTAGACTGTGTTTTAGGCATTCTCAGTAGCTGCTTCACTTTGGAGCCTCACAAAGCCAGTCCAACGTACCCGGGCTTGTCCTGCTGGCCTGTCGGATGCCGTTGGCAATACTATGGACGATGCCAATGTGTTTGCCGTTTGCAGCATCTGTAATTACTCATTTAGTGTAGGCTCCGGACAAAATTGAACATCGAGGCAGGCACTAGGGCATACTAATGACCACATCGGCTTGCTTGACAATTCCTTCGATGACATCCGCTGAGTCTAGATCTCCTTGCTGAAGCTGGACATCGGGATACTTGTCGGTGATTGGCTTTGCCCGAGCCATGTCACGGACGAGGGCCGTGACTGATGCGGTTGGGAATTGGCTTGCGATTGAAGCGAGTACATCCCCTCCGATGTAGCCAGTTGCGCCTGTGCTGCATGTGACCATGGGCATCAGCATTCGGACTCATCTCCGGATATGATGGAGGCACCTACAGGAATACCTTCATAATGGACTCACTTCTGTCAGAGCTTGATCATGAGGGTTGAAGGAAAAGGATAATGGAACGTGGTCGACGGCACAGAGTGTGTATTGTATGGTAAACTTCGTCTTCGACACCATCCTATGAATTCTGCTGCCATTTGTTGCTCAAGTGGTGCCTCTACGTTACCGAGGGGTTGGTGGAAATGGAGTGGGGCATTGGTAACACACTTGACCAAAGGAGTAAGCAAACCCGAATGCATTTCCGGTCTCAAACGCTCATTCGCTTTGTCCGTATCTCAACCACCGGCCGCTAGGCGAGACATATTATCCATGATGAGATTCCGCCGCCATCGTCGAACAGTTAAGAATGTCTTGACCACCAGCTATTTGCAGGGTTTCTCACCGCGAGCAGGTCGGGTAGCTGCGCAGGATTTGAAACCAAGGAAGCAAATATGGCCAATCGCAGTGTATCCCTCGACGCCAAGGTGTTCAGCATCAGCGACCTCAAGCGCGAGGGCAGCGCGAGATTGCCTCCCATGTATCGAGGTTTGTCACTGCTCTGCCAGCTGTGACAGTCCGGACTGACGTATTCCAGACTTCTACAACGAGGGAGCCATGGACATGGAAACGTGAGTTCATCCTGCACATCACGCAAGTACATCAGTGAGATTCAAGTGTGGTGGCTTATCTCCTCAAGACTCCGGGAAAATGAAGAAGCATATCGGAGATACAAGATCCGTCCTCGAATTCTGGTGAATGTGGATCATCTTGATACATCGTCGGAGATATTTGGCGTCAAGGTAGGCCACAAGCCCCGCCAATTGCTTGGAAATTGGCTGATGCTTCAAAGGTCCCATTCCCGTTCGGTTTCAGTCCATCTGCTATGCATCAGCTAGCCCATCCTGAAGGTGAAGTCGCAACATCAAGAGCCGCGGCGTCAGAGGGTATATGTATGGGTCTGTCATCATACTCGACCGTCTCACTTGAAGAAGTCGCACAACAAGGTCTGGGAAATCCTTATTTCATGCAGGTCTGCGTGCTCAAAGACCGAAGTACCACGCTGCAGCTGCTGCAACGTGCAGAAGGTGAGGCATTCCCTCAAGTCGAGTTTTCGATCCTGCATGCTAAGGTTTGGCCGCTATAAAGCTGCCTCTTACAAAGCCATTTTCGTGTCGGTGGATGTTCCGGTGCTTGGGCGCCGTCTTAATGAGATGCGGAATAGTTTCACACTCCCAGAGGAGATGCAGTTTCCAAACCTCCTTTCAAATGGCAGGAAGGAATTCAGTGGCGACAATGCAGCAACGGCTTTTGGTATGGACCTAGAAACAGTGACCTGATCGGATCAGCTGACCTCAGACGGAGATGCAAGCCTCGACTGGAACAGCGCGATCCCGTGGCTCAAGGAGCATACAAAAATGCAGATCTGGCTGAAAGGGGGTGAGAGATTTCATGAAGCCCTATATACTCCGCTTCATCATTGACAGTCGCCTAGTAAACACGACCGATGATGTTCAGATGGCAATTGATCATGGCCTAGACGGCGTTGTCATTTCCAATCACGGCGGAAGGCAGCTCGATGGTATTGCCGCAACGCTTGACACGCTCCGTGTCTGCGCGCCTCTTGCCAAGGGAAAGATACAGATCGCAGTGGACGGAGGTGTGCGCAAGGGATCTGACATATTCAAGGCAATCGCTCTTGGTGCGGATCATGTTTTCGTTGGCAGGATACCTATATGGGGTCTCGCGGTACGAACTTAAGAACAGACCCTCCTCCCAATCGACTAGTGGGTTGATATCAACGCAGTATAATGGCCAGAAGGGCGTCGAGCTTGCCATAAAGATGCTAAAGGAAGAGTTTGCCACTACGATGAGGCTTGCCGGGTTCGTTCATCCTTTTTGCCCCAGTTCCGACGTTGGACATTGACATAGAAGCAGATGTGCGTCGGTCAAAGACATCACTTTGGATAGATTGGCATATTTGAGACACGACGGAATCCTGGCGAGGTTGTGATAGGAGGTTCTCATCGAGGCATAATCCAAGACACACACTCGAGGCTACCAATTGACCACTTATCTGCTCAAAGCGATTGTGTCGACCCAGAAAATGGCAGAAACGCCCTGGGTTTTATACAGGTGCAGGGGGATATATTTGTCCCAAAGACGAAGTAGCTTGCTCTTCCGAATCATTCCTCAAATTTCCTAGGTAGTCTTGCCTTGGCCAGCCGAGGTCATTTTCAATTTCAAAACAAAATGAGCGGGCCAATATCTGCCTCAACTTGACCGTTCAAGTGCCGAAATGGAGCCAATACTTTGGTCTGAAGCTTCAATCGCTTGCAATGTTCAATGACTTTGAAATCAGTAGTTCCTTGTCCATGCGAGAGCAAAACGTAGATTCTAGGATGGTGTTGCAAAAATCTTACTTATTGGCATATTCCGACCATGAGCGTTTCGTTCTATTTGATAGTAAAAGAATTATAGCATCTTCTCTTATGTTGGGGCAGGCACTCCCGCTTGCTTTCTGCTCGAACTGAGTTTGCAGACAAGTTAGAGGACCTCGGGATGGTCTTAAAATGATGCCGGGCGGCCACAGTCTACGGCAATCAGTGCAATTGCACTTGTCAAGGCCCAAGAGAGGAAGATGAAAAGAGAGTTCGGCCCAGGACCATTGAGATCCAACAAGTGTATATTGATTGACGTTGTGCTTATGGCACACTATTCTTGAATGCTGTAGCGGCTCGCCTGCTTCACGGCTGGACAACATCCACGCCAGCGACTCTTAGTAGCAAGGCAAACTCAGCACGCTCTTTTTGACCAAGAACAGAAAATGGCTTTCTGCACCCTCCAGTTGACGTGCCACGCAATTCCATGCCGGTTTTGATGGCAGCCGCATAGTTATAAGATTCGAGGAACTTGCAGACAGGATAGATCTTGGTCCAGAGCTCCCTTGCCTTCTCAAGATCTTTTTTGACCGCAAGGGCCTCCCAAAGCTCGATGGACAATTCGGGAATGATGTTGGTCGCTCCCCACACGGATCCCTTTGCGCCAGCAGCGAGACCGTAGAAGGTCAAGGTGTCCCATCCATTGAAAGCAGTGATCTTGTCCTGCAGAGAGAACAAAAGCTCTGTGAGGGCTGGCGCATCCCCCGAAGTATCCTTCATGTACTTGACCCCCACTTCTGATAGGCCCGCTAACTGAGCCGGGCTGAGTTTGACACCGCTCGCGGAAGGGATGTTGTAGTACATGATTGGCAGCTTAGAGACTGAATGCAGCTCTGCCAGGAGCTGGTGTAACTCTTCAACAGAGGGTGCATCGTAAAACGGAGGTACAACCATGAGGGCTGCTGCACCGACCTCGGCGGCGTGCTTGGCGAGCTCGACGCCTTCTTTTGTGGAGAGAGCGCCAATACCAGCAATCACCGGCACTCTCCCAGCTGCAGACTTGATGGAAGCCTCGACTAATTGTTTTCGCTCCTCAAGAGTCAACGCGGTGAACTCGCCTGTGCTGCCTCCGGGAACTAAGCCGTGGACGCCCACTTTGATAAGATGTTGAATGTGCTGATCCAAAGCCGCGATATCAATGGCAGACTGGTCAGCCGTAAAGGGCGTGTACAGCGCTACCATGATACCTTTGAGTGACATGGTGGAGACTGTGTGCACGTGTGTATGGTTGTGTGTTGTTGAATATGTGCGTAGTATTGAAGCTCTTTTCAGCGGGTTGATGTAGGCCAGCCGACTGCGTGGTGCAATTCCATCTGGCTTCGGCGACAGGCGATTTGCATAAATAAATGCCTCGATATCCAACAGGGTTGCATACGTTCCCCGTCGTGACCGACAACCAGCGAGACAAGAGGCAAGCCAGTGCGAGGCATGCTACGCATGCAGTGTGGTTGACGCGGACGCGAGGCAGATAGCTCGGGTCCGGGTCTATCAGCATTCGATCCAAGCTCGGAGGAGGAAGACGAGGCGAGCTGAGATACACGGCAATACTCCGCTCACAAACAAGACTGTTGCTAATCCGCGGAGTCGCCTATCTCAGCAGCTGCGGGTCAAAGGAACACGGTGTGGATAGAGCGCGTAGCCTGGAATGCTCAGATCAAGATGACCATTCTCATCTAAAAATACGTCTACGTCTCCTGGGGTATCCTCTCGCTCTCTCGCTGAACATGCTCAGTGATATGTGCACCAAAAACAGTCCCCCCAAGAGGCGGGTTATATGACGAAATGATGTCCAGGGCTCGGGTCGTGTCCTGATACGGCAACCGGCTCGCTGCTGGTCTGGAATAGGAAAGCCAGACCGACCACGTTCCACGCACCCCACACCGCGGCAACCTGGTGCCCGGATAAGAAGCTGAAGTGATATGCAAGGCGTAGCTGAGATAAGCGGTTGAGATTCGAGGTCAATGCAGTTTGGAGTGAGTGCAGTTCAATCTTTTTCTATTCCCATGGCTGACACCTTGTGTACAAACCAAGCACGTGTGGATGGACATTTTTGGATTCAAGACTGAGAGTACCTAGGTAATTATCACATTCAATCATGGCTGACCTCTTTGCCACGCTGACTGCGCCCAACGGTCGCACTTACTCACAACCTTTGGGTCTTTTCATTGGCAATGAATTTGTCAATGGTTCGTCAGAAAAGTCGATCACGTCGATCGACCCTTTGTGAGCATGCTTCCACGAAATCTCCGCGTCTACTGCTAATCAACAGCTCGTAGCACTGAGTCTGAGATTGCGACTGTTCAAGCAGCATCCGCAGAGGACGTTGACAGGGCTGTCAGGGCAGCTCATTCTGCGCTGAGGACAGGACCATGGAAGATACTGCCAGGCACCGAGCGTGGCATTCTCATGAACCGACTTGCTGACCTGATGGAGAAGAATAAGGAGCTACTTGCGACAATCGACACGTGGGATAACGGTGGGTAGTTTAATCTGTTCTTCAGCATGGTCTACGCTCCTTGAGCCTGACACTTCGCGCAGGAAAGCCATACAAGGACGCTCTTGACGGCGATCTCCCCGAAGCTATAGGCACAATACGCTACTATGCCGGTTGGGCAGACAAGATCTTTGGACAGACCATCTCAACCACATCCCAGAAATTTGCCTACACTGTCCGACAGCCTATCGGCGTAGTTGGGCAGATCATCCCCTGGAACTACCCGTTGTCCATGGCATGCTGGAAACTTGGCCCTGCTCTTGCCTGTGGCAATGCCGTCGTTTTGAAAGCGGCCGAACAGACACCTCTGAGCATCCTGGTGTTGGGCCAGATGATCAAAGAAGCCGGCTTCCCTCCCGGGGTCGTGAATCTGATCAACGGCTTCGGACAGGAAGCAGGCGTTGCCCTTGTAGAGCACCCACAGGTTGACAAGATCGCTTTCACCGGATCAACGTCGACGGCCCGCCAGATCATGGCATTGGCTGCGAAAACCCTCAAGAATATCACACTCGAGACCGGAGGCAAGTCTCCATTGCTGGTCTTTGACGACGCAGATCTGGATCAGGCTGTGAAGTGGTCCCACTTTGGCATTATGTCGAATAAGGGAGAAATCTGCACCGCTACTTCCCGTATCCTCGTCCACAAGCCTATCTATGCAGCGTTTGTCGAGGCATTCCAGCAAAGGGTAGCCAGCACCAGTAAAATGGGCAACCCTTTCGATGAGGACACGTACCATGGACCACAAGTCACAAAACAGCAACAGGAACGCGTCAAAGCCTTCATCAACTCCGCAGTGTCCGAGGGAGCCACGCTTATGACCGGCGGGCATGAGCAGATGCCCGTGGATGGGGGCTATTTCGTTCGGCCAACGGTGCTGACGAATTTCACTGATTCCATGACAGTGTATAGAGAGGAAGTCTTTGGTCCCGTTGTTGTTATATCTAGTTTTGAAACTGAAGAAGAGGCGGTTGCCAGGGCGAACAACACAACCTACGGTCTTGGGGCCGCAGTCTTTACCAGAGACCTTGAGAAGGCCCACAGGGTTGCAGGTAACATTGAGGCAGGTATGGTCTGGGTCAACAGCAGCCAAGATTGCGACCCTCGAATCCCTTTCGGAGGTGTCAAGCAGAGTGGGATTGGCAGGGAGCTAGGTGAGGCTGGCTTGGAGGCCTACACACAGATCAAGGCTGTACACATCAATATGGGCAATCGTTTGTGATGCTATTGTGGCTTGTCCAACTTGAGATAGACTTCGCTGTGCAGGCTCCAACTGCTACTCAATAGTATTTCTAGGGGACTTTGGTGTTGGGCGAAGCACTTGTCTTTACGCTCGATCCACATCTCGCGGAAGCAAAAACGGTGTCTGAGAGTGCAACCGCCCATTGCAGACATGATTCGTCCAGAGTATGAAGGAGCCATAGGCAATTTGTTCTTTGCCGGACCTATACATTGTCACAGGAACACAGACGAACCGGTTCACTATAGCAACAAAGTTCAGAGCTAGGTTCCTTAGCAGAGCATTTTGGCGGTAGGCACGAACATCGTTCCGACTCGAAACTAGAAATTGACCAATTCTTTGACAGCTTTACGGGACCGAAATCCACACGACACAAAAAATAAATGAGATGACGCCCCGCGCCTCGTCACTTGACGATATTCACTGCCCATCATTACTAGCACAAGTCTTCACGCCCCTCTTAGGACAAGTAGGAATATTGTGCTCAGACGCCCTTATCGATGACAAGCATCCTGCTTTGCCATCGCCGACAGCGCTACTTGGCCTCGTTGGAGGCCCAGATGGATCGCGACCGGTGGAGGGCATCACTTGCTTTGAGTCAGCAAATTAGTCCAATGGCTGGCAAACAGCGACGTGATTACGAGTTGAAGGCTGGGAACTACCAGATCAACCTAAAGAGGGGGCGATGGCTCTTGTTCTGGTGCCTCTTTGCTTGTGGAAAGAGTTGTGGTCATTAAACTTTGAATTGAATGAGGCCCATTAATATCCGCGCGATCCACTCGATTGACCTTCTATAAGGAGTGGAAGCTGGATGTTAAAACGCCGTACACACATTAGACATGTTGAAAACAGATGCTCATACCCGGTCCTGGTACCATGCTCTGGTCTTCTCTAATAGCAAAATTGATCAATTCCTGACAAGACAAGAGTCTCTATCCTACATAGAAAAAATGCAAGTGTTTTGACACCGCCACATGCAGATAATGTCACTGCTCCGGGCGGTGTCGGATATCATCGCAACGCCGCCATGCAGACTCACGACACCTCCGAGCCCCCTCTCCCGATATACAGGCATTCCCCAGCACTATTGGCTGACCACCCTTACAGGGCAAAGACAGCCGCACCGGCACCCATGGCCATGACAGCCCAGAGACCGACGGCCATGTCACCAATGCTGAAGAAACTCTTCATGTGCAGGGGGGTAGCCAGGGAGCTCGAAGACGAGCTGCTGGAGGAGCCAGAAGATGAGCCGGAGGAGCCGGAGCCGGCGGTGGCGGTGGCGGCGACCGCATTGGCGGAGCTGGCGCTGGCGAGCTTGGACTTGCAGTCTCCGCTGGAGCTGCTGCCGGACTGGGTAACAGCCTTGCCGTCAAAGTCACAGGCGTCGGAGGCCGACTTCTGGGCCTTGTAGTAAGTGTCGAGGACGTAGCCAAGCTTCTGAGTCGAGTTGCACATGGAGTAGGCACCGAAGACACCGGTGGAGGCGTTGCCGTTGACACCAGCGCACGAGTCAGGGTCAGCGCCACAGATGTAACCGAAGATCTCGCCGTAGTCATCCTCGTCCAGGCTGGAGGAAGGAGCGCAGGAGATGGAGTTGAACATGCACTCGCAGAGCTCGGAGTCGGGGGTTGGGGGCAGGGAAGAGGCAGCGGCCCAAGAAGCACCGATGGCAGGGCAAGCAGCGGCCGAGTTGGTGGGCTCGTAGGCGTCCATGGAGACGGAGCTAGGAGTGGCAGCGGCAATACGGGAGCTCAGGGCGGTGTAAGCCTTGAAGGGCTTGACACTGGACTTGTCGACGACGCTGACCAGGCCTGTAGGAAATCACTGTTAGCCATCAAATCATGGTGGGCCCGTCTGAGCCTGAGTGTGCATAGACATGAAGACTTACCATAGTCGTTGTCCTCCTCGAAGTACATGTAGACGATACCGCCAGCAATGACCTCAGTCATGTCGTCGGAGTACAGCTCGGTGGTTTCCTGGAAAGTACGGCCAGCACCGCCATCGACGGTATTGCAACCGTACTCAGCGAAGAAAACAGGGATGGAGTAGTTGGAGAAGAACGAGACAACCTCGGAGTAGCCGGACTTCTCGAAGGTGCTGTCACCGCACCACTCGTAGATGTTGTAGCCCCAGAAGTCGATGGACTCCTCGGTCTCACCACAGTTGAAGTACTCGGCCATGTTGTTGCGGATGGTGGCGTCGTCGTTGGCGGCGTAGCCGACACCGATCCAGCGGTCCATGTTGTCGGCGATGTAGGCCTTGGTGTCACGAACAGCGGCCTTGACGAAAGCCGAGGCATCGGTGTTGCTCTTGTTGTTGGAGACCTCATTGCCGGCGAAGAAACCGATGGTGTTGTCGTACTTGCCGAGGGCGTCGACGACGGAGGTATAACGCTTGTACAGGGCCGTGTTCCACTGGGGGTCGCTGCGGATGATGGCCTCGTCGGGCGACGACAGGTCGGAGATGACATAGATGCCGGCGTCGGCGAGCAGCTGCATGCAGGCATCGTGGTCGGCGGTAGGGTCGATGGCGTAAGTACGGATCACGTTGGTACCGGCAGCCTTCAAGATGGGAACATCTCGCTTGCAGAGGGTCTCGTCGGACAGGGGGTCGAGGTAATCGGGACCGCTCGACGTGGACCGCTTGGCAGCCTCGGAGGAGCCGGTGTCCTGCTGGTACGCAACACCCTTGACGTAGAACTGGGTGCCGTTCTTGTAGAAGAAGTGCTGACCCTTTGCGACGATGGGCTCGACGGCGGCCGAGGCACCGGCCACGAGGGCAGCCAGGATAACTCCCTTGGCTGAGTACATGGTGGTTTTTGTGTGGGTTATATATAAACGGAGTGTCAAGAGAGCGTGGTTGGTTTGTTATTATATGAAAAGCAAGACGATCTGGACAAGACCAAAGCCGCGTTAGCAAAAGCTCGAAAGTATTCGATGAGAAGCGGCGTAAGATGAGTGAATGTATGCATGAATGAACAAATGAGTTGCGGTAACAATGCCCGGACGGGAAATCCGACAGTCAAAGTGACCCTTCGGTTTCCTCCTGTGACGTGAGGGATGTTGGCCCATAGTAAACAAAACAAAAATAGTTGGCTGGGTCTGAAGGGGGTCCTGCAGGTACGTGCTCGTCCGATGTCTTCACCGTTTGTTCTGGTCTGGCGGGACGGGATGACGTTGACAGGACGTGGATGGCTGGCATTGACGTTTTCTCGGACGCATGAGGTTTGGAAGGCGGCATGTGGGATGGGATGTATGGAGAAACAAGAGCAGGGGAGGCACGGGAAACACGGTCGATGGCACAAACGCACCTGACCACAGGCTCGAGACAAGAACAACATACCTTTGGCAAAGAGTCTATTTCTTCTTTTCAAGCGAAAAGGATCAGTATACTGGTATAAAAGAGAGTGGTGAATGAACAAGTCAAACAAGATGGATGTGGGTGTAAAGAAAACACCAGAAGGGCAAATTGAAGAGGCAAGAGAAGAGAGGCCTGGATCAACTTGCACACGGCTGGGGGAGAGGTGGGAAAAAGGATGAATGAACAGAGAGGAGGACGGAGGAGGCGAGGGAGGGAAGCTGGGAAGAAGCGACAGAAGAAATCAGGATCGAGGAATTAATGATGGAGCACGGCGAATCGTGCATGGGCGAAAGGTGGGCACGAGCAAGGCACAGGCAAGACGAGGCAAGGTACGGAGTGACGACAGGAAAAGGGGGGTGGGCGGTTGTTGGTTGCCGCGAGCAGGAGTTGGGCCAGGAGGCGGAACGCAGTCGGCTGTGGACTGAATGATACGAGGATGTGCAGGAGGTCCTGGAGGTGTACCAGAGCCAACACCGTACTAGCAGTCTAGCACACAGTACCTACCTACCACACGCGGTACTCAGACTCCAGAGTCCAGAGGCAGAAGGAAGATACGAGTGCCACAGTACGTCAATGGCCCATTCGATGATAATTTCGATTCTGACAGACTGGGTGGCCATCTTGCCAGGGTGGGGAGGTTTGGCCCATGTGTGCAGGGAGCAGGGACTGACCAGGGTCCAGGAACGGGGGTGGGGTCGGGGGCCGAGGGTGGTCGAGGGTCGGGGAGCTAGGCTTTAGGGCGAGGTACGTACCGAGGAAAAACCACGGCGCCAATTTGATTTGGGATTGACTGACAGACTTGATTGACGATTGATTAATCTAGGATTCTAGGCTGATGGCTGACTGCAGGCTGGCTTGGATGACTGGCAAATTTGGGTCTGGATTCTCAGGGGTGCATCGGCTTTGGCTGGTACCACTAGTTCTAATTTGGCCAGGATGGAGGGCGAGCTGGCTGACTGGGCGACAAGGCAGGAAGGCAGGGAAGGCAGTCGGGGACACCTGCTGGCTCCATCCCTGGAGACGGGGCCTGGAACGGTTCGACCGGCCCAAACCACCAGAAACGTCTCGTCTGGAGAGATGGTCCATCCCAGGAGGCAGAAATCATAAGTGGGGGGAGCACAATCTCTTTGCTGCCGCGTCTGCGTGCGTGAGTTGGCAGAGACAGCCACGACAGACCAGAGGGGAGGGCAAGACGTTGGTCCCAGGGCTGCCAGGTGCGCGGAAGTGCAAGGTGAAGAGACTCTGACTTGCTAACCGGCTGCCGGGTACTTAGGTACTTAGCCTGGGTACGGCACGCGCAGCACATGTTCCGTTCTCGTATCCGTCTCAAACCACTCACCTCCCTCGTCTTGATCTCGTTGTTCCCAATCGGGCCGTCGACGGTACACCCACACAGTGTGGTTCCCCCCCCCCTCTCTGTCGGCCCTCCCACCACTGTCAATCGACCGGCGCCTGCGATCTGACAGTCTGAAGACTGAAGACTGACTGAACAGTACCGCAGCAGCATATCGACCCCTTGACAGCCGTACCGTCAGACCGTATGGATTCCTCACTTTGTGGGTTCGTTCAATCTGCCCGCAGTCGCAGGTAGGTTACAAGCTGCAGCAGCAGTGGCCCAAGAGGGGTCAATCTCAATCTCCGCCCCCCCGTGCTGCCCTGGCCTCTCAGCTTTCAGCTTTGTAAATCTCGAGCACCGGCCTGCTGCAACCGCGGCGACCGCAGTCTCTTCCAGTCTCGAGTGTTGGATCTCGAGTCTCCGACTGTCACTTCAGCCCTGGCTGGCCCGGCACGAGTCAACAATACGATCAACATCGTGTTAAGCCGTCCATCATCATCAACACCGGGCTGGCCTAAGTCAGCACGCTGATGTTTGACCGCGCACGCCATCGTGGATCCACACGTGTGGCTGTTGTCGTTTTCGAGGAGCTGATGCGGCTCAGTTCAAGCAATCCATCCCAAGACGGCCAAGACGATTGGCATCTCGTGGCATCTCATGGCATCCGCTGGGCGTTCCTCTGGGCGGCCACCTGGCCCGCAAACAGGGCTGGCCAAGCAGGCCAAGCAGGCCAAGCACAACAAGCAGCACAGTTCGGGCCCCCAGCTGGTGCCGCCTCTCCCCCCTGCTGCGTGCCCCAGCGTCAGCGCCGTTGCGAATCTCTCGGGCTCTCCACGAAGCTTTTCGCTTCATCCTTAGCTGCGTTGCGAGCGCTATTGCTGGTGTTCCAGCGTTGGCCTTATCCCGCCCGCCCTTCCGCCACAGCATTCCCCTGTCGATCACCCGAACGGATCATCATGCCAATCCGTGGGAAGCGATGCTTCTGTTTCCCCCTTCGCCTAGAGAATTGAGACTGACCCAGGCAACTGGGAGGGCAGTGGGGCCTGCTAGCCCCGTCGGACACTGCCAGTGCCGGGTGCTGTGTCTCGGCCCTGGGCCGTTGGACTGAAAGAAGCACAAGCATTGAAAATGTTTCTTGCTACTAATTACGCAGAATATCTTTGGCACCGTCCTCCAAAAGCTCATCCCCTCCGTGGTCGCGATGGCCTCGGGCGATCAAATTGGTTGATCTGCAGCCTGCCCTGCCATTTCCAACCTTCGTGCGCCTACTGTGCGTATTCTGGCGCTGGCGTTCCCGCCTGCAATGTGTCGAGGCCCCACTCGGCCTGCACCATCCCCCCACAGCCCCTATGCGGGCCCGGCTCGGCAGCGTCGTCAACCAGCAAGTCAGCCCCTTTCCAACTTTGGTCTTTCCTGTCTGGCCCTCCGTCTGTGGCTGAGGTGGGCTGGCCACGTCACTCTTGACGAGGCAGCAACTCGACTTCAAAGCCAAATATGCTATATGTTTCATTTGTCGGTGACCGTGGAAATAATGATGGTACGCCCACGACCACGGCAGCGCCGCGTAAACGTTGTTCTCGGCCTTGCACAGGCTCCTGAGCACTCACTCACCCGTCAGCCCGTCCGCATTGGGTATGCCAACTGCCCCGGTGGCTAACCACCTAGTGATGTAAACAGCAGTCGCCGACGATGGTGCGCTTCGCCTAGCTGCCTCTCAACCGTTTAACGCGTATGAGCGTTGCCGGACGAGCTGCATGTCGCAAGATTCCAGTCGGGTCTGCAGCTTGGTCCCTCCGCCTGCTGGGATCTTGCCCATTGTGCGCTGCGATCTTGGCAGGGCTGGTCTGGGCCCTGCTCTGCTTCGTGATCCTTTCTTGGCCGGCCTCGCTTTGTAATATGCCTTTCCAACTTGGTGTAGCACCTCGTCCCATAACTGGTACGTTTCCCACCAGACCGTCTTAGCCGGGTTGGTCATCTTGAGGATCGTAATCTTTGGGTGTCGTTCTGAAGGATTTTGCGTGGTGCTTGTTGATTGTTGGTCGTACTTGTTGTAAGTCGTTGCGCAACGTTTTGGGTGGATGGTTCTTGCACGCCTTGATGCTGTTGTTTACCAGGTATGGACAGCCCTGAAAACGAGCCTGGGGTGCCGGCAGATTTATAAAACCATGTACCGCTGCATTCTGCCTAAAAGTCTGAGAGTCGTTCCATCAGTGACCTGTCAGCCTTCCATACGACGCCACTCTTGGCGATAATGACTCTGCCATCCTGAGTCTACTCCAGCGCGTGCGCAGCAAGGGAGGAAAAAAAAAAGGGTTTTCGCGACGGCGAATCATCACCTGCCGCTGGGCCGCCCAGGCGACCTCTGCAGGCTCCGCCCAGTCCATGTCAGCTGCCGAGACCCCGGGGCAAAACCGTTCCAGCACCTCCGGCTTGGCGTGCTTGCGCCGCACGGTTTTGGTCCCGTGATCGCTATCCGAGCCACTCCGAACTGGTGACCAAAAGCATTTGATCGTTTGTCTGCCTACTGCCAGTGCAATGGTCAGCTGCCTGTTCATTTGCGAATACGGCTGTGACATTCCAGGTGGCCGGCCGAGCCGAAGGATGCAAGCTGAGCATGCACCATGCCTGCAATGTCCAGCATGGTGAGTGGTTGTGGTATCGTTCCCAATCCGCGTACATCCCGAAGGCGCACGGTCCTTTCACATAGTGGTAAACGCTCAAATACCTAGCGTTTGAAAAATATAATGCTAATAACAGTGTAGAAGACTCTGTGGGCACGTGGCCTTAGCCTTGTGCCGCATAGACATGGCCAGGAAGCAATGTTCCTGATGGCGCCATGACTAGAATCGTCGACACCAGTAGCCCAAGGGCTAATAGACGGCGAAATAGTCATATGGCCCGGAATGGTGAATGTGCGTTTGCTGGCTTTGACATACTTGCTTCTCCGCATTCCCTATTGTTAGATCGCCAATCCTCATCTAAGCTGGATCCAGATTTGTTGACGTATTTTGCGTTTTAGTCTTGGCCCCAGATGTCACTGGGCCAGAACTCGATGACTACACTGATGATATAGCCCGGCGTGCATACAATCTACCTCGCCGTGGCAGAGGGCTGTGATACCGCCGTGTCTGAGATGCCTAGCTCGCAACATTTCAACATAGTCAATTCACAAGGCGATCTCATGCCTGAATGAGTGACGTATCTCAAGTCGACCGCGATGGGCGACAAGCAGCATATATGTCCTCGCTCCCACGGCCAGGATATCTGAAAGCACACATATTCCGTGGTCACCGAAACTATACTGGTATACACACTGCGGGTCTTGTCCTTACCCGTCCCCGCAGACAAGTGTTCAAATGTTAGCTTTGTGTGAGAAGATACCCCTTGCCCAGATCGGCTGCCTTCCTAGGGAACTGCCAGTGTGATTTGGAGGTCGATCTCTTAAAGTGAGCTTGCACAACCGGAGCATCTCTTTTCGACTTCAGGCCACTCTTCGCGGCTTCAAATGCTCGTTCCATCCGTTGTGAGAGTAGTCGATCGAGACTTTGTTCCATCCAAAAACTAACCCATTGCATATCATTGTGCGTACAGCATTATTTGAATTTTTTTTTCTTTCCTGAAGCTTGCGAGGTCCGCGAAATTTCGGAGTGCGGAAGTGAGACTGACCTCTGTTCGAATAGCAGCTTCAATGCAGATTGGCTCAGACTGTCTTCGTGTTCGTCCATTTATGTCCTTGATAGACAATTTTCGGATAGCCTTTCGCAGCGGTTGCGTGTGATTATGCTCCTGAGTCTGCGTGCAAAGAGGCATCCGAAGTAGAACTTTTCTCGGCTTTCCAATAAGAGTGCCTAGATAGCCAATTTTGTATTGCCGATGTCAACACAGATAATCAAATTCTTATATCAAATCACTATCTGCAGAATGCGATTCGGTTCAGTTACTTGGGGCTGCCTTCTGGAGGATTTTGAGTCGAGCCAATGAGATGTATCGATCGCTGTTACCTGGGTATTGGCAGTCACTCACTCGGCTGTTCTGGCTCCGCAAATGACTTGCGAATCTCGTCTCACTAGAGATTTTCTTTCATACGAGACCTTGAGGCCGACCATATTCTGCAGATCTTTGATGACAGCCGATCATAATGTGAACAATTGTTCACTTGCAGAACGGGCGACTGCCACCGATAAAATACGTTGTGCTGACGGGGAGCAAGCAGGTTGACACTACTAGTACATGGACTATTGGTATTCTTTGAGTTCCTCTATTAAGCCGGAACAACAGCAAGTTCCTGAGAAGAGCAAGGCAATATATCTTTTATACTAAAACAATAGGTTTCCTTATAGAGAGAATTTAGTAATAACTTTCTAATTTACTTCTAGAAACCAGTATTCTAGCTATAATGTTAGGCTATACCTATTCGTGCTGGTGCTGCTAACTCTACCATTGAGGTTAAAGCTATTGTAGGCCATCAGCTAGTCTGATACTGTTAAGCACTAAATAAAAATACCATCGCCGTGTAACTCAGGCCTTTACAAGTTGGCCGAAATAGGTAATGATAAAAGCCACCATTACCCCGATCTTATGAGACACACACATGTTCTGGCTCTGCTCAAACATACACCCATCTGGCGAAACCGAGCGACCATACCAGAGCTATTGCAGTCCAGTCCCGCGGAGCTACCACGTTTACGAATATACTTATACTGATTCAAGCTATGTCCCTCTCGTCCCAGACAATTTTGCCAGTTGGCTATCGGCCATACTATTTCGTTCCCGTCGCAAACGTTTGAGTAACATATTGAGCGTTCAAACCTGTCACAAAGTCATGGTAAAATCCACTTTCAAATACTTAAATTCACCGAGTGACGCGGGCATTATTTTAGGTTCATTGTATCTGCATTGCATTTCGAGATGCCCCGAAGAAATATTGACAAGGGGCAGGCGCAGCCCGAAAGGTAGACCGCACACTAAGTTTTATCGAGAAAGAAAGTCTATATACATTTCAACGAAGTAGGTTCTTGGAACCACTCGTGTCGCCCAATAAGTCGTATCTTACAAACACCTAACACAAGCCGGCGGGTTTCGGCTTAGTTGCGGCGCTTGAGGTCACGAGCGTGACGGCGGGCCTTGGTGCACGAGCTGTCGTCATCATCGGCGTAGCCTCCAGTGATGGGTGAGCCGGTGGAGGTAGGGAGAGCACCACCGGTCGCCGAGGGCGAGGCTCCGCTGCCAGTGGGAGTAGCAGGGGTGGTTGAGTTGGAGCCGCCGGTTGAGCCGCCGGTTGAGCCACCGGTCG
The DNA here is from genome assembly GCA_023522825.1 of Diaporthe ampelina. Classification (NCBI taxonomy): domain Eukaryota; kingdom Fungi; phylum Ascomycota; class Sordariomycetes; order Diaporthales; family Diaporthaceae; genus Diaporthe; species Diaporthe ampelina. The sequence goes on from JAMFTM010000034.1 coordinate 30,117, forward strand.
AGCCAGAGCCGAACAGCGCAGGGCCGGGGATCTTGTAGTCGGTCAGGGTGGTGTAAGGGTTGAAGAGGATACCGGGGTCGGTGGAGGTGTACAGCTCAGTACCCAGGGTGCCCTCGGGGCTCTCGGTACCGCTGCCAGTGATGGCGATGTTGATGCAGAAGGGGTAGTTCTGGGCACCACCCTCGGAGCCAGCACCGTGCATAGCGATGATCTCGTGACGGAAGACGTAGGGGCCGGGTGCCAGGCTCTCGGGGACGGTGACGGACCAGGTGTTGTTGTTGGCGATCAGGTCCTCGGCAGCCCACTTCTGGGTGTCCAGGTCAATGCCGGCCTCGTCAATCTTGACCCACTTGAGGGTGGTCTTGTCGACGGTGGAGCAGGCATCGTCCGCGGTACCGCAGTTGGCGACGTAGGTCAGGACGGGTCCAATGTGGGATTCGGGCCAAGCGGTCCAGTCTGCAATCACACGCGAGATTAGCACCCAAACTCATCAAGGGGGGCTCACTCCCATCATGTGACATGATAGGTAAGTATGGGATTGGGGTGTGGACTAACAGAAGTCGACCTTGCCGCCAGCGGCGACGGTGCCGGTCTTGGCAGCGTTCTCGGCATTCTTGTGGCAGATGATGTCGGCCTCGCCGTAGGCGTCGGGGGCAACGAAGCCGTTGTCAGTGGCCTCCTCGTACCAGCCGGCCTTAGCAGGGGCCTCGCCGGTGTTCTGCTTCGCGTAGTAGTCGTCGAGGACGTAGCCCTCCTGGTACTGGCCGTCGGTGGCGAAACCCTGAACAAGGCCGTGGGCAGCAGCCTTGGAGGCGAGAACAGCGCCGGCAAGGGCGAGCTTGGAGGTGAATGAAGGCATCTTGATGAAGGCTGTGGGTTTGTTGAGGGTTTCAAATGTTCGTTGAAGTGGAATGTTGACGGGGTAGGCTTTCAAAGAATGAATGTCCCAGCTTCACACAGTGAAGATGACAAGATAGTCAGATGAGTGGAAAAAAGAACGAGGGTGGTAAGAACCAAAGAGTGTGGCCTGCAATGAGATGAATGCTGAAGGGATGAAGACCAGGCCGTGGTGGTCAGGGCAGAGACGTATGCGTATATATACGCACCCTGACATGTATATGCGTCTCCAGTTGCGCGTGCGTGCTCGTGTGTGAGAAGTTGATGACGGCGTCCACGTCCATGTCGGAACAGGCACCGTGTTCGCACATCGGCCCAGGGGTGAGCTCGCTTGAGTCTCTGGGATGGTCGATGCCCACAACTACCACGGGAATGTCTTCTGGACGCGGCATAGCGTCGACGGACTCCTGAGAGGCTGCAGCCAGGACGTCAGAGTAGGCGCTCATCCGGAGTCAACCGAGGCGGCTCAACTGGTGGGCCACCAGGGGTCCCCAGCCGCAGCAGGGCCTGGCGAGGCATCCAAAGAGGAAAGTTGCGGGTGATGCACAAGAGCAGAAGCGGAAACGAGCTTGTTTGCTCGAAACACCAAGATTTCTGCCAGGCTTACAACAGACTGGCAACTGGTGGAAAGTTGGGGGCGTGGCTCGCTTGTGCCTGAGAAGGTGGGGGGTTTTTTGATGAAGGTCGGTCGCAGGGGGTCTTGGCGGCCAGGGATCGTGCCTCCGCAAGCGCCAGCAGGCCGGCTTGACGCCCCCCCCCCTGACAGCTCATCCTGCCCGCCTGCCCGCCTGCCTGCCTGCCTGCCTGCCATCCATGCTTGGAACCAGCAGACCGCAGCCGTTTCGATGTTTCGTCTGCGTCACCCCACGTGCTGAGGACGGCTCGAAACCCTGCCCAGGCTGCATTGTGACCTTATCTAGAGAGGCAATGCGGCTCCCAAATGGTGCCACACTCGCTGGCCCCAAGCCGCCTGGCGTCCTGGGCAGCGCCAAAACACCAGCCCTGGGCTGCGGGTGTGGATCCTGTTCCTCGGGATCCTTCCCCAAGATACGGCGGAAAGATGACCCAAAAACTGGGGACTGCCCAATGGCTTCGATTCCGCCGTCTACTGTCTAAGATTGTTCAGGAGACTGACCTGATTCCAACGGCGTACGCGAGATCATCCTTTCTCCATCTTTCCATCTCTTGGCGATTCAGACTTGTCGATCAACAGGTTGTGGCCACTCACGAGTAAGTGTTTCTAAAACAATGTTTTCGTCTGATCCTGTGATCCACGTCCAGGTTCTTTTGGCCCCCTGGTGTGTCGGCCCCGAAGGCTCGGGTTGATGGGGAACCGACTCGGAAGCTCAAAATGTCTTCAGTCACTCCTTGCCTCTCGACGGGCAGTCGCGCACGGAATTGATCACCCACTGCTGTTTCCGGACCAACTTCGCCTCTTCGGACGGGATATTTAGATGACGTCCCTGTTTTTGGCGAGCAAGGAACCTATGCAGGCTCTCTCACCGTGCGAAGCCATAATACCGGCATGGCTTGGCAGGGGCAGACCAAGCCAATATATTGGTGACAAGGTCTGGTAAGTACGACGGACTAACCCCTTCGCCTGTCAGTATACCGGCCGCGCCACTACAAGAAAATTTCGAGAGCTCCATATCTCCTCGTTCTGACTCGGCCTGCTTACTGCGCCTGGGCTAGTTTCCGTGTTTCTCGTTTAATGCCCTGTACGACTCTGTGTAGCTGTGCAACTGGTCTGTACGCGCTTGAACCATCTGCGGCGCAGTTCGTGCAGCAACAGGCACAAGGCGCTTGAATCAACCCATGATTTTAGAAACCGCAAGATCCACGGTTGCGTAGTGCAAGGCATCACTCTCGGGTCTCGAGTCGCGGCAACAGCAGCATATCAATTGAATTTTGCGGCACAGCTGAGACGTTGTAGTACTGTTGGCCTGGCGCACGCGTTCTGAATGCATCCAGGAAGCTTCATTGGCCGTCATTTGTCTTGATCTGTAACCCGTGCCAACATGACACGTGCTGAAGCAGGTTAGACCTACTTTCTACTTCATTTGTCGCTTTGTCTGCCATCATGCACGCGCCAAGTTAGCTAACACGCTTTAACCTTGACCGAACCGTTAGTCTTGTTTCTGGTATGCGCTGCCTTGGAACTCACCGCAAAGACGAGACCGCGCGTCTAGAAATGTTGGCGTTGAACTTGGCTCGATGGCAGTGAAACCTGTGATATTGAGGTAGGAGTTAAAGAAGTAAAATGGCTGGAGACCACCCTATATGCATACAAATCGTGTTTGATATGTGCCAGTGCATCTATAAACGTTCACAACACCTACTAACCTTTTCAATGCCAACCCTGGGAAGATACTGGCGCTAGCCCGAATGGACGCTAACAAATGTACAGCATTCAGCGGACCACCAACCTACCCAAGGGTAATCATCAACATATCAATGTATGATACAGCCATGTCTAGTACATCGATTGTGTGTCCACTGTCGGAGTTTCTGAGTTCAAGCCACCAAGCAATTGTTACCGCCTACACTCACTTACGTTCATACATGCTGCCATCTCAGGCTGTTCTCCTTTTGCTATGCGTCTAGCGTAGTCCCTGAACGGAAATTTTGGCTGCGACGGATGCTGAAGCTCAAGAGCTTGTTGGGTAAGAACTCGGAAGCTTGACTGGACGAATAGCTATGAGAGCTCCGGCTGCGTCTTTCTGGTATTACAGGCCTGCTCAATTGATCCGGGTTGCACAATTGAGGCCAATATGACACCATTTGTTCACTTCCGAGGAAATATACGTCCAGTGGTGGGTTGCGCTGCATGTGAGACCCCACGATGGGACCGAATCTTTCGTATCGCGCCCTATTGAACCCAATCGAGATTTGCATTTCAGGAAGGAAAACCGCAGTTGATTCAAGTCTAAAAGAGCGCTTACCACTTTATGAAGGCGCTGTGTATGGCTTCGGCCGTGTACGAAATAGAGACGAAACCAGTCAAATCTAAAACCGATGTTCGGTGAGATGGTGTAGGACGGACAAGCACCGTCTCCTTCGCTGCATGGGGCACGTCGACCCGCTTCGTAGCCACTTGTGCATTTTGGGAATGAAATATCCAAAAGTCGTCTCTACCAATAGTTGTTTTCCCCTGATTGCTGTCGCTTTCTTCCTTGCACCCACTGGACACATTCAATCGGTGTCGACCGTTTCCATTCGTTTCTTCCATGGAATAGATACTCTTAATCCTGAACACCCTTTCTAACGACATCTCCGATCGGCATAAAGCAGTCAGCCCTACCCAATGTCATCGTGCTGACAGGGTGTCGGAGCTGGTCGCCGCCCCAAGGTTATGTCTGGCATGGTTGAGGGTTTAGCCAACGGCGTCACTGGCGAGGGTAAAGAGGCAGCTGTTCAACGATTCACCTAAGGACATCCTACGAGCTCACACTATGCATCACAGCGGATGAGCCCGAATTCATGAAGCTTCCAAAGAGCATAAATATGAAGATCTCGGGCCATCCAAGTCTGACAGTGCCTGCGCGTCCGGCAACAACGCGGCCTGCCAGAAGATTGTCCAGACTACATACGCCTAGGGAATATGACATCCAATCTCTTCTTTAGCTTTTATTAGTTGGTCTATATGTAATAAAAGCTAAAGAACGAAACCGCTTAATTGATATACAAATCAAATTCTTGGTAGCAGCTAATGTTGTTAGGTTGGTAGCTTCCCACTGGGAGGCTGTTCACGAGCCTCTAGAATGCTAATAGCGTGAAACAATATTTCGGAGAGGATTTCAATCTCAAGCATAACCTTTTTCCTGCCACACTTGTATAAGTTGTGTCCCGTGTTTCACATTGAAAATCGGCCAATCGTCATGACTCTCGCCGAGTTCGAGTGAAGAAGCATGCTGTCCATGGAAAATTGGTTTGGCTTGGCAAACAGACCGATGTTCTTTTTGGGAAGCTTTGAGTTATAAATGTTCTGGCCCATGTGGTATCCCAAGCCGGCTGACGCAGCCTTACATTGTTAACACAAGGACGGACTACAAACTTGCGCTCTGCAGGCAACAGGTCCTTTCGTTTCTTGGCCTGCTTGTGTGATATACAAAGGGGACCTCGTTTGAATAGTCGATCGAGCATAGCTGGTCAATGTCTGGCCCCAAAAAGACCTGCAAATTGCCCTGTTCTCGCTGCCATTACCCCCTAGAACTTCCCAACCCTAGATATCATGCCTCCTTTGTGACGCCCAACCCCCAGATGGAAACCAAACTATATGATAAACCGGAATACAATCGTGACATACTAGGTATGCATCATGAGTCTGAGGCTGTGCGCCCACAGACTAAATGTGTTATTCCTCTATTAATATCGGCACCATGCGTTTATTCCCTTTTCGATGCTGGGGTCTCAAGCGTTTGAAGTGGATGCATACGCCTTCGGGTATACAAGGGTTAAGAAAAACCACCGACCACAGCCGTGGCACGCGCTGGGTCTGTGTACTCAGCTTGTGAGTACTAGGCCGACATACTCCACGAGGTTGGCAGCTTGTGTACCTAGTGTTCCAGATTTCTTGCGAATGATGCATATTTAGGCTTTTCGGACCACTGTTATCGGTATTGTATTTTTTTTTTAATGCTGGGTCCTGAGTATTTACCCTTGTATGAAGGCGCTCTATTTATCTTCGACCGTATACGGAATAGAAACGAAACCAGTCAAGCTTCTCGAGATGCTCCGTCGACGTGGCTACATTTTGTAAAGGATTGATTTGGCAGACCCCTTTGATAGGTTGATTGTCGGCGCGAAGCTCCATGCGGGCACTCGACTTTGTGTCAGCTCCAGACCAACCTCCTGGGCAACGAAGGCCAAATTAGATCATTCCAGACAATGGAGCAGAATCCAAAAGCTCCATATATTTTACAAACAAGCATTTGCTAAGCATCAAAAACAGTGGGGAGATTGGTCTAGAATCTGTGCACCTGCGATCTCGTGTCCCTATTATTTCAGTGAGTCTGTCGCAGCAACAAGGCACTGGTAGCTACTTCATCATTCGACTTCTTTAGCATGAGGCTTCAGCGGCAAAAACGTCATGCACACTTGGTCCCAACGGTATTTTTGCTCCCATCAGAGGAGCAGCCACCTACGATGTATCCCCAAGCAGTTGCTCGACTGTGGTGCATTCATATGTAGTGAATGCGCCCAACGCTCCCCCGCTTCACATGCTTCAATAATGTTTCACCATATCGGACCAATCTGAGGCTTTGAGTTTGTTCCATGGATCTATCTGGATCAAGCCCCAATGCCGCAGAAGACAAGTCATGGAGTGGATTGCAGCGTTGGTATAGCGCCTTGATTAAGGGAACGGTGGGGCGAGAGACGAAAAGGGAAAAAGAAATTTGTTCCCAGAAAGTTTTGTTGCTGCGCAGACGATATTGGTGTACGCTTGTGGTAGACAAAGATTTCGCCTACGTTTGACCTTTGTGATCATCTTTCCCTTTGCCTTGACGTTCCCTTTGTCTTGACTAAGCACGCCTTTCTTCCCCTGTGCCCAATTTGTGGATCTGATGTCTTCACCCAGTCATGTGTCAGCATTAGCGAAACTTGCTTCCATGACAGAGTCAGTCTGGATAGGTGGCCTTGTGCAAGCCCGTTTGTGAGGCTCCTCTTAGGACGGGTCACGCTGATGGAAATCGAATGATGCGTCAGATTCCACCAATCGTGTAACATGGAAGAAATTGGACTTGGCTCCAGGTCAAGCTTTCGCTTGGCTTTGGGCTAGATCGTATTCTAAATTACGGGGTCATGAAGGATCACCAGTCTTCGCTAGCTCTGTTTGATCTTGGATGCAACGCTACTTTAGGGGCAGGGGCGGCACTCAGCAGTCCAGCCGAGAGCTTGACTTGTGGGTCGGGTCCGATATTATACCGCACGTCAACTGAATATTTGGTCACTTGTTTGCTTTTTTCAGCCCTCGACTCGATCATCATCACCAGGATGCACGACTTGTCGCTGAAGATGGATCAATGCACAGTTTCCTATAGGATGCTCCAACAGTGTTGTTCTCACGCGCCGTGGCGGTATCAAATTTGGCGTCGACAGGTTTTTGCGCAGTGTATGAGATCAGCTCCACGCAACAAATTGTTTCGGCACCCAGTCCGATGGAAATCTCGGACTAAAACTGCCTGCTACTCATGATTCTTCCGCTCCGTGCTTCTGTCCCAGTTGGGAAGTACCCACTTGGTAATATCCGCTTCGAATGTCCACTCTGCCGGCACTCAACGATGATCCGGACGGCACTGCCGTAAGAGGAGGCAGTGGACGCAAACTAGGACTGTCCGCGTCCAGGCGTCCCTGCCCTTGGGATATATAAGAGGGTGTTCCGCTGCCAAGCTGTCAGATCTTGGACTCAGCTCCATCAGCCTTGCTAAGCTCTTCTACAGTCTCTCATTCTAACATCCCTGAAGTCCAGCATTGATTGCTTTCTCTCCATTCGTTACATTTTACTTTGTTTTGACGCCACCGTCCGCGACAATCAACCCTGCCAGAATGCTTCCCGTCGTCGTCCTCGCAGCTCTGCTGCCCCTCATCCACGCGGCTCCGGCTGAGGTCAAGCGAGCCGATGCATGCACTTTCACCGATGCTGCTGCCGTTGCCAAAGGCAAGGCCTCATGCTCGACCATCACCCTCAACAACATCGCCGTCCCCGCCGGCACCACGCTTGACTTGACCAAGCTGAAGACCGGCACCAAAGTCATCTTCCAGGGAACCACTTCCTTCGGCTACAAGGAGTGGGAGGGCCCACTCATGTAAGCCTTGCTCTTCTCCTCCCGCTGTCACGGGTCACGGGTCACGGTCCTGCCTGGACTGGAGTGTTCCAGAATGCAATACTCTAGTATCCGTACACGTATGTAGCCAGAGCTAACGTCATACGTAGCTCTGTCTCCGGAACCGACATCACTGTCACTGGTGCGTCGGGCCATGTCATTGATGGCAACGGCGCCAAGTGGTGGGATGGCAAGGGCTCGAACGGTGGCAAGACCAAGCCTAAGTTCTTCTACGCCCATAGCCTGAAGCAGTCCAACATTAAGGGGCTGAATGTGAAGAACTCACCGGTTCAGTTCATGAGCATAAACTCTGCTACTGACCTCAATGTTGTCGATGTGTAAGTATCATTTACACCTTCCGCAGGACCCCGTCTTTCGTGTTTGCGCACGTTCTAGAATGCAAGTACTTTAGGAGCCGTAGCAGGACTAACTCCATACTTAGGACGTACGATAACTCGGCTGGTGACAAGGGCGAGCTTGGCCACAACACGGATGCTTTTGACGTCGGTTCTTCCGAGAACATCTGGATCTCGGGCGCCATCGTGCACAACCAGGAGTCAGTCCCCTTCTCCTCTTACAGATTTTCATCTTCCATATTCTGGAATTTTACAGAATAGACCACCTCATGATTCTTGGCAAGTAACTAACACACACAGTGACTGTCTTGCCATCAACTCCGGCACCAACATCACGTTTACCGGTGGCTCTTGCACTGGAGGCCACGGTCTATCCATGTAAGTACTATTCTGCTCTTACAGCTGCCCGTATTCCATGCTTTCATGAGTGGAATATTCCAGAATGGTCCGCTTTAAAATCAGCAGCAGGTGACTGACAAATGTTAGTGGGTCTGTTGGTGGCCGGAGCAACAACGTCGTCGACACTGTGCACATCGAGCACAGCAAGGTCATCAACTCTGACAATGGCGTCCGTGTTAAGACGGTCTCAGGAGCTACCGGCAAGGTCACCGGTGTGACGTTCAACGACATTAGCCTGAGCAACATTGCCAAGTACGGTATTGTCATCGAGCAGGACTACGAGAATGGCAGCCCGACCGGCACCCCCACGACTGGCGTCCCAATCACCGATCTCACTGTCACCGGCGTCAAGGGCAGCGTTGCCTCGTCTGGTACAAACGTCTACCTGCTTTGCGGAAAGGGTTCCTGCTCCAACTGGACCTGGTCCGGCAACAGTGTCAGCGGCGGAAAAAAGAGCACCAAGTGCCAGAACATCCCCAGCGGTGGCGCTGCTTGCTAAACGGGTTAGGAGGATGACTCGCGGTGTGGAGCCCGGTGTCTTGGATTGGGCGCCAGGGGCGATTTTTGCATTCTCGTAAATAATCTTTGATTTCGTATATACTGACTAGGAGTCGATTATTTGAAGCGGATTTCATCAATACAAAATGATCTGGTACCGCAAAAAGTCTCTGAATCAATGTCATGTCTCGCAGTTGATAGCTGCTCTTCCTTTTGGCTATCGGAAGTCTTCCAGGGTTGACTGATGGATTTCCGAAACGCCGCAGTTGGACACGCGGCACATTATCCATGGCTAGCTGAGACTCGTGAGTGAGGATAGTGAGCCATCTGTCAATCATATGCTGTAGTTCTGCAATATTCAGATTCCTCTTAAGGATAAGTACCGACCGTGAGGACTGCTCGCAATCACAGTGACGCCACGGGCTGCCAATACATCAATTTTGACCACAGTCTTGGTCTAATGCAACGTAATATATCGGGCCCGGCCCCTTCATTACTCTCCGGTAGGTAGTTGGCCGATCCGAGGTCGACCCAGAGTGGGTTGATTGATTCCCCGGTGCCGCAGGTATTTTTGCTGAGATAATTGACCCTCCGGTCGAAGCACTCGATGACCTTGCTCCTCGTGCCCTGTCTCCAGGTCTCAAATATGAGAGGCAATGACATTTCATGATGGTGTGAATGTGTATGTGCCGCTGGAAACTTGAGGCAAATTTACTGCAGCTGGGTTGAAACTGAATCGAGTTTGTTGTGTTACTGGGAGGTGCGACCAGATTCACAGGTCAAGGAGAAATCCATTCCATCTTTCCGGCTTCTCATGACAGGCTATATACATACGGAGAGGCAGGAAAAGCGACTGCGGGCTCTGGTTAAGTGGGGAGTTATTTCTGCAGCACGACTGTTGCCAAATGACCTTTGAAGCAAAATCCACTCCAAGAAAAAGACAATGGCTTAGCATGCAGCGGACGGGGTGATAGAATGGGAGTCTCGTATGCCTTTTGTCCTTTTGTTGTTACTGTTGCCAGGATCTCAATCCATCACGTCGTCTGAGACCAAGACCAGAATCTTTAACTTGATATTGTAATGAAGAATTGATTGGCAGTGAGCAGCTTGTTCTGATTTGTGACGTGGAATCCTTTCAACCTCTCAACATAATGTGACGTTGGGAGGCAAGCAGAATATATGTAAAGCTGTCTCTCGGTGATTGGAGTTGTCTTCACAATTGAGGGCGTAGAATAGGCACTTGGGCAGGAACACAGCTAGGATCGGTGGCCAGCTTGATAAGTGTGTACGAAAAAGGAGTGATTCACGAGAGTTGTGAAGTAATTAACCTCTTCCTCTTCAGGACTTGGCTTGGCTATGTCTATTAATTAGCAACCCTATGCTTGTGGCTCGACTCGGTAGCTCATCTTGTCTCTTGACTCAACACTCTTCTTTACTTGCTTTCAGCTCCTCCTGGACCACTCTGGTGCCACATAAATACCATCTTCCTCTCCCTTACCGCCTTGCTCTTTGGTTTGATGTGTATTTGTCGGTCCATACTCCGCCTTCTATGTTTTAGCCGTCTAGTACGGAGGCTAAGGTCTTGCATCCTAGACCGTGCCCATGTGTCCAAATCACAAAGGAAGGGGACCGGTAAAAGGAGAAGAATTGTGCTCACAGGACTGTACACTGTAGAGAATTAACGGCATAGCTCCCGTATCTAAAGACTGATGTTTAATTCCAGTTGGCACGATGACCACGTCTCCAGCCTTAATATCCTGTTGCTTGCCAGCGATTTGAGCAACCCCTGGTCTGACGCAAAAGTAAGAATCTGGCCTACAGTGTGCTTCTAATACTTTCCCATGACAGCTGTCAAAGTGATTTGTCATGAGCACCAGTTGCGAGCAGAGACACGTCCAGTGAACTCGCCGGAATTCAGCAGACTTAGATGGGAGCGCTTGGTGATATTTGGAAACTGGACCATCTCCTTCTCGGGAGGATCACTTGAAGCTGTGGGAAGGCAGACTTCTTGGTTGTGGAAAACTGTCTCGACGCCGATATTTTCACTAGGGAATTCAGGAACCCTAGGCGCCGGGCTGTCTTACTATACAATAGGAACCTACAAGTGACTTATTAGAAAATATAACAGTCAATAAGGAAGAACAGTTATCTACTAGCAATTAGAAATTACTTCAGGCTCAACAGGAAGGTTACTGGAAGGTATACTTGAAAACTGCAGCTAACGTAGGGCTTCTTCCTATCATTGTAATTTTCTAATCATGGATTGTAGTTTTTAGCTATAAGTATTAGTAACCCTCTTGTTGAACCTGAAGTAATTGTTGATTAATTGTACTTTATAGTGGGTTATTGGTTGTACTTAAATGTGTTCTCTCGGTATAGTATGTGAAGCTTATGTGGATTCAGAAAATGTGAGGAAATGGTAAATGAGCGAGCAAGCGTGGTTGCATGTGGTTTTCAGAGAAGGTCGAATCTATCGAAAAGCAATGAGACGCAAGTGATTCACACGCGACTTCAGGACTCGATAGAGATGACGCAGGCAATTGAGTGAGCTGGTCTCTCCGAATGGAGCCCCAGGGAACCTGCCCCAGGGTGGCCGACCAGTGAATGGATATCCACAGGACGGGTTCCCGAGGTCCAATTATAAGTTGCCCATCTCAGTTCGTGGGGCAGTCTTTGACATTCAGATTAGTACTTTTGCTGCGGGATGGATCTCACAATATTTGTTGCATGAGGACACGCCAAGCATCCGGAGCCCGGTCTGAGTCAAGAACGGGCATTCGGACGAGCAAGTTCATCCAAGCGACCATGATCGTCTGAACCCTGCGAAAATTTAAGGGCGCGAAGATTGCAAATAAGCTTCCATTATGCCTGCGGTGGATCTGTGGGCCGACCCGGGGCTCCCCTGCAACTCAGCTTGCAGCCCGATTTACGAGTTTCATAAATCTCAAACGCGGCATTGGCAGTGCTGCAACTTTTCAGGTTTTACCAACAGAGCAGTGCCACGCCCAGGTGGTCTTAAAGCTTGCATTTCCCGGGGCTTAGCCTTCGAATGCAGAGATGTCCCTCACCTCTATACCGATGGTCGGGTGCGCTTCTGGTCTCTCAGACCCCACACTCCTGGTTGAAGTGCACCCGGCTGACACAGCTGGACTGTGAAGCAGCCTGCAATGACTGAGCTCAACATCCCAGCCATTGCAGGTGCTGCATTTCTCGGCTTCCTCGCTCTTGCAGCGCTGCTTTTTTTGTTTGCGCCCGTCACAAGATTTCTCGGCGATTTATTCTGCTGTCCTTGGAGGATCCCATTTACACGCAAGAGACGACGCAACGGCGACGAGGAGGTGGACAAGGAAGATTTACCATACTTGTCAGAGCGTCGCCTGGAATCCCCAGTCAATGGCACTGCGAATAAGTCGATGTCAGCTGAATACGTGATGGTAGGGCAACGATCTTTGATGATCCACTTTGAGATATGGCTTCCTCAACTAACGAGGACTAGGGGCAGGGCACGCGCGATCATGAGGCGGCTAGAGACGCATATGGGGATGACACACGACACACTGAAGATGGCCAGGAGACGGATGTTGGTTATTATGGCGGAGCGTATGGGGGAGCATATGAGGCATCGTATTGGGGCTCCTACAATGATGCTCAAGGCCCTTTCCCGCGGTCGCACGGTGGGAATTGGCGATCACGCACAGACGAGTACTCTGAGTACACGGAACCAGCCACGCACGTTTATCACGCGGCTTATTACTACTCGGACGAGGACCACTACGGCTACGACAAAGAGACGTTTCCAGGCCCGGAGATCCAACGGCCACAGCCATCTTACTCCCCTTCGGAGACCATGTCTGACCAATATACCGCTGACTACTTTCCGCGGGTACGAAATGAGTACTATAGCCAATACAGAAGACAATGACTCCCCCGCACACTTCAAAACGTGGCAGGTGGGACTGATGATGGATTTGACTACCCCATCGCCTTTATTTTGAGACTAGACCCAGCCGTCTGCTCGGACTTGAGAGTTAGCGTGTTCTTGTGAGGGCCACGTGGATGCAATGTTGAGGAGGGGATAGAACGGGTTTCCAAGGTTGGAAAGCCAAAGTGGCCTTTAGCGTGCACATGTGGGGTGGTCATCGTTCGTCACTACCCATGCACTGACAGTACTGCGTTCTGGCAGTGATTATAGCCTTTCCCCAGCTCGTCCAAGTGCAGAGCCTACCTACTAGGTAGGTATGTATGAAGGAGCACTTTGAGAAACAAGCGGAAAGTGCCGAGACCCCAGCCGACCCGACCAACTTCGAAGGTGTCACCTAAGGAATGCAGGTCTTGCATCAAGACGTCAGAGCTTCTCTGTGGACGCGACCTGTCATTGGTCGCGGCAACACATAGACTGGAAGAGAGATTTCAGCGGGACCGTTTTGGCTTTGTCAGAATGGCCTGAATGAAGCATAAGCAGCTGTCAAATTGAAGCCCAAGCGTCAGCCACGTTCTCTAACCGAATGTGGTCAGCTGCATCAAAACTCGAGAACTACCAGACTCTCAGCAAGAGATGCCTGCCCTCAGACAGCAACGCGCAAACCCGTGCCCAGGGGTTTCTTGGAAGCTCCGCGATTCCGTGATTCAAGGCCTGACGGAACGACCGACGACGTCAGTCCCCCTCGATTACCAGTTCGAATCCTTGCCGGAAAACTCCTTTTCAGTGAGCCTGAGCCGACCTGGAGTTGCATGCAACAGATGGCAGAAGATACCGTGGGTTTGGGGCTCATGGCCTAGTCATGCGTAAAATACCGTTGTTGAGGTTCATGGCGGGTGTAGCCCCTGCCAAAGCCCTCATATACCCTGGTATGCCTCCTTCCACCTCCCGCCTGTACCAATAGTGGCTATTTTCCTGAGCGAGTGTTGCTTCGTGCAGCTCGATAATCTCGTGGCTGTCCCATACGCCCTCCCTTCTGTTCAGCGAACGGAGGAGGTCAAGTGCACGGGATCGAATTTGAGCATCCGTCGTTAGGGTGGAAACCAGAGACAGGCCCCCGACCAGATCACCACCCACAGAAAACGTGCGGCATTTCATAGCTATGAAAGGCCTGGCCAAAATTTCTGCCTCCCTGAGGAATGCTGAGAAGGAGCTCGACGCTAAAAGAGGATGGCAAGTTGTGTCGTAAGGCACAAAGAGCTGCCACAGCCTTTGCGTAAGCCTCATTTGCATAATTTGTTCCTGCTGTTCATCTGACAGGACTTGAAATCGCACGGCCTTGACGGTCTCGTCGAAACGCGAGCTCCAGATGCTCAGCCTATCTTCCAACATGGTGAAGGAGGCTTCTCTGTCCGTACGTGAATAGTAGTTCTCCGAGAACATCAAGTGGACGTAATGGACGTCGATCTGCCTCAGATAAATGGATGCCTCGTTTAGACTGTGGAAAGGGACGAACGGGCCGGGGTCCACCCGTATTGGCGCACTACATGTATAGTTTGGCTTGTTAGGCAGGATTGTTTCTTCCATGAAGATGGAGATTCCAATGCCGAATCTGTCAAACATGTCGGCCAGCTCGTTTGTTACCTCCAATTCAGCGCCGTGCTGGAATCGCAAATTAGCAAGGAGGTGGGTCCCAGCTCTGAAGTGCCGGATTGACTCGGAATAGCGGCCGCTCAAGCTCTCCAGACACACAAAGAGTAGGCAACAGGTCAGAACGCAGCGTATGTCGTACGGAGTGTCCATAGAATCAAGTGTATTGATGTGAGCGATGGCTTTGTTGTATTGCTGGATGGCGACGCACTCCAGATGCGACTCCTGCGAGGTGGACCGGCACAAGAATAGCTGATGGGCGGCTGAAACAGCGATGATGGCGTAGCGTACAGGCTCGGATGATACAGTCAAGGGCACAACATGGTGGCCCCAGAACTCGACGGGGCCAAGGGAGTTGAAGGCGCTCTTGGTGTAATTTCTGAAATGGCGAAATAGCCACTGTTCCTCGACATTGACGAAGACATCAGGGCAGATGAACTGCTGTGACTCAAGCATGAGTGGGCCGACAAGCTGCTGGCCGCCGCCAGTGCCTTGGATCAGTGGCTCGTTGTCAGGTGCAGTGGCGTATCCGTCGCATGAGACACCAAAGTCCCGACAGCGTCGACACACGGGTTTCTCCTCGTCGCATTTCTTCCGGCGGATCCTGGAGCACTTTTAGACTCGATGGATACCCTGGGGTACTTACGAAGGCCTCGCGCAAGATAATGCCACTTACTTGCTGCTGTCTCGTTAGCATCGGCTCTGGTCAATGTGTTGTGATGGAGCTGAAGCAGGAATACCATACCATGTCAAACACCCTGTCCGAACCTTGGGGGCAAAGGCGCGGGTAAGCTTCCTCCTGTCACCGCGGGATTGGGGTTCCATGTTCCTTCCATGCCCGACGCGGACCCTGAGAGCCTTGCCAGCAGCTACAGTATTGAAGAGCTGGGGGAATGTTCACAATCCCAAGTGGAGGGAGGCTACAGGTCGACCGTCACGTCTTCCGTGGCAGCGAGGTAGTCACGATTTCCTGCGCTGTCTATTTATGGGGTTAGCTTACTGTTGCATTGGCATGATTCTAGCCGTAGATACATCCATTGATACAGGGAGGGGTAAGAGAAGTAGCATGGATATCAGAGGTTGAAGAACAATGGACGCCGGTGCGGGAGGGGCTGTGTTGATTCAGGACATGTCACCCATTCACCCCTGAAAGATTGGTTCCGGCCGATAAGGTTTTGATCCTGCTTGACCCGGACTGGGGTCAAACATTAAGCACCGGCTCTCAGGGCTGCTCCCTCAGGAGGCTGGGGTTAGGGATGCGGAATGTCAGAAATGCCGTCGTTCGGGGTGGGGGGGGGGGGGTATGAGGTGGTTGCACGCGGGCTCCCTCACTGCCCATCGCCCAGCTCCCATCTCACAATCACCCAAAACAAAACTTCAATGGGCTTGACGATCGGCCTCGGTTGATTTTGAAATCTCATGTGACTCTCTGTACCTCTGGTGATGTGTCAGTCAGAGACCGGAGAAGCCAAGCCGAGCGCCAGCACTGCCAGCGCCAGCACTGTCTGCACATGACAGCTACATGGATGTTCTACCTCTAGTCTAGGATTGAATACACGAGTACAGGCCTCAGAACGCCGGTCGTTAGTGGGCATCTAGGGATAGTTCCTATCGGTCTCGACGCTCTGACTCCGGACATCCTCTAAACTATGGCCGCGTGTTCAGATGGCACCATTTGGCACCGGCCTGCCGACAAGCTCGCCATTTTCGATATGGTTCTCGATTGCTAGGTCGGTCTAAAAGCTCTGGCCATGCAGACAGGATGCGGCCTTAGAAATGCAGATACCTGACCCATACGGGCCGGTCAGTGCAAGGGCCATCGACATATGAAAGGGCTGGGCAATCCTTTAGCCCGCTTTTGGGGGTTTGGTTTCTAATTACCATACATATAAAGCGAACGCGGCGCCTTTATGCAGTGGCAAATGCTCAAATCCAGCGTTTGAAAAAAACCCAACAAAACCTCCCCGGGTTTGGAACATTCGGGTCTCCATCGAAAGTTCTCGATCTCGTCGCGCTGAGGGCTTCCCATCGACGGATACTCTCAACATGGGCACTGCTTGGGCTATCAACGCAAGCTTGCTTGGAACGCTCAATTTTGGTCGCAGTGCTTTATCGGAGGACGGATTCTCAGGCGGGCTACCATGGAAGGAAAGGAATACTTTCTTCAAGCTCTTCGTCAGTACCATTTCCTTTTTGCTTACGATTTCTCATCCTGTACCCCTGGGGACAGACGACCTTTGGATATGTACCAGCCCGCTAAAATTCAGCAGACAGGTCTAGACCACGGCGGCTTGAACGATGCTGGTGGCGAGCTCCCTGACGCTAGGTGTAAGCAGGTTCTGGGCGATATCCTTGCTTTGTGGACAATCACTCTTGCCGAGTCCATCACTGGTAGTTGTATTGCTGTGGCTGCGCCAAATCAAAACGCTCTCTGGTGCTAGGAGCGTCTGTGATTAATGGCCCATTCTTTCTGCGTTACTCGACGTCACCCGAGCTAATCCCTGACGCTGTAGGCTTTGACCAGAACGGAGATCAGATTGGATACGTATTCGACCCCGGAACGTGAGTTCAAATACTTTCCGAAACAGAGCGATAGGGGCTAATAAGAGATAAAATAGCTACCTCCCCTCTGGCCAGTCGCAGGTCTTTTGGGCCGGAACGGACGGGCGACAACCCCATTATACTTTGTTCAGTGCCAACCAAGACGCACAATGTATAGCATTTGTCACTGCGTCTTGGCCGAATCTGGATCGTCATTTTGGCTGGGTCGGTGACTGGGGACAAGAGTGTGCAGTAAGCTCCCATGGCTCTGTGACTATAATGTTTCGATGTGCCCTTACAGGCAATGATTTGGACTCCCTGGCAGAGAACTAACATTCTTGACGTCGAAGGGCGACGATGATACAATTGCCACATGGTACTGTGAGTTCTTGTGTAGCACTAGGCAAAGTTCAATCTCCGCCTGTGTGACTTGGTCGACCGAGGGGGGCTGGCTAACGCTTAAGTTCAGTCAGCAAAATTGCCATCCCTGGCACTGCACACTTTGTCAGTGAATTCTTTACCTCTCTTCCATGTTGGTACATGCCTAACATTAAATTTTACAGCCCAACTGCCTTTGGATAGACCAAGATGGCAGTCAGCCTGCCACAGCTTTTCAAGTTAGTTGTCTCGTTCTCAATTTGTATAATTTTCGAAGGCGTACCGTCCCTCATACAGTGGTAAACGCTCACAGAAGTGCAGGTTAACTGGCCCGACATGAAACCGCTCGAAGACGATAATCGTGTTGGTAAGAAGGCCTATGATATGTGTTACTCGCCAAGTTTCCACATCTGTAAGTGAATATGTATTAAATGACAACAGCCTTCACCAACCTTTGCATGTGTGCTGATATGCCTCATTAAACAGATCAGCACTTGGACCCTGCCCACATCGTGATCCACGGACGAAACGATGCTGAGACCGCTGAAGTGCACCACTCGAAGCAAACACCTTCGCGCAAACGAAACAAGCCTCGGCGTTCGGTTGCGGAGGCAAAACTCGCCTTTGAGAGGAAGTACGGCAATATGCTCGTGATAGATGACCTCCCTTCTCATACCGCACGCAGCCTCTGTGAGTCCGGCACGTCAGCTGGGCCAAACTTTGTGAACCCTGAGCATGGCTACTATTGTGACATGAAAACGAAGGCTATTCACCCTGTATGTTCTAGAGCCCACAGTCTGCGTCAGAACAGCACTCTATGCTTCGACACGGAGCAGAATGAACTCGGTGAGCACCTTTAAATGCATACTTTGGCGCTCGTCTGAACCATGAGCATCGAACGCATTTCGCAATACTTGGGCCCTTAGCGGCAGCTGAGTTTTGTGATCACACGCTGACCCACTTCACACAGTTGGTCCAGGAATACAAAAGCGTTCAATTCCTTTTGAGGTTCACGATTGGAGGAACTCTAAAATCTACTAAGCCGCCCGGAGTCGGGTCGGGGTATTTTGTATTCTCCTCCGGCCATTTTCGTTATATGGCTTGACTGTTATCACCAACCATTTAACGAAGTAGATCCGCAAAAGACAATCCAGCATTAACTCTGGAAATAAAAAGGACACCCGTTTGGGACTGGCGGACAGCGGGGCCACAGTACGAGGATGGCAATCCGGAAATTTGATGCACTAGGTTATTGGACCGAGCAGGCTCATGAGCTGAGCTAGGATTTCTTTAGCAATGATAAGATAGCAGCGAGACCCAACAGTAGAATTGGTATTCGTATCCGACTCACGCAAGTCTTTCATGGTCAAGCATAGCGCAGTTAGGACTTCAAACGTCGAAGCAGGACATGCAAGTGAATTCCAGAAGCAAAGATGTATGTGTAGATCGAATCCATAACTGTCCAATATGAGCTATTTGACTCTGCATATCTTGAATGCCTCCCGTACTGACATGCCGCCCGGTATAGCATCGGCAGCCTTCTTGTCCGCGCTTGCAATACAGGGAATCAACTCAAGCACCCTCTCGGCCAGCTCGCTGGGCAATGCGACCACACCAGCCTGTTCGGCTATGATGAAGTCACCTGAGTTGACGTAGGCTCCCTGGATACATGTGTAGATGATTGCAGCTTGACTGGTACACCGACCTCCGAAGGAAGGCACACAGCGCCGCTCGTGGTAGTATCCGTACCCCTGGCAAAGACCTGAGATATGAGGACTCGGTCAACCAGGCCATAGAACGAGAAGGAGACGGGAGAAATGCTATGGGAATGGAATAGGTCGAGGTCACAGTTTTCCCGAATCTCGCGCACGGAATCATCAGTGACGATACCAGCGGCGCCAAGATTATTCGCAAGTAACGACATCAGTCCGCCATAGCATTGCGTTAATGTGCGGCGTGGCTTGAGAAATGAATACAACAGCGCCTTTTGGAATTTGGTCAATCTAGCACGAGAACTACCCGCCTCACAAACGTTTGCGCGGAACAGATGGGCTCGAGTCCCGACACAAACGTAGCTACCCAACACCTCAGGGGGATCATCGGCCTCTTGGAGTGAATTCGACGGTAAAGGTCTGGTTTATGATCTTCATACTGCCTGAACTGTACCCGGGCGAGTACATCTGCAGACCCTCAAGGAAGCCGCCGTCCGTGTAGCCCAACTTGGACAAGCACCCATCTCTCTCGAGATCGTACTAGGGTTTAGCAAGCCTCCCCATTGAACTCTTTTCATAGGAGATCGGCAGAAGTTTACCTCACAGCTGGATCGTTGCCTAAGTCTATTAAAAACAGATGAGGGCATGTTTGTCGTTGTGGCGGAAATGGTGCGGAGGCACATGTGAACGTTGGGGAATGGCCCTGCAACTGCATATGACCCGCTGCTGTGACCGTGGCAGTTTTCTTGGCCTTTCCTGTCTGCCCTGGCGTCGACCTCCCTACTCAGCCTATCACATTGTATTTTGATGTTGTCTTTGCGACATGACATACAAATGTCCCCGGTGTATCATCCGAGCTCCGGGGAGTGCCGTCACTACAAGAGTGCAAGTCCCGCGGTCGGACTGGTACCGAGCCCTACCATACATACCCTAGCTCGCAGACACGAGATAACAGACTTGAGAGCGCATTGATGTCATCATGCCGTTTGAAAAGAAATCATTAGATGCTCGGCAAAAGACTACTGATATTTGAGAGACTGTGCGTGGTTGTTGCCCATGATCTACAACCAAGTCCTAAGAACGCGTGGGCAAAATGATTCTGAAGCAGCCTCTACTACAGTTCCGAAGCCAGTTGCACTTTTGATTTGTCCGTACTTCTTGCGATATCAAAAAATGTACCTGTTCAGTATGAGTACCCAAGAAGTATCGACAAGAAACAAGAAAACTTAAATTCCAAAAGCTAGAAGACTCGCACGGGACTGCAGATTGGTATGAGACTCTAGAGTCTAGGTCATTCTGGGCTGCCCGCGCACTAGCTTCAATAGCGCCTCCTTGACGTAGGTGGACGTTGGCTGGGAGAAAATAGGGCCACGACACCACATCCATTCCAGCACCTGCGATATCCACAACTTCCCTGTTTGTTCCATCTTAACTTCCACCTTAAATGACTTGAGATACTGTTTCCCACGCACAGAATCCCGTGTATCTGCCGGAATCGTATGCAACTGTACAGTGTGTTCTGTGCAAGCGCTAAGTGCGCTAAAGTAGAAAGGAATGATGACCCTTGATGGTTGAGAAGGTCAGGGTATCATGGTATACAGTACCTAGGTACACTACGCAGAAAGAGGGCGCAATAAATTTCCCTTGAGATTTAAACTTCAAAGCGATAGCAGCTAACGCTAAAAGTTGAGGAAATCCAAATGATTTAGCCCATCCCCGTGGAGAACCGGAAATGCAAAATCGTTGAAACCCTCCGTAGTACCAGTTTCGAATGGCCATAGATGCTGATTGCCAAACGAACCAGCATTACTAGACGTTTGCTCAGGCGAGACCTGGAACAGATCGGCCGGGGTCGTTTCGCCTGGACCTGCAGCAATGTATGCAGATACAGGAAGTTCTGTCGCCGAGTCTGCCTGGCTCTCGGGATAGCTGTTCGCCACTGGCTCTTGGAAATTGAATTCTGTTGCCCCTTTGCGCAGCAGGTTTCGGAGAAGCTTGCTGTACCTGAACGCGATGTGATGGTTGTTGCTGGCTGCTTGATCCAGCTTCATGACGAAACTTTCCACGAGCCCAATCGAGTACAAGTGTTCCTGTTCAGTAACTGCACCATACGAGAAAGCTTTGAAGAGAAACATGACTGCATGGATCTCATATCTGCTCGACATGTTAGGGGTCTTTTCACGAGAGTTCGAAGGCAAGTCAACATACAAGTAGAACCTTGCTGGCAAATATCGTATGTGCCTTATGGGATCAAGCCGCTCAATGAGAAGTGTTAAGACCTTTTTCGCTGCGGAAATAGCAAGATATATATTCTCTCCGTCTGGACAGGCCAAAACGCCATGGGGGAAGCAGTCTCGTGTGAAAGGCCCAGACGCTTTGGTAGAGCAGTTAGTAGATCTGCAAAGGACTGCTTGGAAGGCAAAGGCGCTGACGTAAAGTCTTAGATATTGGAAGAGTATCTCCAGCATACACTCCAGGTGGTTGGAGATGCGCAGGGAAGACCAATTCTCCTTCCAGGCCGACATTGCTCTGATGCTGTCATCTAGGTACTTCTTATAGTCGCCTACTAGAATCAGCCCAGCAGTTCTACTCTTTGACGCATAAAGAATATCATGTGCATTGCCAAAGAGCGTTGTTAGATCGACCTGTGCTTGCAGAACAGAAGCGAAGTCTTCTTCATAGGCATTTGCCCGCTTCAAGGTTGGATAATCATCGACGGTGAATCGCGTGGAGAGACCTGGGCCTCGACACCAAAAAGCTTGCCCCATACGTATCGAGATTTGTCGGTCAGAGAGATAAGTAACTGCGAAGGTCGGCCTTGTCAGCACCAACTGGTCAGATGGTCGTCGATATATACCCACATGTCCACGCCAGCCTATTCCTTTCGGCAATCGCCTTCGAATCTCCTTGCTCTCCGCCTCTGAATGCATACCTGTCAAGATGTATCAGATATCCTTGCCTAACCGCTAGACCAACCAGGGTCCAAGCAGCACTATCCTCATCCTCGCTGCGCCTGAATTTATGACTGCTAGTAGCTAGCTGTTGAAATCGGGCGTGTGGTACCCATTCTGCAAGCAACAGCAGGGCTTCTACCGCTCCGACATTTCTCGTGGTGTTTGACCCAAGCGCGACTGCAATAATCATGCTCTGCAAGTGCGACCAGATGCACTGGTGCTCTTCTTCGAGGTCTGCCCGGTCTTTTGTTGCTATCATTAATATTGCCGAGAACAAAAACGGCTCTTCGCTTGCTGTTCGCTCGATGTTCCTTCGCGATAGAAACTGGCAATTCACGATCGGCATGAAAGGGTGGTAGTGCTCTGAATAGCTTGTGGAATTGTCAGCATTCGTTCATTTTGCCAGGGACACGGAATCATCTGTATTACCTCTCTAATAGCGTGCCGATCATAGTCGGATTCAATATTCCACTTGCTACTGGTTCATAGAGCTGAAGGCCACTGTCTTTGTCGGTACGCGATGTAGGCTGCTTCGTCTTTGCAATTGGTGTACTAGCCGCTGCATCCTCGCGAGTCACCTCAGCACCCTTTAAATTTGAGTCTCCGGAGGAGACCCCCTCTTTCTCAGAGGCTGCCTCAGCTAACAATCTGAGTGCATCGAGTGGGTTCTGGATGCCTTCAAAGGCCGATTCGACAGATGGCTCGGGCTCTCCTGTCCCGTTGCTGGGCTTCTGGCCCGACTTTGCCCCGTGCCGGAGCGACCCGTTATCGTCCCCGCTCAGGCTTGTCAAGTTTGGATGCTTGTTCTTTCTATATCTGGAAAAGTCCCCCCCTCTTCGCGAGCCGGCGAGAACACAATGTTGGCCTTCGACGTGGCATCTTCTGCAAGGCGGCTTGCCTCTCTCCCCGATGGCATCTCTGAAAACAACCTGAGTAAATAGCCCGTATTACCGCGCGGGTCAGTGACAATAATCCACGTGACAACAACTTACAGATCGCACTTGGTCTTCCTCTTCCGACACCGAACACAGGCTCTGTATAACCTTTCCCCTGTGCTTTGAGTCATGGCTACAGCTTTTGTTGAGGCAGAGGTGCAGACAAGAAAGTCGAGCAGGGCAGATGATGGGCGATGTGGAATTAAAGAGTGCCTCTGCCGGACTTAGCAATGGCCACATGCAGAGTCGGCCGCGCGGAGAAATTGGGCGGAGTGTAGCAGCATATTGTGGGTACCTAGGTACTTATCTATAGCCGACTAAAGCCGGCCTACATCGCCTAGTCACCACATACACAGCCAGCAAATTCCCTGGTAGTCAAAGTTAGGCATTGATGTAGGAGAAAGCCCCTACCCGTGGGTTCACTCTCACTCCGAGGAACCCACTACTAGCGTGGTAGGTGCCACGAGCCCGTAACAGCCAAAACCTCGTAACGAAAAACCAGCCTCTTCCCACCAGAACAAGCATTTTTAACTTAATCTCCTACACTTAATAGTATTCTATTCTTAACAAAGAGAGTACTTTTAAAATCCTTAGGATTAAAAGATTATTTTATAATTTCTTTTAAAATATTTTTATTAAGTTTTTATAGAAATATAAGATTACTAAAATTTAGGAAAATATTATAACTTCTAAGTTAAGAGCTAAAAAAGGAGTCTTAATAAGTTACTTACTAATAAATTTTAATATAAAGGTACCTATTTTTTATTATTAGGTAGTATAGCATAGTATAGTTAGGTATAAAGTAGTATATTAGTAGGTTAGTTATCTAAGAGAGGAAGGTCTACCTATATAGGGTATAGGTAAAAGGTTAGATAAGCTAACCCTTCCTACTTATATAATTTAGTCTATTAGACTAGTATACCCCCTATAGGCTATACTAAGTACTAGGTATAGAAAAGAAGTATAATATCCTTATTATAATCTAATAGTATATTTATATATTTATCTTCTTAATTATTAGGATTAATAAACTTTAGGGTCTAAGGGTATTATAGTAGGTAAAGGTATAGTTATTAGTATAGTTTTATAAGGGTAGCTATAGGGGTGCTTAATTAGTATATTAATAATTAGTTTAGTAGGTACTAAGAGTTATAAGTATAAGTTTTTATACTTATTAATTAACTCCTAATAGTAGTAAAGTTAATTAAGTAATTTTTATTAATTATTTATAGCTATATATTCCTTTTATTATATTAGGTATTAGGGTAACTTCCTCTTATTAAATAGTTACTTATTTAAAATTTTTTTTATCTTAAAGTATTTCTTATTCTTTCTAATAAATATCTTATTAGAAGTATATTTAATAAGAGGTAAAAGTAGTTATTTCTACTTAAATAGATTATTTATAGGTTTATATAGGAGAAGGTATTAGATACTTATAACTTAGTAGCCTTTAAAGTTAGGGTTAGTCTTATTAAAGTTTAACTTATAAATTAGTAATAAGACTTTTCTTACTATTATATAGGGTCTTTCTTAAAGGAGTAATATCTTCTTACTTATATAAAGTAGGGGCTTATAGGCCTTATTATATTTTAGTTATATTTAGTTACTAATATTAAACTCTAATTAGTAGTATTTAGTATTATATAAATACTTCTTCTTAGTAGTTATAATATTTATAGTATATTAAGTGTTATAGTATAAGTACTCTTATATAAAGTAGATTTTTATAATATTTTTAGAAATATTCTTAACTAAGTAATTTATAAGTAAGTAGATTTTAAACCTAAATAAGTACTTATAAGGGCTTATATTAAGAATATAGGTATGAGTATTATTTAAGTTTTATTATAGTAAGGGAATAATATTAACTTAATTATAGATAGGTATATATTTAGTATAGTAGTATTAAATTATTAGCTTAATAATATAGTTAGTTAATTTAAATTAATTATTAGTTTAGGGATAATAAGTTATAGTTATTATTAAATATATATTAAATATTTTTTAAAGTAATTATTAAAATATTAATAAGAACTTAGTATTATAATTTAAGATAATTATCTTAGAATAGATCTAATTATTTAGAAGTAATTATTAAGTAAATATTTTTACCTACTTATTAGTAAAGTAAGTTATATAGTTAGGGATAATTATTTATTACTTTAATATTTTATTAATTAAAGTTATAAGAGTATTAAAGGAGTCCTTACTTTTTAGGCTCTAGGGTATTTTAGTAGAGGAAATTAAAGGTAGAGTAGTAATAAAGTTAATAGTAATAGTATATATAGTTTTAGTTAGGGGTTAAATAAGTTAAAGGTTATTAATAGGTAATTAGTTATCTTATTTTTACTTACTATATTAGTAATAATTTAAAATATATAACTTAATTAGATATTTTTTTTTCCTAAAGGTAACTAAGTTAAGGTTAGTTATTATATAATTATAATTAAAGTAGTGTTTATTATTATAAGTATTATATAAGAACTCTTAAATAAGTAGGAAAGGAATTATAAGTTACTTCTTTTTATTATTATTTTAGTTATAGAGTAAGTTATTAATTAGGTGGAATAGATAGTTGAGCTTTAAAGTAGAGATAATATTCTTATTATTTTTAATAATAATAGGTTTATAGTTAGACCTTAGTAGGATAATAAGATTTTAAATAATCTTATTATAAACTATATTCTTCTTATAGGTATTATAAAAGTAAAGTTAGATTTTATTAGTTATTACTATTTTAGTAAATATAAGGTTAATTTATAGAATATTATTAAAGATTATATTAAGTGTAGTTAAATTAGACTTTTAGTATTTAAGGTTATTACTAGAAGTAGTAAGTTAAGAGAGGATATTAGGGACTAGGTTAAGATAACTAGTAATATAGTAGATATTAAGTTAGTACTTAGATAGGTAGATAGATATATTAATTAGGTATTAGTTAGACCTATTTATTAATATTATATTTAGGTTAGTCTAGTTAATTATACTCTTTATAGTATTATAGTTTATAAGGATAATAACTAGTACCTTATTAGAGTAGATAATAATATAAAGGTACTTATATATTTAAATTAAGTAGTTAACTTTTATCTTAAAAGGACTATAGTTTAGTTTAGCTTTTATAAGATAATAGTTAAGGAATATAATTAGTTTAATAATTATAGAAGGAATAGAAATAGTAGATTATTATTTATAAGAATTATTAATTTAAAATAGTATTATATTAAATATATATTTAAGAGAGCTATTAACTTAAAGAAAGAATTACTTATTAGAGTTATAATAATAGAGGTATATTTTTTTTATTATAAACTTTTAGATCTTAGTAAAGTTATCTAATTTAGTTTAAGTAGGCTTAAATTAAGTATATTAAATATAAATAATTTATTTATTAGATTATTTAGTAATTATACTCTTTATCTTATAACTTATAGTAAGTAAGATAACCTTTTACTATTATAATACTTTTATAAGCTTAGTATAATAGGGGATTATAGTATAAAGGAAATTAGTATTATTAAGATAAGTTTTAAGAGTTTTTAAAGTATTAGGAAATATAATCTTATAAAAGGTTTTAGTATATTTCTTAATTATAGTTAGGTTAAGGGTATTAATATAGAAACTAAGGAGTTTAATAGATAAATACTTAAAGAAAGACTTAGAAGGTAATAAGGAAACTCTCTTCTTAAGGAATAAGGAGAAGATAGTTTAAAGGTATTTAAGGTATTCTTTAAGAATATTTAAAAAGATAATAATATTATTAATAAAGGCTTTATAGAATAACTTAAAGGGATTTAATACTTAGTTTATATATTACTAGGTATAAATAGGTAAGTTATAAAAGCTTATAGGTATAATATTATATTATTCTAATTCTTAATAAGTAATAAATATAAAGTAGTTCTAATAATTCTTATAGATAAGGAATTAAAAGAAGAATAGAGTAATATTTATAATTATAAGATACTTTTTACTATAAGTAGTATTAAGAATATTATTTTAAAGGGGGAGTAGATAGTTATTAGAAATAATTTACTTATTTAATATATATAGGTTTATTATAATTTAGCTCTTCTTAACTTTATATATTATATAGTAGATAATAAAGTAGGATAAAGTAAATAGGTAAACTCTAATAATATATTTTATTTAACCTTATATATAGAGGTAATTATAAAGTTTATTTATAGTAGTTTTAGCTTTCTTAGATATAGGATATTAATAAGTATTTAACTTAATTATTTATTAATTATTAATAAGGGGTACCTTTATTTATTAGTTTTTAGGGAGATTAATAAAATCCTTATTAATTTATAAGTTAGAAAATTCTTCCTTAATATACTTAATTTTTTATATAGTAATAGGATTAGTATTATAGATATATAGATTATTATTAGTAATTAGAGAAGGGGTATTAAGAGGAGTATTAATATTAAGTAATTTAGGAATATTAGGAGGTAATCTATTATAGGTTATAGGAGGGTTAATATCCTATTCTTAGTTATAATTAGATTTAGTAATTATAGTAAAGATAGTATTATTAAATAAGGAGATAATAATATTATTATTAATAGAGTTTAATAGTTTAGTATTAAGATTAAGATTATAGGTAATATTAATTAGAGTATTATTTAATTTAAACTTAGCTCTTATAGTAATAATATTAAGCTTAAAT
This sequence comes from Diaporthe ampelina, assembly GCA_023522825.1. NCBI lineage: Eukaryota > Fungi > Ascomycota > Sordariomycetes > Diaporthales > Diaporthaceae > Diaporthe > Diaporthe ampelina. The sequence goes on from JAMFTM010000034.1 coordinate 57,858, forward strand.
ATACCTATTAGCTAAATTTTAATATTAATTAAGTTAGTAGAAATAAATTATATAATAGGGGTAGTAGTACTAATAGTTATTATAGCTTAGAGAGCCTTTATATTACTTATAAGGGTAGTAATAAAGTAAGTTATATTCTTATATTTATAGATAGTATTAATATAAGTATAATAATTAATAATAATATCTTTATTAGATATATTATAAAAAGTAATAATATTAGGAATTATAGAGTTAATTATAATATTTAATATATTTAAATATATTAATATAAATATAAAAGAATAACTCTTAGATAGTATATAGTAATTAATAAGTATTAAGGTAGATTTATTAGAGTATAAGGTTATATATTTAAGAGTAGTAACCTTATAGATTATAGGATTAATATTTTTCTTAATAACTTTAAAGGGAACTTTAAAGTTATAGTAATTAGGGTAAGTAACCTTATAATTATTATAGTTAATAATAGCTTTATATAGGTATATTTACTTATTACTAAGTAGGTAGTTAGTAGATAGTTTATCTTTAATAATAATTTATATAGTTATTATTTAAGTAATAAGATTAGGTATATTATTAGTATATTTACTAACTAAGTAGAAGGTAAAATAAGTAGACTTTATAAGTATTATATAATTATTTTATTTAGTATTCTTAATAATTATTTACTTATAAGTAGGGACCTTTATAATCTTATACTTAAAGTAAAATAAGAACTTATAGGTAATTAAATAATACTTAATATTAGAGTTAAGGGTTAAATTAATAATAGAGGTATTATATAAGTTTCCCTTAATTTAGATATAAAGGTAAGTATATATACTAAGGGATATTCCTATTTAGGTAAGGGGAATCTCCTTAATAATAATATTAGTATTATTAATAAAGAAGATAAATAATAATTTAGATAGTTACTTAACCTTATTAAGGATTATAATAATATATTATTTAACTTCCTTCTTAGTATTAACTAAAGGATTCTTAAGCTTATTAATATAAATATTAATATATTTAAATAATTATATATAAGAGAAAAAGGTTTTATTATAATAAATATAAATATAGTAAATTATATAATCTTAATTAATATAAGGTTATACCTAAATATAGTTAACCTAAAATATATTACTATTATTACTACTATTAGAAAACTTTAATTATAAGAGGTTAAAAAGCTTATTATTAGTATTATTTACTAACTTAATTAAGTAAATATAGGGAGTCTAATTTTAATTATAATAATTATAATTATAATTATATAAGTAGTTATAATATTCCTTATAATTATTATTATTATAATAATTATTATAGTTAGCTTAATTCTACCTCCTATTATTATAGCTATTATAATAGTAAGTATTATAGTAATTATCTTAATTATAATTATAGTAGTTATTATAATAGTTATTTTAAGAGTAATAATTATCTTACTTATTACTATAAGAATTATAATTATTATAAAAAGAATAATAATAGTTATTATAGTTATATTTATTATTAAAATAATAGGAATCTTACTTAAAGTATTAATTTAAATATTAGGAAGATTTAGGAAATATAATAAATATAGGGGTAGAGGATTACCTTATAGTATAAAACTTAAAATATTCTTCTCTAATAGAGGCTTAAAGATTAGCCTTAGCCTCTCTAAGATAAGCTATATAAGTAATAAGGATTTCCTTATATAAAGAAGGTTAAAGATATTTATAAATATTTAAATTTATAAAAGATTAGATTTAAATTATAACTCCCTATTAATTCTTAAGATCCTTATTAAGAGTTTTTATATAATAAGTAAACTAAAGTTTCTTTTAAATATAAGTATTAATACTACTATTATCTTATATAATATACTTAAGATAGAATTTCTTATTAATATTTCTAAACTTAAATATAATAATAGTAGAATTTAGATTAAAGTAATCCTTTAAAGCTTAAAAAATACCCTTTAGTTTAATATTATAAAATTAGGTTTACTTAATATTAGTAAGCTTATTTAACTACTATAAGACTATAATTATTTAGAGTAGTATAAAAAATATTAAAAAAAGTTACTTTTTAATAATATATTAGTTCTTATTCTTAATCTTAGTAAAAGTCTTAAGTTACTTATAAAAAATAAATATATTAATATAAATAAAATCCTTATTAATAATAATTATTTTAATATTATTAAGGTTCTTATAAATAAAATTAAAAATATTAACTTACTTATACTTAAATATATTAGTACTATTAGTACTAGAAATAAATAAGAATAGGGTTATATAATAACTATTACTACCTCCTCTACCTTTATTACTACCTCCTTTATTATTACCTCCTCTAGGAGAAGTACTAAATAAGTTAAATAAAATATTATTTAAAGGATTATTAGGTAAGTTTCTACTAGGAGGATTAGGAGAAAGGTTATTATTAGGGTTCTTAATAGAGTTATATATATTATTCTTTTAGTTAATTATTTAATAATATTTATTTTTTAAATTAAGTATCTCCTAAGTAATACTATTAGTTATAATAGAGATAGTAATATTTATAATATTATTAATAGTTCTTATTAATACTACTTAAATATTAGTTATATTAGTTAGGGAGAATTAGTTTTTTTATAAGGCTTTAAGAGAGTTCTTAATATTTATTAGGTATAAGTATTAACTCTTAGATATATAATCCTTCTTAGGATTAAATAGGTTAGTACTTATTATATTAGATAGTTTATAACTATTAGGTGGTAGATTATTAAATAGTTAAAATAAATAGTTAGTAGAGGTTATATTAGAGTTTAAATAAAACTTATAGTTTTTATTTAAACTTAGAAGTTTATTAAGTTAGATAGAGGACTAAAGTTATCTAAATATTAGATTAATAAAGGGGATAAAGACTTATTAAGGGTAAGTATATAAAAGTTAGAGTAATATAAAAGGAAGGAGATATAGGGTAATATATAGAAGGAGTATATTAAGTATTTAAATTCCTTAAAGTATAGGAAGAAATAGATAAGAAGGAAAATATAAGATATTAATTATTAATTTATATTAAAATTCTAAAGGTAGTAATTAGTAACTTAGGGACTTATAGGTTATACTTATTTTTTAATAATAAGTAGGGGGAACTTAATATATTTATTAAATATTATATAAATAAATATTAGTAAAAATTAAGTATTATTTTATATATATAGTTATTAGGGTTATATAATATAAGGAGATTAACTTAGCTTACTTATATAAAGGGTTAGGTATATATAATTAGGTTGTAATAAGTATTAGTTGTAATTATTAGTATAATATTATAATTTTAATTATAATATTAATTAGTTAGTTATATAGGCTATATATTATATTTTATAAGTAGTATGAGCTAGTATAGGTAGGTCTTTATACTTAATTTCTTAGGATAGCTAAGTTAGTAATAATATTAATTATTATTACTTTCTTATAATAAGAGAAGTTATAGCTACTATTTGGTATAATATGGTATAGTTGGGTATAAAGTAATATATTAGTAGGTTAGTTATCTAAGAGAGGAAGGTTTACCTATATAGGGCGTAGGTAGAAGGTTAGATAAGCTAGCCCTTCCTGCTTATATAATCTAGTCTATTAGATTAGTGCACCCCCCGTGGGTTGCACTATTAGGTTTTAGCTATTATAGGCTTATAGTACCTACTATTATAAGAGGGGAAATGGAGATAAGGTAATTATCCTTAATATGTTTATTTAGATTAAGATGGTGTTACCTTCTATATAAGGAGGGAGGTTTGATGGAATTGTAGGGGGTAGGCTTATAGTGGGTAGATAAAAGTTTTGTTACACCACTAAGCCCCCATATAAATAAGCACTTTTTAAAGTTATATAACTCTCTTAAATAGGCCCTAAAAAGTTTAAACTAAAATTCTATAATTATATTATAATTTAATCTATTATATATATTTTCTTCGATTTTTAAAAGAATTTATTTAATAGGGTTACCTAAGGGGTGCTTTTTAAAAGAAAATAAATTATTAGTATATTTTCTCTAGTCCCCTATAGGTATAGTAGATATTAGTAAAGTAAGTTTTTTTTAATACTAACTTATAGTAGCTTATAAGGCTAGGGTCCCTAAAGAGCTTTTTTAAAAAATAATTATATTACTTTAATTAAATATAATATTATATAAATAACTTCTTTAAAGCTTATAAGAGCTATTCTTTTAAGTAATTAATTAATAAATACCTAGCTATAATTAACTAAAATATAGGACTATTACTACCCCTATATAAGACTATTATTACCCCTATATAAAACTACTACTACCCCCTTATAGGTATAACTAGGCTAGTAACTAATATATAGCTAATAGCTAGTTATAAAACCCTAAATAATATATTATTACCTAGATAATACCTTATAAACTAATGAGAGGCTAAGAAATAAGAGCTCTTACTTAAATAAGTTTAATTAAATATATAAGGGAATTAGAAAAAGTTATTTTAACTAATTAAAAACTTTAAAACTAAAAGTTTTAACTTAAATTAATAATACTTCTATTATATAGGTATAAAAAGGGTAAAATAATTAAAAATCCTAACTTATATTCTTAATTTCTTAACTAATATAGGTTTAAGAAATATATAAATATAATTATTAAATCTATAAAAATTTAGGCTATATTTTTTTACTATTTTTATAGTTAAATAAATATTTAATATTTTTTAGTATAAATTTCTAGTTTTTTAATTTTTTTTAAATTTTAAAATATTATAAGGCTAATAACTATTCTAAAAGAATAGTAAATCAGCTTTAATCTTTTAAGTATATAATATTTATACTCTTATATTATTCTACTAAGTTTAGTATAGAGTTATAAGTATTTTATAGAATTAATTATTTAACTTTTAAAAGGGTTTATTTTAGTGGATTTTTACTGGCTTTTAATAGCTGATGTGGCGGAACTTTTGTCCCCCAACTGTAGGTCCTCGAGGGTATGCGCAAATGGGCCACACTGGACGACTAAGCAGCCAGTGGGGCCCCCAGTTACCCACGCACACACTCTCTCACCCACCACGCTAGTGGTGGGTTTCTTGGAGTAAGAGCGAACCCATGGGTACCACTTGGAATCAATTGTAAACAACTTTCTGATCTTCTGCTCAGTAAAGGACGATGGCAAATAAGAAGCCCTTGAGTGTAACTATTGTGAACCCACTTTTACCTTCCAAGATCTCGTCCACAATTCTCATCATGACGGCTGGAAAACTCATCGATGATGTCCCTCGCATAGCCAAACCCATTTGCGCTTAAAGGGAATGGCAAATGATGGCCACGGTTCTTATCATCCTATTGAACATTAGTCTAACAATGGGCTTACTAGAATGTCCCCGGATCAGGTTAGGTACCTACAACCTACCTAGGTACTTCAAGCGACACGCCTATCGAGATCATTCGGAAAAGATACATATGTACTCCGAAGACGGGTACTTCTATGTACTTATTAAGGTCATTTTGCAACGTCTGGAACGTAGGGTCTTGAACCTGATATATTTGCTCAGGTCCAGGGACTTCTGCCGAAAGAACAAGCCCTAGAATGCAGACAAGCCTACTTTTAGCAAGTAACCAGCTTCTAAAAACAATCATAACCTCTTCAAGAAATATCAGCCATGTATGTCCGGTGTTATAAGAACCTATCATGTCTCTGGAGTTGAAACAGGTCATGGCCGCATTTCTAAACTTACCACTCCCTAATTCCCATGCAGCCACTCCCTTAGTCCTTCTCTAGCTGCCTCCAAATGCTGCAGATGTCAGCCTCGGGCCTACTCGCGCAGGGTAATAACCCTTTCGAATGCATCTAGAGTGGAACTGACAGCCGTAAGCACCTCTAACCCGACAAATTAGCCGGCTCTTCGGCCTGAAAGACGATCCTGAGTTTAATAAGCAATATATGAAGCTGATCTCTCTTGAAGTTCTGAGAATTGCCCAAGCTGCGCGCCTTTGTCCGAGATTTCACCCGGTAGGAAGAGAGAGAAAATGCTACAGTGCAGCATGCTCTGGGCCTCCGTTCCCAACAGCGACTCGACACGAATTCGCTTTGGTCAGATGTACATCCGTGTCGGCTCTCCCCCTAATGGCTTAGGTACCTGACGGAACCATCTCTTTACGGTGGTGATCTTCTGTTGTGATGTCATTCCTAATGCCCATACATGTGAAGTGCATACGGTGCCTTCATACAATGGTAAACGCTCAAGACTTAGCGTTGAAAAAAAGCACATCGCCAATAACAGTGCAGAAAGATGACAATAAGTCTGTGGGCACAAGGAATCAACCTCGTGCCATGCCACACAGACAAGACTAGGAAGCATCGCTCCCTACTCGGACGGCGCCATTGACTCGGATCGTCAACACAGGCAAGACAAGGGCTAATGGACGGCGAAGCAAGTAAAATACAATGCCGATAACAGTCGAAGAAGAAGCCACAATTAGTGGCACATGGTGAAAGCCTTGTGATAGCCGCACAGACAATGCTAGCGAGAACCGTTTTTGACGGCGCCGTCAACTAGAAAGTCAGCGAAGCAGGCGAACGGCATGGTGATGAAGTTCGCTAGTTCGAGAGTGGAGGATTGCAAGTTTCGGCAGAGCAAATTCAAGTGTTGACTAGTCCTACCGCTTCTGACTTTTCATTGAACCAGTCTGCCTCAATGGCGATCTACTGTGAGGCCACGATCCCGTCAGCCTCAGGCTCCCCACAAAAAAAAACACTGTGTTCGACTGTTTGCAGCCGATGCCGGTTGTCCAGCTTCCAACTGGCACACAAACACTAGAGCCCCCTCTGCTGCTTCGTCACTGCGGTATGGCCCCCCCGGGCTTGCTCAGGTGCCAGACCCTGTGATGCCACTCGATGATGGCGAGGTCAGCGATGTGACAGCGCACAGGTATTTTTGTATCCCGCCAAACCGGCATACCATCGGATGCAGACCTACCTAGGTAGTTAGGGACAGAAGCCTTAGAGACTAGGCAATGCCGAAGCACAGTTAAGAGTCCAAATGCCCGGGGGTAAGAACAACAATCCTCGATCATGACGAGCTAATAGTTCAGTCAATTAGTTCACTTAATAAGATGCCCACATGACAAGTCGCAGGTCAGCACGGCCTTATGAGCCTGGTGATGTGTGCTATTGGTGGATGTGATGATGTCAAAACCAACGTGCGCGTAGAAATACTTAGGATGGCGGACGGACCAGTGCAGGATTGCCCTACTTCCTTCCTAGAAGGCCAGGAATAGCCACTAGTCTCTAATATTGATGGAATTTCATCATCGAGTGATGCTTTAGGGGTGAGAAAGACAGGCAGCATCTGTCACTGGCTCATAGATCTATTAAGAATTGAGCTAAATCCACACTTGTTGAACAGACGGTTCTACGCGGCCGTGCAATGGTCGCAGTCCGCTCTGCGAGAATTCTATATACGATTTAGTCTGCGATTGCTTTTTGAGTATTACTCAAATATTACTCAACCAATTTTGAAATATTAGAAATCATGCTGATGCTCCAGGCTGGCGATTGGAGACTAATATGAGGGCGAAAATGACCTGTCCGTAGAGTCAACCCCAACCACCAAGCATCCTCAAGCTCGGAGCTTACTAGGTGTATTTCAGACTACTTAGATTTATGGCGTCCGCTACGTATCATTCTATGTCTCTTCTTCTGAACTTTACTTCTCTGACGTTCTCGTCGAAAAAAGAAACACTCAACAACATGCCTTGCTATAAGGACAGATTGGCACACCGGTACCCTTTTATGTGGTACTTCCTTTCTCTGTCAGTTCTCATCCGTCTGACCCTACTCGAACTCCTTTGTACAGATTGGAAGAACGATATGAGAGTGCTCATCGAGTACGCTATCGCCGAGCGAGACGCAAGAGCGGGATCGCTTAATACAGTTGACTCTACAGGCTACCGCCTTGCCTTGTGAAATTGGTACAAATTGAGTGCTGGTCCATCATTACCCGTGCAGCACGCGCTACTCACCGGGGCCAACCGTGCGGTGAATACTGTTTGTCCGTGCGAGCAACTACGACTGCCATCAGAATACGCCCATACTCCGTTACTCCCCGTGTAGACTGGAGTTTGTGACCTAAACGCCGCTTGTGTCTCTCGCGATGAACAGACCGAAATCTAAGATTAGGCCCGACCACAAAGCACTGCAGGGCCTGCAGCACTCTAAACAAGTTCAAAACCTGAACTTTGACTACCTGGTTTTACCTCTCCTCCTATTCTGGCTTACTCCCAGCTTGGCCAACTTCTGTTGACAAGACCTGAAGAAGATCACAGCATCTAGACAAGGTCTGTGCTCGGTAGTCCTCCACAAGGACAAAAGTAGCTTGTCAGTAGCAAAATTTACATTTTACTTACAGTGCAAATATCATTGTGTATATGGGCCTGGCCCCGGCAAACCTCACCTCGACCTTCTTACCACTATTGCTTCATCATCTCCCTGTACAAAACGCACCCCCAAGCCCAGTTGGGGTGTCCATCTTCCTACTTTCAAGCCGAAGTCAACATTAACGTATCAGCTTACGAGTTTACCACAATGCTCATAGGATATCTTCTCGTAACTCTGGCTGAAGTTGCAGTTGCGGTACCACTTCTCAATGCTAATGAGCGTCGACTTGCCCATAAAGATGAAGTCAGCTGTTCCTGGAGCCATTCCGGAGGTCCTGAGTGCCATGTGAAGAACAACAGCTCCATTGTTGCGCAAAAAGAAGATGACCTTCCATCAACTCCCGACATCGAAGCAGGATGTGCTTGGAATGAGGCGTGCTCCACTACGATTGAGCTTTCTGATGTCGATGTTCCTGGTACCAACCCACGAGAAAGTCTCTTCACTGTAAGCGATCTCCTTCTCGCCTTGTGACTCCTTGTTCCACAGATTTCGAAATAATCAGAACGCGACCCTATATTTTCCGCAGCAGATGACTAATCCATGGAAGGCTACGCTGAAAAATGGCAACTTGACAGATATAATCGATATTCTTGATCCTGAGAAGAAATACGAAGGGGATCCAAAGCATACACTGGGGAGAAAACCCTGTACGGCATCGCCAACTGCGTTCAGGGACAGACTCAAGTTCGAAGAGGAGCTCCAAAACGGCATGAAACCCGAACTTCGGAGGGAGATGGATCATGACCTCGAATTGGGTCGACAAATCACCATTCGGAAAGATATTCTGTACCAGCTGCGGAGCTTAGACGACGCTGCATTTAAATCCAGGTCGTTCAAAGCAGAGTTCGCTGAACACTTAAGAGCCAATCGTGATTATCGTGATTCCATGTTTCAGAGAATCACAGATCGCGTTTACCTATTGACCGTCAAGCAAGGATTCCTGGTTCGGTTCGAAACCTTTCCAGAAACGATGAGATTATTCCCCCGAATGTACGTCGTTCTGGCCAATATCGCTGGAGAATACTTGTGTGAGCAGGATGCGGCCTTCAAGGATGAATTTCCTTCTTCTACTGAAAAGGACGAATGGTGGAGATGGGAAGCGATAGTGGCATGGCTGCAGGAAATAAAACCATAGCGTGCACTAGTACTTCCCAGAGGAGGTCACTAGGACCACCAATTTACCTATCTAAATACTTTATCTCTAAATCAGTCTCCGAGTACCTTCAGAGTAGATAACTAACTCCTCATTTAAGCGAAATCCCGCCGGATTTACACCCTTTCTCACAAGATAGTACTTTCGTTTTCAATCCATATACATCCCGGAGGCATAGATGGTCCCTTCATGATTATAGAAACATTAAGAGCTAGTCTTCAAGAATATATAAATCTCATACTTATAAAAGAAGTATAGCTTCCAACTTAATAGAGGAACTAAAATAATATACAAAGTTTATAAAAGAAGTATAATAGGTAAGCACATAGCCTTAGCCTTATTTTATATAAGTAAGGCTAGTAAGATTTACTTCTAAGAGTATTATTAACTAAATTTATTAAAAGAAGGAGCTTAGGGGTTAATAACTAGTTTATTAAACCTTACTAAATAAATTTATAAGAATAAAAAAGTAGAAGTAAGAAAACATAATTATAGAAATATTAAATATACTTTTTAATATATATACTATTAAAACTAATATGATAGTCCTTAAGACCTATTAGTAAAGAAGGCTTAAATTGTCTTTGAAGAATTGTTGATTTAAAGCTATAGTTACCTAAGGAATAGTATAGAAGGAGCAGCGAAGCTGTGATCTGCCGTTATAGAAGATATGGCGGCCATTTAGGCTGATAAGATAAGCCTAGTACACAGACCTACTAGCTAGGTCCTACATGTGTTCAGCCCATGGCCCTAATAACTAATATAATATTAACTTTTAAATAAACTTTACTTTTTTATTTTATTAACCTTTTACTAATATTTTACTATAATATTTTAATTCTATTTAAATATTAATTAATATATTTAACTTATATATATTAGGAAAACCCCTATAGTAAGGAGTTTAGAATAGTATAAATTATCTAAATATATTTAATTTATTAGCTCTTATACTATTAAATTAAAACCTTTTCTATAGGGTTAAGTTATATATATTATAATTTAGCCCTTATATAATTATTAATATCTTACTAACTAGATTTAGCTTAAAGTTAACTCTAATAGACTTATTATATAACTAATATAATACTAGTATTAACCTCTAAGACTTAAGCTATTATAGAGTTTAACTAAGTACCTAGGTATATTAATATATAAGTTAGCATACTAGTCTATATATTAACCCGCCAACACACACCCATTTCCCACTAAAAAGCTCTATTTTCAACATGATATATTTAATTATATAAAATTATAAGAAGAATAAAAAATATAATAAGATTTAAATTTTTTTTTATTAAATATATCTAATAATAAATTTTACTAAGCTATATATAGTATATTAAGTATGTAATAAATTATTAAAGTTAGATTTTTATTTCTTAATAAATTTCTATATAAAAGAAATGATGTGTGTTGGTGGGGATGTGCGTGGATAGGTCCACTGACTTAATAATAGTCCTGGATCCATTGTAGGATTAAGCTGCTACCTAGCAATTTCATGAAATCGATTGGAATTAAAATTTAGAGAGTATTCCTCAATCTTTACTAGAGACTACTTTTATGTTAGCATAACATATTTCCTCTTTTAGCAAGAATACTTATACACTCTTAGGGATGAAAGTGTAGCCGGAAAAGCTAGCGTTGATGGAATGGTGTAGCATCTGGCGGACGAAGTGGTGGCAGACAGGAGTGGCAAGGAAGGAAAGACTACAGCGGATACTTTGACAGAACATGTCTGCGAGTTCGTGTAGACCATGTGTTTTCATGCAATTTCCTACCAGTAACGCAAGGAAGCAATCTGGCTGTTGAATTGTGAAACAATTGACCATTCAAATTGTGTGCTTTGAAGGACTGGGTGGGCGATCTGGCGATCGCCTGCCAAGCGAAGCCAAGTCTTCACTTGAGCATCTCATGGTTTCCGAACTCTGTTAGCAGGGGTTTAGACACATCGCGTTTCTCTTGTCAGTCTCTGGGCCATTTGGTCATTATGGTCACAATCTTCGCGGAGCAATCCTTTTAAGTGCGTGACGGAACAATACATACCCGAGGGGTTGGTTGACTACGGATAGCTGTGGAGAGCAGATTCAGTCCCCCAGTGTAGACATTAGCGCAATCAAGTGCTGTGGTGGCATGATCAGTCAGAAAGAGCCAAGCCGACCATTCGCGTGACACGCTGATATTTTCATTCATCGGCCGTATTTCGGCTCTTCAACACCGTCTTCCCCAGATCTCTCCACTTCCCCACAAACTCGGCTCTTGGCAACCTGACCACACCTCGACATGGGCCTGGCTGATACTAGGCCTCAAGATCACCACCGGCCAGTCTGTGTGCGGGACTCGGATCTTGGCGGTGACGAAAAAGCTTGGCTATTGGGGATCGGCAGTTCTGTCAAGATACATCGGCACATATGTCGTGATCATTTCGCTGTCTGGGCAGCCAGCTAGATGTTGAAGTCACCGGCAATTCCGGCGTCGTCCTTGGCACCTCGTGTGTGCCCTGAAAATTTCGTAATCGCCTCTTCACAATCCACCGCCATCGGTTAATATTCGGATGACTGTTCCTGCCGGTCGTCACCATTCCCTACTCAGAGCTTGAGCAACTGTCGGTTTGAGCTATGGTCAAGACTGCTGGTGCTGGTCGACGGGGCTTGGCTGCGCTGGCAATGTATTTAATCCCGCTCTCGCACTTCAATTGAGTGACTTGACGCTGCACCATCTCAGCCTTCAAGATTGGCAGCACCATGCATAGGCGCGCTCAACTTGTCCTTCTCATTGCAGCAGTAGGCGGGCTCTCCTCATCAGTGCCTCACCATGACGGACGACAAATAGGATATCGCCAGACGGGCGAGATCTACAAGAATGCCTCCTATTCCATTGACGAAAGGGTTGAAGACCTGCTCCAGCGGATGACCGTCGAAGAGAAAGCTGGACAAATGTTTCACACCCAGCTGAACATGCCCACGAACTATTCTCTCGTGGATGGTAGCGCATCCGATATTCTCATCACCAAAAACTTGATATCGCATTTCAACCTAGTTGGTAACATCCTGGATGCAGGCAAGGTTGCTGAATACGTGAATGAGGCCCAAAGGCGAGCTGTTGGCGGGCGTCTTGGGATACCTATCACGTTATCCTCGTAAGCGTTACTTTTCACCTGTCATGTATCACCGTGTTTCATGTTTTAGAATGCTCTAGAATACAACACTTTATGATCCACAGCAGAATTAACGTTGACAATAGGGACCCGCGACATTCCTTCACGGACAACATCGGGACTGGCTTTGAAGCAGGAACATTCTCACAATGGCCCGAGAGTTTGGGCCTTGCCGCTATCCGAGACGCGGAATTGGTAAGGAAATTCGCTGAGACAGCACGCGAAGAATACCTTGCTGTAGGTCTCAGGTCGGCCTTGCATCCCCAGGTTGATCTTTCCACCGAACCTCGATGGGCTCGCATAGGCGGCACCTGGGGGGAAGACGCAAACCTCACTTCCGAACTTCTCGTGGCGTATATTGAAGGCTTCCAAGGCAAAGAGCTTGGTTCACGCTCTGTTACCACGGTTACGAAGCATTTCCCCGGTGGTGGACCAATGGAGAACGGCGAAGATTCACACTTCACATACGGAAAGAATCAGACTTACCCGGGAGCCAATTTGGAGCATCACCTCATTCCATTCAAAGCTGCAATTGCTGTCGGTGCCAGACAAATGATGCCTTACTACTCCAGGCCCATTGGCACCCAGTATGACCCTGTAGGCTTTTCGTTCAATCGACAAATTGTCACAGGCCTCCTGAAGGAGGAGCTCGGGTTCGAGGGCATCGTTGTCACAGACTGGGGTTTGATCACCGACACAAACATCCTGGGACAAGACATGTAAGCTCCTTCTTTAATAATGTCTTGACCCCTTCGGAAAGACTTGTTTTCCGCCTGGAAGCCAGAGGAGTTATTAGGCTTATGGTTCGGAGACAATTTGTGGCCGCACTGTGGCCTTGCCTACCCCTTTTGTATCAATATTTCATATAAGCGCTTTGTCAGCTGACTTCGAGTACTATAGGCCGGCAAGAGCTTGGGGCCTTGAGAACACAACCGAGATCGAACGCGTTGTGAGGATCTTGGACGCCGGTTGTGACCAATTCGGCGGAGAGAACCGAACAGAATTGATTGTACAAGCTGTCGAAGAAGGCCTTGTCTCGGAGGAGCGCCTCGACGATTCTGTTCGTCGGTTGTTGCGAGAAAAGTTTGTTCTCGGTCTTTTCGAGAATCCATACGTGGACCCTGAGGCGGCCCAGCGCGTAGTCGGAAATGCCGACTTTGTCAAACTCGGAAATGACGCCCAACGCCGAGCCTACACTCTTCTTACAAATCGTGACAATGTTCTTCCTATCAAGGACGCATCTGGGGCCAGGTTCTACATTGAGGGCTTCAACTCGACGTACCTGCAGGCTAGGAACTTGACCGTCGTGTCTACTCCCGAAGAAGCCGACTACGCTCTGTTGCGGTATAACGCTCCCTTCGAACCGCGACCTGGAGGCTTTGAGGCAAGGTATCATGCGGGCTCTCTGGCTTTCAACGCCACAGAGCAGCAACGGCAAGCCGGCATCTACTCGACCGTCCCCAGTATTGTGGACGTGAAATTGGATCGCCCAGCCGTCATTCCGGAAATTGCAGACCAAGCGGCCGCACTTCTCGGCAGTTATGGCAGTGGTCCAGAAGCATTCCTGGATGTCATATTTGGCAACAGTCAACCGGAAGGTCAGCTTCCATTCGACCTTCCCAGTTCTATGGAAGCAGTTGAAGCCAACTTCGAAGATGTCCCCTTTGATACCGATTCACCCGTGTTTCGATTCGGAGATGGTCTACGTTATTGAAATTCAAGGTGGATGATAGGCGGGGATTTATAGGAGACTGGGGCGCTAATTCAAATAAGTCTTACATATAATGCCATCCAGTCGTTGCAAACAAAACACATCGGAGTTCATATGTCCCACTCTCACTAAATTTACCGACTTTTGGCCTATCAGTCTTCGGAGCGGGCGGCTGCGGACGTCCAAACTAATTCAAAAGAGTCCGCCTGTTAGGATTGGACGAACTGGACCTGCTGAAGTTCTTCACTGCGTTATATGATAGATAATAACAAAACGTGAATGGCCAGCACGAATAGCAAAATCAAATTTGTCGGACCCAGCGACGACACCGGAACATGTGAAGAAGTATTTGTTGATTACCTCAGCTCTCGGCTCGTAGCCTTGTCATACCTCCTATCGAAGGGCATGGTCGAGTAGACTCATGACGGCGCCAAGGCAACCTTCAAAGAACATGCTTGAACAGAGGCGACTTGTCACCCAAGTCAAGTAGTTCTTCTTCAGTGTACTTCGCACGCACCTCCGCCTCCGAAATTCTAGCCTTTCGGGCATTTGTCCACTTGTAAATCATCTCCAAGAGGAATGACACTAACAACCCCGTAGCACCAAATGACAAGCCCAGGCCAAAGCCAGTGTAGTATTGTGGGCTCTCCTTGTCAATAAACATGAAGCTTCCAACAATGCCGCCACAGTTGCCTGCTGCATTCATGAGGGCGACGCCAATGCTACGCCGTGTCGCAGGAGCGAGGTTGTTTGCGTTCCAAGCCGCAGCAGCTGGCTGGATAGGGTAGATTCCAGCGCAGACGAGGCAGACTGCAAAGTAAGCTGCACCCAAATTGGCAGACAGTGCACCGTGGAAAGAAATGATGATGGCATAAGCAATTACAAGCATTGACATGGGGATGGCAACAAAAGGCATCCGCCAGTAGAAGTGGTCAGACAGGCGAGCGAATCCGATGGAGGAAATGGCGCCGACAACGTAGGGCGGTGCCGACATGAGCTGGGCGTTCGTCGTCGAGAAACCCATAACCTTGGTTATAGTAGGCATGGTGAATTTGGTACCTAGAGGAATTTGTTAGGATAAATGCAGTCCCTTCATTGGGAAGGTGGGGGGGGGGGGGCGGTGCTGGGGTTCCAATTTCTTACCATAGGATGTGGCCGACTGGCAGAACAAGAACCAGGCCTGCAAGTACAAGCGCCAGTTCATCAAGACGATCTTGAGGTCCCTCATCTTGAAGCCAGACTCCTCTTGGAATTTGCCACCTTGCTTGATGAACATCTGAAGCTCCAGGAATCGGATCTCATCCGGGTCGAGCCACCGCTTTCCACGTTTCGGGGAATCGATCAAGCAAAAGAAGCAGGCAATGCCGAGCACGACTGTAATAATTCCTTCAACTGCACATTGGTTCACTGTCAGCATGCAAGCCATCCATAAAGGGATAATGGTATCCTTCGTTTGATTTATTTGAGTTGCAGGGGAACCATGAGGAAAACCTGAACTCAAGCTGGGGAAACGTACGGATAAAAATCCAACGCCATCCGCTGTATCCTCCTGTGCCATGCATCTTTGCGATTCCAGCTGCGAGGAGACCCGAGAATGCACCCGACAATGCACTCGCGCAGTAGAAGTAGGATATGCGCGTGGCCAAGTTCTTAGGCATGTACCAGTAGGAGCACAGATAAATTGCACCAGCTTTTGCGTATAAAAGTCAGCAATCAATGAAAAGATCACGAACCTCCCACCCTGGGAGCCCGACAGGACGGGACGAGCTTTTCGGGATTAAAAAAAGAATCAAGGCTTCACGTACGAAAGAAGCCGGCCCTGCCATGTTCCACGATTAGCGGTGACATCCAACAACAAGGACAAAAACATGGAATTCATGCACTCACTCAAAGACGCCAAGTAGGATACGCGTTGTCATGAGCCCACCATAATTTTTGACGATGCCGGTGAGTGTCATGATGACACCCCAGATGGTAATCAGAGTACCCAGGTACCATGAAGGCCGTCCCCATTTCTTCAGCAAAATATTGCTAGGCACCTCGAAAAGGACATACGGTATAAAGAAAACGGCCAGGATTGTATTGTACTGCACACCGGTCATGTTGAGCTCTTCGACCATGCCTTCGATCTTGGCGTTGCCAATGTTTGCTCGGTCGATGTGTGCGATCAGGTACAGGACTGCTAGCATGGGGACGAGTCGGATATCGACCTGGGAAATTGCTCTGTCAGTACTGTCGAGTGCTGGAAGATAGAAAGGTGTCAGCTCACCTTGCGCAGGACCTTTTTCCTCCTTTCCTCGGAGAAGTTCCTGTAAAAGTCCGCATCATCTGGCGAGAGCCCGAGGACCCTGAAGCCATCAATCTCAATCACCTGAGGGACCCCATCAAGATTCTCGACATGACCTAAGGCGGCCTCTTTGTCTAACGATGATTTAGGAGACATGATGAAACCAATTCGTTGGCTCCAAGGGGTGAGAGCACGAGAGAGACAAGGCTGTGTGTTGACACAGGAGTCAGAGGACTGTAACAATGCAAGAAGAGAGCAATGGATATAATGATCATTTATGAACTTGGTTCACGCGGCTGGCTTCCGAGTGGGTAAGCGTTCATCTCCGCAAAAAGCTGATAAGGGGATCCGGGGAAGTCTGGGGGAGGTGTCGAAGGAGTCTTGGCTTTTGCGGGGAACCTTGCCTTCTCCAGCAATGGTCAAGTGCTCCAGGCTACGTTGGACGGTAGGAAAATCACTTTGACGACGCGAAACTCCACTGGGTCGGGGCTTCAAACTCTAGGCGGTTAGTTCAGCCCACACCAGCTGCTGTCAATAGTGGAGGTCTTGATCAGAAAAGGGGTCTCGAGGTGAGCATGACTGCAGACGATGGCCGAAATGATGCGACTTCAATCGCGCCACGGATCTTTAGACCCCGACTTGTTCCCTAAATTGCTTGGAGCCGGTTGGTTCGAACCCCTCCCCCGTCTGCAAATGTCCCGGTTTTGCTTTTCCGGTGTTCTTTTTCCGCCTTCGTTTTCCGTCATTGCTTTTCCGCCTCTTCTGCTCTTCAGTAGCCGTGCGACGGATTATTGCTCTTGGCACAGCTTTCGCGCCTAGAATCATCCTACCACATAGTCGTTGGCCAAAAACTTTACTTCAGCTGTGTTTCGCATGCGAGAGTCGTAGGTGTGAAGACCTACTAGAAGTTCGTCCAAGCCCGTCAGCTTTGAACAACATCAGGACACATCCCCAACAGACGTGATGACTCTCAACGACAAGAAAAATGGCGCAGAACAGGCCTCCTCGTCCAATAATACCTTAATCAAGGATATCGTTATCACCCCTGTCGCTTTCCACGACATGCCCCTGCTGAACAGTGTTGGTGTCCACGAACCCTTCGCACTGAGGAGCATTGTTGAGATAATCGTTGGTGATGACACATATGGGCTTGGCGAATCATATGGCGACCACGTCCACTTGGACCGAATGAGGCAAGCAGCTATCAAGATCAGAGGCCTCCAAGTTCACAACACAAACGCTGTTTACCAAGCCGTTGTAGAATCACTTGCTTCGGACAGCAATGTCGGTGGGGATGGCATGAGCGGGATGGTGACCGGGACATCGACCGCCGCGAAGGTCTTTTCCCCGTTTGAAGTCGCTTGCCTTGATATCCAAGGGAAGCTTGCCGGTGTTCCAGTTTGTGATCTACTTGGTGGGCGCTTAAGAGATCGCGTTCAATACTCTGCCTATCTCTTTTACAAATGGGGTGGACATCCGGGTCAGCCAGATGACGAGTACGGGCCGGCTCTTGATCCCGCGGGATTAATCAGACAAGCCCACAAGATCATCAACGAGTATGGCTTTAAAGCTATAAAGCTCAAGGGTGGCGTGTTTCCTCCCAAAGTTGAGGTCGAGGCTATCAAAGCATTGCGCGCTGAATTCCCTGATTTGCCATTACGACTTGATCCCAACGCCGCATGGACCGTCGAGACATCCAAATGGGTGGCGAGAGAGCTGCATGGGATGCTTGAGTACCTCGAGGACCCAGCTCCCGAGATCGAAGGCATGGCTGCCGTAGCCAAGGAGGCCAATATGCCACTTGCAACGAACATGGCCGTTGTCTCGTTTGATCACCTCCCAGCCTCCATCGCACAAGACGCAGTCCAAATTGTGTTGTCCGACCACCATTTCTGGGGCGGTTTGCGTCAGTCAAAGGCATTGGCGAGCATATGTGCCACTTGGGGCATGCGATTATCGATGCACTCGAACAGTCATTTGGGCATATCTTTGGCAGCTAGTAAGTCACTACTCAATACTCATTGCACCTCATTCGCTGCATGTGTGGCCTATTGTGTGGAATGCGGTGAATCTTTTAAATCAGGCACTGTTCAGTAACACAAAAGCTCCCGCGGTGCCAAATTCATGGCATACGCCTATAAGCAACCTTTACTTGGCTATGATATAGAGGCTAATTCGATATGTTATAGTGACGCATCTAGCATCTTCGACACCAAACCTAGACTACGCATGCGACACTCACTGGCCTTGGAAACGACGGGATGAGGATGTCGTAGTTCCTGGAACGCTCAAGTGGGTGGATGGAGGCGTTGTGTGCCCAACCGCGCCGGGTCTTGGAATCGAACTCGACAGAGAAAAGCTGGAATCTTTGCATCAGCAGTATCTGAAGTGTGGGCTGAAGAAAAGAGATGACACCACGTACATGCGGAAGTTTCACCCGGATTTCTCGAGCAAGATCCCGAGGTGGTGAACCGCTCTCCGAGACCAATATACGTATAAGTCCAGGGCCAGCTCTGGCACGGTCGCAGTGGCTGAGAGTGGCTCAACTAATAATTCGAAAAGAAGGACTGTTCAAAGTCAGATAGAAATATAGAAGCCCAGAGTAAGTTAAAGTTGCAATAATCAGTGACTTGGAACAAGGGATCTACTGAAAGATTTGCATTCATTCCCTCTGTAAAGCGTGATACAGGGATGTGACACAAGAAGTACCATGCCATCCTAGAACCCGAGGAAGCTAGAGTAGGGAATAGAGAGTGCACTTTGCATCAAACTGAATTGCAGCACTTGTCTTCGAAGTGCATTGGAAGTGATTGATGTGCTTATCAGTATGGGAATAGAACCTTGAAGTCAAATTGAGTACTTGACACTGCTTCGGTGCGGCCGCCTCTACTGTGATCATCCGGCGACCATCTGATTGAAAATGTATTGGCGCCATCTGCTCAGTGGTACAAATGCCAGTGTCTAAGCATCGGATTCCGGTTCGTCTGTGCCATGATATGGCGTGCTAATCCATTCTATTATCTCCGATTCCAACAACATCGTAAATCTCGATCACGGTGTCGTTGCTGCTTACACAAAGATCTCCGCCATCAGAAGAATATAGACCTAAATAGTTAATATTAAAGATAATAAATAGAGATATTTAGAAAGTATATAGATATTATATTTTAATTATAGCTAAACCCCCTCCCCCTCCCTAAGTAGGTAATATTTGTGCTGTGGACCCTTTACATCACTACTAAGATTCATATGAATAAGGGTTGTCTGGAAATAGCAAAATTAATTATTTTGATGCTAAAACTAAGACTACTTTGACACATTTGGGGTGAAGTCAGATGAGTCAGGGCAAGCACAGTGAGAAGAAAGGGAGTCACGCGGCTTTGATCTCCGGCCGAAGCATGGAGATTCCGAGTGGCCACGAGAACACGAATCAGATACATAAGTTCTTCTCTCGTGTTTACAATAGACTCATCACGTGCTGTGTGTTTTCTGAGGTTAAAGAAAGTGTTTATTCTGGCTCTACTTCATCTCGTCTATAGCAGCTTCTTAGCTAGACCCTCGGTGGCTGCGAGAACGACGCCCTCGGTCACCTTCTCCGGCATGCTCATGAAAGGCGAATGGGAGCTGTTCATTGTGTAAGAGACGTAGCCACTAGGGAACTGGGAGGCCATAGACTGCTGAGTTGCGAGTGGTATGGCTTGATCCTGCTCAGTGAAGAAAAATCCGACCTCGACGCCATTGTTCCAAGGCTCGTAAGTGTTGTCGTCGGAGAAAATACGAGCAGGCTCGGGCTCGAGTGCAGCAACGGCTTCCGCGACAAGGGTCTCGTTTGCCACATCCGCGTAAAAGACCTGGCTTGCATTGCTCGCGGTGATGAAGTCGCCCTGTAATGGTATCTCCGCGGTCAGTTCATCCATTTTCCTCTATCCAAGGGACAGGGCAGAGTGGTAGATACTCACACTTGCATCTGGGGTCATCCACCACAAGTACTCGCCGCCGAGAGCGTCGAGAAGACTGGTCTGAGCTGGTGCTGCAAAAGCAGTCATCTGTCCCCTGTTAATAACTCGCCACTGAAATCGAAACGCTGCATTGTGCGACCTTCCGCATCATAAAGGATTCGGAAGCGTGCAGGTACAAAGGTCTTGCTTACATAGATTAGCATGATAACCCCGTTCTCACCGAGTCCGGCGCTTGAACGATATTTGTATCCGAATCCTTCGACAGCTGAGGATGCGACCACACCGCCGTAGCTATGACACACCATCACGACATCCTTGCCGGCATCTGTGAGCGTAGCCAGCTCGGCCGCAAGAGCAGCAGCATCCTCCGCGACCCCAACAGAGGCATTAGTGTTGCCAACCGAAGGCAGCGCGACGGCCTCCGTGGGGTAGCCAAGAGCTTCGAGCTGAGATCGAACTGTGTCGAAAGCCCAGGTTCCGTGCCATGCGCCGGGTGTGAAGACGACGGTTGGCAGGATGTCACGCTTGGCAGGTGCTGCAAGGCCGGCCGTGACCATGACGGCGAGAGCGAGGTTGGCGAGATGCATGGTTGGCAGGGCCTGTACGACAGATCAAGAGACACGTGACGTGGAAAGGACCTCAGGCTGGGTAGGGTTGGCTAATGAGCGGCAGCTGTGGACGAGAACATGGACCAGACAGAATGCCGTGATGGACATCCAAGAGAGGCAAGGAAATTCCTGGGGATTTTCTTTTCATGATATACTCAGTGTCGTAGGTTCGGCAAAGACCCGATTCTGATTTCAAAGTCTCGCATCCGACTGATAACGAGCTATAACTTGGCAGGTCCACTATAGGGTGCTTTGATCAATATTCAACGGATGAGGAACTGAACCCCGAGGCTGAGCGGGAACCCACCCCTGCCACGGAGGCACAAGAGCCCACATGATCAATGCCTCTCCCGGCCGATTGAAAGTCAGCAGTCCGGCACACCAGTACATTTGGAGAAGCATGTTCCAATTTCTGCCGGTCATTCGCAAAGGCGAGATGAGATGTAGCTAAGACGTCGAATATAGGGCGAGCTTGCGGGGATCGTAAGCGAGCGCGGATGATCAACATGAAGGACCCATGTCAGTGTCAGAATCGAAGGGCAGAACGGCTGGTCCCTGCGGAATCAGGGCAGCGTCGGAACGGGCCCCGCCATGAGTCAATTTATAACCGCACATCGGATGATGGCTGTCATGGCTGAATATATGGCCACATATGCCCCCAAGCTAACGGATTCCAGCCAACAATTTCAAGCTTTTGGGGGGCTGCCGGGAATTACATCGGCCGGCTGCCTCAAACCACGTGGTCTTGATCCACTCTGAGCAATAGTGCCCGTCGGCGCGGGTCGCTCGTGGCTCTGTAGCAGTCTCGAAGCTTTCCTGTAGTGGATCTCGGCTCTCGCGGCAAATAGCCGATGCCGAGTGCACTGTCGGATGCTTGAATGTTTTGGTATGCCACTCCCTTGGCTACTGCTGTTTATTACTTGAATTCTCTATCACCCACGCGAAATACATTCATCGGATGGTACAATGAGAAGACAAAACCCCGTGTGGTTGCCTCAGAATGTAGCCTTTATTACTCGCTAATGACTCTACTAGTACTTCCCCACTGCACGATGGTCATAGGTTTCATGCATGAAGGCTGACTGAGATTGACACATTAATAAATGAATAAGGCGTAATTTGTAATCTCTGTGCAATAGGGCGTCATGTGTCATAATAGATGAATAAGGCGTAATCGCTATGACGAAGCTCATCACATCATGAACGAGTCTCTATATGCATGCATGCCGCTCATATCTTGTTCAGGAGGATGGTCTCTTGCCACCATTGGTCCTCATTGATTGAAGAATGAGAACACGATTCATTTCTCTGATGAGTTGACACTAGTCAAACTTGACATCAACGGCTCTTTCGGCAATGGCTCATAGCAGAGAGAGGCGAGCTTGGCAGTAGTAAAACCAATGTCTTGATCGTATAAGGTTGTATGCCTAAGGATGTAATAGCAGTGCCAACAGTGAATCATTGACCCCATGGAAGCGTGCTGGTGTGTGATGAACATTCTGACAGCAGCTTTCACATGTTTTCACGGCCAACACATAACTCCATTTACTTCAGAACAACGTTCTTAAGGACTTCCGTTCATCGGGCAGAGCGAATAGGAATGTTGAGAACACAAGAATTCTAGGTTTATTAACAGAAAGTCCTTAGACACGGACAAGACAGGTTGGTAGTTGCAAGCAGAATGAATATCTAAGGGGCATGAAGCGGCCGCACAGGGCAGAACTTCCGTAGAAGCAGATGTGTTAAGGCCGAGATAGCTATTGTGCCACAGACAAATCATGTCTTTGTTTTTTTCTTGAACAAGAAAGAAGAGGAGAAGAAGAAGAAGAAGAAGAAGAAGAAGAAAGTCTAGGTTATTAAGCGCTTACAACCCTAACTCATATAGGTATTAAGAGCGAAACCACCTAAACCACTTTTTAAGAATTATAATATAACTAGACTTCTCCTTCTTGCCTTCTAAGATTCTTTACCGTATAGACCCTCTACTCTCCTTATAGATAGCCACATATACCTGCGCTGTTTCTGCGCAGCAAGAGTCTTATCGACTGCCTTACTATGTCCACAGTTACTAGAGACAAACATTGGGGGACGATAGATTCTGACAGCATCCCTTCCTCAAGGTGCTTGCACTTATATGGGAAGCTGGAAGAATCAGATCGGATATGCATGCATATTTGAATCTATATTCGAGAATCTATTGCTGTCGCGATGCACCATGCTCTTGAATGGTAGAAACAGAGATATCACTCAGTATATATTGCCTTCACAGTATTCTGGCAAATAGCATTCGAGCTTATCGCCTTAGATTACTTGATAGGGAGGTTAGAAAGTAGTGGACCACGCAGGAACCACCATAGTCTGACTAACCCCTCATACGTTGCTACTTTCATGGACTATTATCATGTGAACAGTGACAGAGCACAGGAAAACATTCACGTTTTCTGAAATATCATCTAGCTCTGCCCCTGCAATCATTTCCCCCGCCATCAAATGCGGGCTGTATGGAAGGGAGCTTAGAGTGTCTTGATACTTGGCTGACTACGCAGGGGCTTATGACCAACAAAGCGTGTAGAGCTAAAAGAAAACCAAGTAGTTGAAGTATAAGCCAAGTTCAAATTACTTGTTCAGTGGCTGTGACATCTTAAGCCTTCCTACTTCCAGTGATGGGTCACGTGTTAGGTAGGAGAGTCGGGTGTGCTTTATTTTAGCATACCTGGCGCTGCCATTTGTCCTGGAATTACAGCGGCAACATGGGTCCTCCATGGCCAACTCAAGTGGGCGCATCTAACAATTCCCCTTTCTTGGCCCTTCGGCGCCATGTCGTTAAAGGTATGGAATGTCACACCAAAGGACTACTGATTCGGGTGGGACGCGCCGACGGCATGTTGTGAGGAAGCAGGGCCGGTTAAAACCTCGAGAATCTGCGCGTGCCCTGCTGCTGCTATTTGTAAACACGTTGCCGCCCAGAGACTGCGAGATTGACGGATTTCCCTAAGCACTCGCGCCCCGCGTAGAGGAGAGGACGGCAGGGATATATATATATATACATAAGTGGGCCAACGTGTCTGTTGCCAGATGGTCATGCAGTGGAAAGGATCTGACTTATTAGGCCTTGTCGCCTTGTCACTTTCAACTTGAAAGCTAGGAGGCTATGCTCAATTGTAAGGCTCTCAGTGCCGGGGTCACCGGTGAGGAATCTTGATGCGGTGGGCGCCGGGGGATCAGGGCAAGGAGAGCGTGCGTAAAAATGTGAGTGATAGGCTTGCCGTTTGGCAGGGTAGCAGTGGTTATTCACGGCCCGTAGGCCCTGGCATTCCTCGCAAAAGACTACCTGTGGGATCGGCAATAATAGCGAGCTAGACGGCGGGCCTTGAAACACTACACCAGTTGACGGGGGTAGATGCTCCGTACCGACTTTGACTTGCTTTGATTCAAGCTCCAGCTGTTTTCTCTGCATCCCCCCACCCCCACCCAGCCGGGCAGCCTGGCCTCTTATTAATGCTGCTACTGGCCAGTGTCTGGCTTGCCACAGGATGTCAGCCGAATGTACTTTGACGCAGTGTACACTGGTCCCGTGGGCCGCCAGGGCGGTGCTCGGACAAGACCTAGCCAGCGACGGCGTGTCCGCCCACGCCGAAGCACCGGACGCCCACGGGCTCAGTCTGCCTCCCCCACCGTTTCCGCGGGCAGTTCCGAATGGCGTGGAGGGGATTCGTCCACCACAGGGACCAGCCAGCGGCTTCCATTGCGTCCAAGACAGTGGACCGGCCGATTCACAAGCTCAAGAGGGAGCCCCATGGGGGCGGCACCGGGCCAGCGTCTTGTCTCCGGGGAAGGCCCACCGTTCCGGGCCAACAAGGCAGGAAATTGGCGAGGGCAAGGGGCTGCCGCTGTGCCCGTTGCGACTAGTCCTGTTCCCCGTTGCGTTTCGGACATGGCTGCAACGACTCAAGAGGGCGTCAAGCAGGGCTTGGCCTGCTGTCCTAGCGTGGCCTTGAGCTTCTGGGTGAAGGCCACCGTCATGCGGTAAGAATACGTTGGGTCCCTGCCACCAATTCGCGTATTTCTACTTGCGCAGCGAGCCAAAGCCTGCGGGGTTAAGCCGTTCCCCGGGCCCCGGCCCACAATGTGCCCGGCGAAGACATTTCACCGCCAGCGATTGGACACTCGCCTTGCCCGGCCTGCGAGTCCAAACCTGCTTCAATGGCCTCACTCGATATTCCTCGCCCCAGTCCCGAATTCAGCCCTTTTTTTTACCCACTTCCCTATTCCCTTACTAGAAAAAAAAAGAAAATTAAATCTTCAATAATGCCCAGTGAGAAGCGATCTCAAACCCATGACGCAGAGGGCAATGAGACTCGGCGCTCCCGGAAGCGAGAGAGATACACGCGCATCGCATGGTTGGTACTTTCTCTGCATATACAGACCGTTCACGCCGTGCTCCCATGCAGGGCATGCGCGATGTTTTGACTGGGCCACAGGCTAATTGTCTCCCCGAAGCGAATCCTGCAAGACGAGGAAGGTCAAGTGCAGTGGCAGCCTGCCCTGCAGCCGATGCGTAGAGCTCAACGCCAACTGCAAATACAACGACTATGTGCCACAGCCAGATACCGCGTACGACCTTTTTGTTTTGTTTTCTTTCTCCAAACGCATCCTCCTTTTCTCCTGGGCCTTGCTCGTGCCTCGAACCGGGCTCTTGACCATAAACACGTTGGCTCGAATTCGCTGACAACGTGCGGCATCCCTCCAGGCGCGCAAATGCGGCTCCCCGGAAGGACTGCACGGCAGCCGACCTGTCGGGTACCACTCAACAAGACCTCGGCCAGCTCCTCTCCAGCATGAGAAAGATATGCGACGACATCCAGTCCTCTACAAAACGCTTCGGGAGCCCCTCCCATCTGAGATCCTCGCTCAGACGCCGCCGAAGCGAGACGGCCAGCACCAACGTGGCAACCAACTCCGACCCCATCACCTTCGTCGACTCCCTGGACCAGGCCAGACGGATCTTAGAGCAGAGAGGTATCATCACAGCTTCGACCCAGGCCGACCCGGTCCAGTCATCGCCTGAAGAGCCTAGTTTGCCTGACGAAAATCCTTCGGCCGCGCTCGAAGTTGCCCGCCCGCTGCTCGAGTTGGGCCACGAGAACGCACTGGCTCACCTTGCCGCCTTCCGAGATTACCTCTTCCCCGTATACCCTTGTATCGATTTGACAATCGCCAAGAAGAATATCGATTCACTCTTCAGGACCTCGTTGCTTTCTTTCGCGGATGGCGTTCAGGACTTGGGTGTGGACCTGATTGACATTGAGGCCACCAAGGCGGTCTTGGCCATCGGCATGCTCATCAAGGGTGATGCCACAAGCCCCTTGAGCTCTTCCCTGGAATCGCATCTCATCTGGAACGCCGACAACATCATGAGGCGTGACCAGGCCCAGATTGAGGACGTGATCATGGGTGCTTTACTGGTAAGTCCCCTTTCCAGTTTGTCGGAGTGCGGTCGGAAGAATCACTTACATGCGGGGGTCGGTATAGACCATTTATTACACGTTGCGACAAGAGGTTCGTAAAGCGTGGAGAGCGGCTGGAATCATGGTCCAGTCTGCCCTCGAGGTCGGGCTCCACAAGGAACGATATTACCGGAACGGTAACGGCACAACTGAACGCACGAGCTTTTTGAAGAGGTTGATGGCGTGCGTTGTTGACCTCGACAAGCGATGCAGTTTCATCGCGACCTTGCCGTATCATCTGCGTGACAGAGAAGTAGATGACAGTGTCCTGGACCTGGTACGACGTCTTGATTGTTTATGCGAGCCCCAAATCCAGAGACATTCCACCGAAAGCGACAGTATTAAGGCTGACTTTGCGAACTATCAGCACGGGCGGCACCCGCTTCTGTCGGCGATGGTCAATCTTAATGTTATCCAGGCAGAGCTGTTTGAATTGATTCGCACGGCCAAGGCTGAAAACGGGGGTTATAAGTCGAAAGAGATCAACGATCGGATGGACTACCTGGACCATCGTATACAGAAGCTGGCCGAGGAAACATCAAGGGTCGACCTTTTCCCTCCGGATTGCATCGTAGTGCCGCCGCCCGCCGAGCGGGTCGTCTTGGAGTCGTTCTTCCAAATGCGCACGACATATCTGAGGATGTTGGCGCACTTCAGATCTCTCAGCTCCTGCAAGGCGCTTGCTTGCCGACCCCAGTCCGCAGAAGCCACTATTGCTCTCCCAAAAGCCCTTGTTGCACTGTATGGAAAAATGATGCACGCCGCAGGGCATCAGGGTCTGAATCGTCTCGAAGGCCCCCTAGCAGACCGCTTCATCATGGGTTCAGCGTCGTGCATGTTCCTGGCCGCCTCCTGCAATCCTAGCGCATACGGACCTATCTGCCGCGCCGCATTTCACGCTGCAATTGATTTCCTAGTGGCCTCCCCCTACACTGGAGCAGGGTCGAAACCGAGACTGTGGTGCTCACTGGACGAGATGCGGAGGCTCGGCGAGTTAATACAGATGCCCACGCCGGACAAGCCGACGCCTACCGCTGTCAGTATGGACGCGTCTTCTGAGTCCACCGCAGTCGATCTTTTGGACATTCCACCTCAGTGTGTCGAAGATGATATATTTGGCACGTTCGACGCAACAGAAGATAATTACATGGCGATACTCGGCATGGTCAGCACGCAACTGGATTACCTATCGAACCCGATATAGTGGGTGACTGATGCTACCGTGAGCTGCTGCCTTCTCGAGTCCAGCACAGTAACCGGCCCCCACAGAAATCTCAGAGGTGGGCTTTGAGGAACTCAAACCCTTTCTCAACAACAGCGAACGTCTCGTCGCCTGGTTGGGCCTTGGCATCGAAGCCGTGGGGCGCGCCGTCGACGAGAGTAATTTTGGCGTCAACCCCATTTTCCTGCAGCTCGTCGTGTGCGCGCTGCGACAGCTTCCAGTCCACGAGTGTATCTGCGGTGCCGTGAATGAAATATGTCGGCGGAAAGTTCTTTCCCAATTTGGCGAACAATGTTGCAGGGTCGACCCGATCATATTTCCCGTCAGCGACAACGGTGGAAAAAAGTTTTCCTTCCTTGACCAGATTAAACATCCAAGCAACTCTAGGGTTCGAAAAGTCCGGCCCTTTTGCCGTCATGGGAGATGGACCGCTGCTCGGAGGGGGGTTTGTGCATGTACTTGTTCTAGGAATGCCTGGTCAAACGGGGGAAGTTTTGCGAAGGCAGCACTGGGTGTATGGAAAGATGCGTCCTGCAGATATTTCATCCCAAAAAAGTCCACTATCGCTCGAGGGGGTTTGGGAGAGCCAGCCTGTGTGGCGGAGAACAAGGTCAGCCAGCTGTATCATACGCTACGCGGAAAGTCGGACGTGGTCCTGGAGGGCCCCCCCGGGGGGGCTGCTCTCTTACCCCAACATACCGTTAAGAGAGCCAAAAGGCCGCCAGCAGAATGCCCAAATACCACAATCTTGGAGCCATCTACGCGAACGCCAGCGTCTGTGTGAAGCAGACGTGGTAACTCATCCTGGGCCCAGCTATATGCATCCAAGGCATCAGTGACTGGGCCTCCGAAGACGGAAATCGTGGGGCAGAGTCGATAGTTTGCCGAAACGACAACAAAGCCCAAGTCGAGAAGTTTCTTGACGTGGTTTTGAGAGAGAAGCTCCTTTGAACCGACTGTAAAGTTCCCACCGTGGTAGTACAATGCTGCAATCACGCTGTCGTTAGCCGAACATACCATCGCCAGTAGGAGAATGCAAAACGCCCACGAACCTATGGGAAATTCGGTTGCTGAGTCTCCCTCCTCATAGAAGACATCAGCAGCGATTCCCTCGGCCCCCTGGCCTTTGAAAATATACTCCTTGCGAACCATTTCTGTTTGCAAATAGATTTGATATTGTGAACAATTCGGCGATGTCTCGCCTGGGTCTGCGATAAATTCAAGTCGTCGCTCTGCTGGCGTTGGGATGCATGCCTGCCTACATATACTACAAATCCTGGAGGATGCGGGTTGCGCGATCCCGGGAACTTTCCGTCCGGGGAGGTAAAAGCCGCGCTCCCAAATCGGTGAAAGCCGCGGAACCGACGCTCCAGCTACCACCGTTCAGTTCCGTGATAGCGCGCAGCATCTCGGCGCTGGCAGGGCACACGGACCCCGGCCACTCATCCCCAAGCCAACAAACTTGAATGGATACTTTCGATCATCGAGGACGCCTGCAAGCTCGACCATTTTATGACCACAGATGCTGTTTTGACTCTGAGTGGCATGCTGCGACAGTGTTTGCCCTTCGAGTCTGGTCAAGCTGTCATTATACTAACCATTCAGACCGTTCCTAGCTCGACGGGTCTCAAGCTTCAAGTGAGGATGTGGAGCGACAGCGTCTCACCGAGGTTGGCTTGAGGACTTCAAAGTCTTGTTCAATTTCTCTGGTAAACCGGCACAGCTCAGAGAGTCGATCCCCCGGAACTGCCTACGCGAGGATAATTACCGGGTTAGGAAGCCGAGACTTGCTTCTGATTTGGGCTTGACGCGGGTTAGGGCTACATGTCGGCCTCTGCCCCATACTAACTGAGGGTTAGGATTGGTGGGACGACGGTTAGCCACACTTCGCCTAGTTCGCAGCTGATTTTGGCCAGACAAGAATTCATCGAATCTGTGGCTTTTGGCACGGAGACAGGCTTGATACATACACTCCGTAGCGATAACAACTCCACATTTATCCAAGTCTACGTTGAGCGAACCGTTGATTGTGATCGCGTTGCAAGTTTTCCCTCCGAATCTGGACTCTGGACGACCTCAGGAGTATGCGTTCCTACGTGAGACTACCAAGGCACAGATTTCGCCCCCTTCAACGTAAAGGCGCCTTCCAGAACACGGCCGCTGGATGCTATAGAACAGGAGAGCATCTCGGGCTATGACACCATCTGAAAAAAGGACGTTGTAATGCCGAGAGCATCCTAGTAGGTTTCACTCATATGCCGGGACATCGGATATAGAGGCAGTACACCAGGCCCCGAAGAAAATCTCGCCTGCCACGCAATATCTCACTGAGCGAAAAAGATCTGATTCGTTATTCAATTCATCGCATAAGGGATACATGTCATATCGAGAACAGCTGTGGGACGTATTATTAAGCGTCGCCCGGAGCGCTGAAGAAGCTGGTTCATGAATCTATGCCAACCCCATTTTTAGATTATTCCGGTTGCTTAAAATAGACCGCTGACCAATACTACCATAGTGGCTATGCCGGAGCTCTTGAAGTTGTAAAAATTCCAGGGGCGCCTAATTCGCTGCCTTTTCTGCAGCACTTGTAACTTCCCCCTTCGAAGCCTCGGACTCAACCGGCGCGTCCACATGCATAGTGAATTCCTCCCGCGGATTGGCCAAGAAGAAACAGGCTAGACGTATAGGTCAACACGGTGCCGGACTTGGCTTCATGGTGTTGCAGGCAAGGGAGCAGGGTCTGTCCACGACTTACATCCGAGTGCTAGTATAGACAGCACCAAGGGCACTACGGCATTAAGAGTTAGCCATCAACGGAACTAAGAAGTAGCTTCATAGAAATTTAGCAAGAAGCAGACCACAAGGTGGTCATAGCCTGTATAGAAACCTGCAGCCCGTATAGTCTTTGTTCTATAGGCTGCGGGGGGGGGGGGCGGTAATGTTTGTCCTCGAAGGGTAAAGATCGTATCTAGAAGCTGCTTACTGATCCACATAATTTGGAACGACGATATGTATGCCGCTCGAAGAGCGTGAACACCAGCTTGAATGATTTCTGGCGTTACACCCTGTATTCTGGCCAGAGCAGCCTGGTCTTTCGCGACCAGTGCGTCGATGAACTGCTCAAGAACATCGGAAGATAATCCGAGAGGCAACACGGCTGCAGCGATGCCAGGGCCAAGATACTTCTTGATCTGCGAGTTGAATATGGCGTTGTTGATTGGGAGAGAGATCGAAGCACCAAATGTGCGCACGCAGAGTAACGCACCCACGCTGAGGGAAATCAACTCAGGGGGCGTGCCAAATTGAGCCGCAGTGACTAGGCACGTCAGGACTGTACCAAGTCCCATTCCCAGGATGACGGCCAAGCCCCACATCTCCTTGGAACTTCCCTCGTCGACCCCTATCATCGCACCTGAGAATCAATTAGTCTATTTGATCTGGAAATTGATACTGAATGCCATTGGAACAGATCGTGCCTACCATAGAAGGCTGTAAAGCACAAGAAGCCCACTACCATTGAGCCTCGCAGCGCCTTCTTCCAGGAAATATACCATCCTATGACGAAACTTGCTGCGAAAGCCGCGAAAAAGGTCATGGAAAACCGTAAACCAATCTGGAATGGATCTGACGTGAAGAGAATGGCGATCTCTGTTGTGAAGAAAGTGTTGGCGGTAAAGAAAACCGAACCCTCGACAAAGATCTGCACCAAAGCTAGCGGGAAATTTCGACTCTTTTTAAATAACTCGTGGTGGAAAAGGCCGTCTTTCTTTATCTTGACCTCATAAAAGATAATGAACACCAGGATGCCCATACCGAGGATGAATGGTGTCAGGATATGTGCATTGTTCCATTCATAAGGGTTCTGTGACCACGTTAATCCAACGACCACGAGCGTGAGCCCGATCGGTACCGCACAGATTCCAACCCAGTCCAGGCAACGAAGTTTCTCGTTTAGACTGAGTGTTGTTTGCAGCTCCCTTGGAGGTGGGTTGTAACACAGGTACGTGATTACAGCCGTCACGGCCCCAAAACCAGCAATGAAGTACCACAGGATACGCCAGCCCTCAACATAGTTCTTGCATAAGCTTGTGCCACCGAGAAGTGCCACGATTCCCGCTGAGGATTGCATCCCGGTCATTCCGCCTTGAGCAAGCGATCGATAGCGTCTGGGCACGATTTCAGCGGCGACGGCGAAGACCAGCGGCGTGACTGCGTTTGCGGTGCTGGCAAACACATTTCCTGCAATGGCCACTGATGCTTTTAAGTCATTTACATAATTCCAAAAGCGTTGCATCATTTTACTTTCTGGAGGGCTAATGTGAAAGGCACAGTGAGGGGAATATCAATAGTACTCACTGGTCATATTAGACGCCCGGGAGACAATGATGCTCCCAACGCAGGTAACCACAGAGGCAATTACCAGTGGACCTTTGCGACCCCAGTAGTCTGCGACCTGAGATATGGGCGTGACAAAAGCCAATGTGATGATTGTATTAGTCTGTGGAAGCCATTGTGCTTTCCCCGGTTCACCAATATCTTCGGCCATGTATGTCCCCACCTGGTTCTGTCGTGTGAGTAGCCATTATCGAGGCGCAGGGGAACGAGGCGGCACTGACCAAGCCCGAGGAGACGACTGTTATCATTCCCGCAAAATTCACAAGGATAAGACTAGCGTGTGTTAGTCAATTGCTTAAAATGCAAGAGTGGACACATGGAAGAAGTAGTCCTGTGAGAGGACAAGATTGCTACTGACGCCTGCGAAACAATTCTGCACGTCAGTAACAGACTCATTTTCTCATGGGAATACATCCTTACCAAATAAATGAGAACAACGGATAACGTTAGTCCATGGTAGTTTTCATCCGTGGGCACTCCAATGTTCTCCACCGTGTCGACCTGAGGCTCTCCATAAGCCGTTCCGTCTTTCGAATCTTCGGTTTTGTGAGAGAGCATGGTTTGTATAGGGCTTTTTAGCAACCTTTTTGACGATTAGAAAAATGAAACGCAGTATCGCTTTGCTCTGCCAAAATGGCAGTGCAAAGGACGTCTGCCGTGTTCTTATCTGGCTGGAGCTTCTATTGCGTGCCTGCGTCGTTCGTAAAGGTTGTCCCGTCCCGACTCAAGTCCCTGTTCCGCGGAGCTCTCCAGCTGTCGATAACACCGCAAATGCGCTTGTGGTTTGTTGGAATACCGGGCGGTATGTTGAGGCGTCGCGCACAGCCCAGGACAGGGGCTTTGGCTGTACCCGGATTGCTTGCCGTGAACGCAAGTGTCCTTCCTGGATCAGCTTAAGCGAAAGTTTGTTCCTGTCTTAGCCCGCTTTTTCCCCGCGTTGTCTTCCGTGGGGACCCCACTTCCCCGGACTGCCTGAGCTACCTGTGTAACTACTTAAGTACCTAGGTAGTCTATTTGCTTCTTGACAGGTAGCGGAACGGAATGTGGTCGCAGAGTCGTATCTGGATGGATATGGTATCTGGGCCTTCCAGCGTTGTTCCCTGATGAATTGGCGTTCTCCAACGTCAGAAATTAACTTAAGAGGTCCGTCAAGCTTGTGAACCTGGGCATGTAATTTGTGATTCAGAAGCCAGAGTGTAATGGTTGGACGGAGGGTGTCTATCCCATACACAAGCAAATTGATGTGTGGCTCCATGCAGTAAAACTGCACATCTGGTCACATGTGAACGACGTAGTGTACCTAGGTAGACGGTCCTGAAGTATATCTGATTGCGTCTCTGGGTTTGATTCCAAGAATTAACTTTCCCTGCCTCCCTACACGCCCTGTTCCACATCAAGATGACCATCCTGTTCCTTTTGTAGCTTAAGTGCTGTCTCAGATTCGGAAACGATCGGTGGGATTGGGTGGAACCTGTTGTAAATTGAGGTCGGGTCGTATTTGGTCTGAAGATGCATGGTTAGGTCGGAACTTCTGGACCAACTTATTCGAACAGACTCGGACTTGCCTTGATTATTCGCAGTCTCTCATAGCTTTTGCCCCATATGTCTTCGGGAGAGGCCGAGATACTTGTTGCATTCGCTGCTAGACCTAAATCCTTACCGGTGTTCTGAGTTTGGTGCCGCCGAATAATCGAAGTGCTGGTTTCGAGCCAGTGTACGGCAGCGTCGTCACTTGCAGAAGTATGGTGTCTTGAGGTCCTTCAGATTAGGCTGGAACGAACATTTCTGAGCTGAGGTGGGACTCACTGGCCGTGAAATACAACAGCATGATGTACAGTCTCGTCAATGGGAAAGCAACTGAGTTCCTATGACTAGTCAGAGTTGGCCGGTTTGCTCCTTAGGTATCCAGGGATAGATCTACGGAGGGAAGGGGCTGGTTATTCATCTCACCGGACGTTTGCGACGCGTTGAATGGAACTCGAGAGCGACCATGGAGTTGACGACGTCGGGACTAGCTGCCGTATAGGCAACGAACGATTCCCACAACTCCTCGCCCATTCCAGGCCATAAATCTGTAACAACACAACCAGCGTTCATCACACGGGGTGGACCTTTCAGAAGTGAGTCGTCAAAAGAATGAGAGAGGTCCGAGATCGAAAGGTCTCCGACCGTCTGCTCCGTGGATGGTCTTGCTGCTTCTCGAAACAAAGTCCACACCTCGTCGTAGTGGTCCGGGTCCCCAACACCGGTAAAGTTCAAAACTATGATTGGCTGTAACTTGGTTAGAAATCGAGACCTTGGTAAGTGTGTTGGCTTTTGTTGGGAACGGACTTCATGATGGTCTTGGGATCTTGTAAAGAATATGAACCCAATTAACCATTCATCCTCCTCATAACCCCGAGCAAGGAACGCCTGCATGAATGTGGCTAGTCATTAGTGTCCCTGAGGCCCCGCTGCTTTTAGTAGCACTGAGTGGAGTCTTACGCGGAATCTGTCAAGGATAACGGAAAGGCATTCACTGTGAAAAACCAATATGCGATAAAAGAATTTGCTCTGGTGCATATTTGAAGTCAGTCCATTACGCAGGGCATTCCGCTTAGTAGGCATCCTTACCGGCCCACTGAATGTTCGCAGTACGAAGTCTGTGACAATGCCGAATTGGGAAGATCCTCCTACAAAAACAAAGAGTCAGTAGTAGCACATCATAATCTTCTGGCCAAGATTTCATTCACCTTTGACTGCCCACAATAGGTCTTGATTCTCGGTCTCGCTCGCAGTGATAATCCGTCCATCTGCAAGCACGACTATTGCGGACAATACGTTATCGCATCCCATTCCGTATTTGCCTGTAAGTGGGCCCCAGCCACCTGCCCAGCGATATCAGAAAAAAAGAGAAGAGATTCAGGGCGGTATGCGACTTACCGCCCGTCAAGTGGCCGCCAACCCCAACAGTGTGCACTCCCCCGCCGACGCATATCACGCCGTGCTTCTGTAGAGTCGAGTACACATCTCCCCAACGGCACCCGCCGCCAACAGTAGCTCGACCATTCTCAGTGTCAACTTTGATCCCTTTGAGGTTGGTGAGATCAATAACGAGACCATCTTCAGCGCTGCTAGCACCACTGGCGTGGTTACCGCCGCCTTTCACAGCTAAATTTAGGTTCTCTCTGTGCGGATCTTAGACCAATGGACAATTGGATGGGCTCGTAGACATGTACAAACCGAGTCGCAAATTTAACGGCTAAAGAGACGTCTTGCGCTGAGGTCGGTAAGACGATGAGCTTTGCTCTCCGCTCCGCCACTGCTGAGAAACGACGTGATAATCTTTCGAAATCACCAAAGGTATCATCTACCACACGACCCATGAAGCCTGAGTCTCTCAACCTCGTGCCTGCCATGGTGGTCAAGATCAAAGAGTAGCCTTAAACCAGTCGCGCGGTTAGCTTCCTCGCTCAAGTTTCGCCTCCAGCTTGGATGCCGTGACTTGAGAAAGCGGTAGTAACCAAATTATAAATTAGGAGACTATGGACTCCCGAAGCGTCTTTGTTGAGTGAACGAGACCAATTACGGCATCCGACGATTCCGGAATGCACCGCGGAGCCTACATCGCGGTGCTCACAAGTGGGCTGGTGTCGATGCGGAGATGGGGTCCGGGGAAACTTGCACAGCCGTGCTGGAATTCGTTGCTGCTAAAAACGCTTTGCTGTGTATGGCTCAGGCTGTATACGGAATAGAAACGGAACCAGCTAAAAACGCTTTGTGCGCCCGCGGGGCTCTCCGTGGCTTGATGTTTGCAATTCGGTGTCCGCTTTTAGGACTGATATGTAATTGGTCTATCCTGCCTTGCGATGTCAAAATTAGATCGCGATTTGGATATGAAAATTTGATGGCCTGCAAATCCCTGATGCTGCATTCGCCAGCTGTACCAATAGCTCCGACTCGTAAACCAGATACAATGTGGCAGCTTCACTGTTCTGATAATAGGGTAAATTGGCTTGGAATCACTACAAGCAAACGATACTTGCGTAGTATTGGTACTCAATAGTCCACGATGCAGTTCAATCGTTAAGAACGAGGTTGAAGAGATGGCATAGCAAGGATTCCCCCTTTGCCCAATTGATATTTGTTCGACACCACCTCCGCAGCTACTCTTCAAGCCTCTTCACGAACATCTTCACCCAGAGGGGGAGTCCAATTTGCACGTCTACAAGCAACCATCTCTAGGGCTGGCTTGCATTCATTCAGATCTACACCATCAGAATTTGCGAGGAGTCCGAACTGTAGACACCTCGCGTCAGGGTCGGCCGATTCAATAATGCAGACAGGGTTGCCACAATCGGCGCACATCGTGCTTTGCATGGGAGAACCGGAACCAGTATCATCTTCAAAAAAAGACGTTTTGAGATCCTCCAGCCGAGCGAATTGGACTCGGGGGGTTGGCTTCGGGCTGGAATTGGACACATTGCTTCGGCACGACAAAAGCACACGATGCAACGCCACCACTGCGGCGTTTGCAGGAATTGCAGTGTCACGTAAGGGTCGGGAAATATGCGAGAGGCTTTACAGTGACGGTGACCGACCCTGCATACATATCAGCTGTCGGTGCAAGAAAGCAAAGCCAGGGCGAGGAGCGGCAAAATTCGCCTTAACCCTGCCACAGAGGCGCTGGCCCGACGTGGATACCTAGGTATTGAAGACATTAGTGCGGATGAGACGGCCGTCGAATCGCGTGTGATTACCGGGAAAGTGGTTCCCAGAACGGGTTGTGACTGGCTTTGGGAAGATCGTGCGGACTGTGCGTGTGCTAAGCAAGATTTAGTAGCACTTGAGGGCACGCTTTTGTGCTATTCTTTGGTGGCCCATGAGAAAGGTCGCGGTCACAACCACGTCATTGGAAATGTGACATAACATCCCGTAGGATCACTGATTTCGTTTCTATTCCGTTTACGGCCGAAGCCATACACAGCGCCTTCATACACTGTCCCATCACCTCTCCCAGTCTCGGCCCGAAGCCGAATTGGTCTGGGGAATCCTACGTGGTTTGGGCCATGCTGGCGCTTCTATGTAGCAGTAAACAAGAACCAAACGTGCTTCATCCTCTTACAATTGAGAATTGGAAAGCAAAGCTCTGAATTGTTCAATCGATAAGCTAGTCCTGCGCTTGCGCGATGTGCACATAATTCCCGCTTTTGAGGAATGGGAATGTGTGGGCGGCAGCATTATCCAACAGCTGAAAGAAAATGTTGCAAGGTGCATTTTGCACCCGTTTCTATACAATACCAAGTCTAGATATGTCGCGCGTAGTATAGGTGACCGGCTGGTCAAGTGTTCAACGCATGGGCCAGCACCTACCTTGGCACCTGTAGACCTATGTGTTAGCAGGTCGACTTTGGCAGCGCCAGCTTCCACCCCTCTACAGTAATCCTGCACATATGTGAAGAGCAACCAGCATCAAGTGGGATGATATCATATTGGATTGTCATTAGTTGTCGAAACTTTCAACGCTTGCAATATACGCGGGCGGACTCGGAATGAGAGCTTGCAAGATCGGCAAAATCCCAATCACCTGTGCCAATGATCCGCCATCCTTGAGCGATGCTCACGAAGGAGAATGCTTGGTATAGATTGCAGTCGCTACTAGTAGTTGCCTCTCGCAGGGACTGGCCAAGAGTCCAGTGGTCCATTC
The DNA here is from genome assembly GCA_023522825.1 of Diaporthe ampelina. NCBI lineage: Eukaryota > Fungi > Ascomycota > Sordariomycetes > Diaporthales > Diaporthaceae > Diaporthe > Diaporthe ampelina. The sequence goes on from JAMFTM010000034.1 coordinate 95,958, forward strand.
AGCTGCTGAGTGGTCGTCGTAGTTGCGGTGATGCCCTGAGGTAGCTCCGCATTGCTATCGGAACTAGGCTCATAATATGCCTGTGCGTGATACCCGTATTCTTTCCCTGTCTGATCAAATATGCCTGTCTCCTCGGGTATTTCTGTCAATTCGAACATACCAGGTGATTTCTTTTCCTCGCTCTTGGACAAAATCGAAGCTGTTCTGGAAGGGATCGACTTCGATCTTTGGTCGATGAGAGTAGAACCACGCCAGGTCGATTGCGCTCGTGATGGCTCCGTGGCATCAAGCCGTTTTGAGGTGAACGCGGTGTGCAAATCCTTGATGAAAGGCCTGAGTACCGGAACACATTGTACTATGATTGTTCCAGAGACTTCAGCGGAGTACCATATTTGCGAGACAGCGTCCCGCCACATATCTGGTTGAATTCGTGTTAGTATCTGTCATTTGCAAGGGCTTATTTGATGTATTGTCCTTGTAGGAACACCGAATCGGAGTCAGAAGCACTTACACCACCAATCGTGCACATGCATAAGCGGTGTGTCTTTCCACCACGTCCGTATTGCTGTGATGATAGCGATCCTGCCATTCAGCCACTATCAGCTAGGTTTCCTTCGATTTCTGTATTCAAGGGGCGTTGTAAAATCGGCTGCTGCACATACATCATTCCAAGGCTCAAAGTGACACATAGTCCGACCTTCTCCCCTCGCTTGAGATTCAGTGGCCAAGTTATGAACCAGGGGAAAATTGCAAACATAAAATCCATTACTATGTTGTAGACTGGAAGTTGGTGAGTCATCACGCTAGCATCAAAGAGGGCACTGTCTGTTGACGACTCACTATTCCCAACCTCCTTGAAATCCTGAGAAAAAGTCCAGTTTAAACACCAGTTCAGGCGGTACCACTGCTGATAATCGTGCCGCTCACAGATCTTGGCCCATTGGAAGACACATTTCGTCAGCGCGATACCATCCATTGTGATGATGCAGAACCATAGCAGGGCCTGCTGCCAAGGAAATCGCGACCGTGTCGAAGCATGACACATCCGGAGGAGCGTGACGGCGAAGGCAGTTTTGGTCAGAGCCTGCCCTATTACGGTTCCATCTGAAGAAATATTGATCAAAACTTTTTTGTAGCGACAAAAGTCAGTTATTGCTGGAAGGACCTCGCATAGAAGAGGAGCAGGGATGTAAACCGTTCGCATTCCCATAGACTGCCCTCAAGGTGCTACTATTGACTGCGAAAGCTACTCACTATGCATGCTGTCGGTCCAATTGCCCTTGGAATAACCATGTGCGTCTAAAGAATTTGCAGTTAGCTGTCTAAGAACCCAAAAAGAACCATCATGCCAACCCGGTGAAGATTAGACTGCATTGTGGCCATAGCCTGTCTCAAAAGCCGCAGACCGTAAAAGCTTTGCTGTAACAGTACGTATGGAGTATGTTTGTTATTGTTGGGGGGGGGGGCGATTTATGATCGTATCCAAAAGCCGCTTACACTCGAAAGTTATTAGGATATCAGTGCCCAAGAGGATAAGCCATGACAACATCAAAAGATAGTCATCCCACCACAAACCGTGGCGACGCTGAACCTTGACCCAAACCCTTAGGCCTAGGAATGTAGTTGCAGCAGAGAAGAGGCACCATAGCCCAGCGTAAAGTTCCACAGCCGGGTCGTAGTAATAGTGTTCTTTCCGGGGAGACAGAGCTGGCAGGTCGGACACCATGATCGAATCACGGAGCGGCGCCATATCCTGTACTGTCGGTTATGGTCGTTGTGGGCTATCTGCAGTCCATTCGAAAAGATCTCATCTGTCCGCTGGTACCAGTACCGCGAGAATCGAAGGCAAGAGGAAACGAGCCAAGAGAAGGGAGTACCGTAAAGTAGCGAGAAGCATTCACACCTGGGAGGGAGTAGACCTGAAGAAGAAGTGGTGGAAATTAGACGGCCGGCAGGGCTGGGCCCCTGCGGTGACCCACGTCGCCTACTTGCAGATTGATTGCACACGCGGACTTTTGAGGGCCTGCGCCGGAGATATTACTCCACCAATTTCCACGCAACAAAAAAGCTTGAAAAGGAATGCTTCGCCGTGGATGCAGCTCGTTTCCTGGCCTGTGCATCAATCCTTCCTTCGGCCCGCTCACAGTCATGGAAAATTCGACATTTGTGGTTCGTTGCACCAGAGAATTGTGACAACAGGCTGCGGGTGTGTGGGAGAGCTTTGGTGAATGCCGGAGGGGGTGCTCGCTCACCCAATGCGCCTCCACCTGTCTGTCTACTAGTACCGGACAAGCTGCACCACGATGATTCTTTTGAGATTGACGCGAGGTTCTGGTTCGACAGCGGCGTAAATGGTCGTGCAACCCACGTGCGGCTCGGTCACACGCTGGCCTCTCCACAGGGGTCCCTGGACTTTGTGACCTCCTCCACGACCTCCTGCTACTTATGATGAACTTGCGCTGATAGTTGCGGCGCTATGGAGTCGGGTTGCGTTGGACCGGGCGAGTGTACTGGCAGGCTGGTACTCAGCCTCTGGGATGATAGGCTGGACAAGGGCGGTTCCATTCAAGCTCACGCGATTGCTTGACACGGGTTTATCTGAAACACATCCTTGGATGTGGCTCGTGGGCTGGCTGGCTGGCTGCAAAGCGTGCCCTACAGGTGGCAGGGGTCACCGCCACCTTCCAGAAGAGACCTAGAACTTAGCACAAAAAGCAAAACAGTCAGCTTAGAAGACCCCATCCAGCCCATCCTCAAATGGCGTGCCTCGGCAAATGTAGGTGTTAACTCGCGGCAAGTCTTGTCCACCATCCCCGAGATTTGAAGCGGGCCTTCGTGACATCAATCGCGACGCCTCGTTTGGGTGGCCATCAACCCTCATTTCTACCACGGTACTTAAATATATACCGTTGTGGACGTGCCCAGGTATCTTGCGGTTCGACTAAGCCACGTTGTGCCATGCCGGTCTTGGCGTGAGCTTGATGAATGACAGACTGGCGGAGAGATCAAGGCCGCGAAGCCCGGATTGGATGGACCGGACCCCAGGGCGGTGTTCTCGACGGCACCACCCGAGTGCAAGTCAGTCAACAGACCGCAGGCTGGTTTACTTGGCCATTTTCATTTCTCCCGGAGGACCCACGCCCTTTATTGATTTTGCTCTGCTGGCATTCAGGGGTATCCCTTCTACGTCACCCGACTGGGCCGGCTCGACCGAGCAGGGATGCATTAGTAAAACATGTCAGCATCCCATCCGACCCACGTGGCCATGCGGAAGTGCCCGACCAGTATCTAGGTAATCGGAAAATTTGTAACCATCCACCAGTGAAACAACATTCCCCATCACGTAGAACTTTTATCATAACACATCTATCTATATTTGACTTATATTCGAAGAATTCGAAAATATTGCTAGAGCGCCCCCATGACCTAGCTGCATGTAGTTTGTCATTCTATGAGAAGTTATTCTATGAAACATCATCTAACCAGAGGTTGACTCATGAGGAGAGTTGAGAGGATATCCCGCAAGTGATTATTGCAGAAAGTTCTCTATCAGGTGCCACCTTCTAGTGTTGCCTTCTAGAAGGCTGCTCTTTTGTAGGTTATCCTCGAACTCACGATATCATCAGGTTCGATTCAATGGGGCGTGTGCTTCTACAATAGTCCGGAGACAAGATGCTACGGCCGCGTAAAGGACACGAGAGCAGAGCCGCCTGCCCAAACAAAATCGATATCTGACGTAAAGAAGGGGTGTAAGTAGACACAATCATCACGCAGCCTCGTGGTCTCGACACGTTCTTTGGTCCTGCCTCTCTTGCATCACTCCCTGCTTGATGATGCCCACTGCCCCTGGTATGGGAATTGGTAAACTTCGAAAGCTTTGGCATCATGTCAGCTGCCTTGCTAAGCAAGAAACAGTGAGGACAGCTGCAAAGCTCTAGGGGATATGGAACAAGATAGCACCAATTTCCTTTCTAATCTGAAAGATCGGGCATTTGAAGCTGTGTACCTAGGCAGGCTTCATTATTCCGCGTCCATGGCATCTCCTCAGTGATAACATCTCTCAGCTCCGCAAACTACATGGTTGCCATAGTTGTGACAGTCGCCCCGACTCAGCAGCATTGCGTGCTGCTGTTCCACTGCTATATGAACCCTGAGTGAGTCGTAGTACATGCCTCTGATTAATTCTCCTCTGCATGTGTTCAGGCCGGTGGAGGGGAAGAATGACTGTGCAACTGCAAAAGCATTACACTAGTGAGAGTAAATCAGTTAGACCATATCTGTGTTAATTCCATTATAATTGGGAATAACACAACTAGGCCGGTAATCTCCATGGTAGATGGAACATGGTGTTATTGTGCTTGAACAGGCTTCATTTTGCTTGTGCTCAAGCCTGCCGGCACATGACCTTCACCATTTTGAGGGAATTCCCCAAGCACTTCAGGTCCGTGATCGCATAAAACTGATTCGTGACAGTTATTTCTAAAGTCAACGTTGATCTGGCGAGTTGCATACCTCGTGCCTGGAGCTGCTCGTTGCCCAGGTGGGCTTCGCACGCTGGTGTGTCAAAGATATGAGGAAAGCTCCTTCGGCAGCAACATGCCAAATCAGATACCCTTCAGTGGGCCAGGATGATAGAACATCTCGTAATACGATAATTCTATCACTGTATGAACAAAGCAGTATGCTTGAACATCCGGACCTCGGGACTCGCACTGAGACGGACCTCTGCAGTGCTGCAACACAACTGCCCCGGCCAAAAGACCACAATTCCAAGTTGCCCAGACTTGGAATTCAGCATTTATAAGACCCGTACCGTCACAGCAACGGCAGCACAGGTGAATTGGCTAGTTTCGTTTCAATTAAGTATATGGCCGAAGCCAAAGGTGTACTAATTTTTGCAACAGCAGTGCGTTATGCTAGCTAAACGCTCTACTATCCGGCTAAAAGACCTTAATAACCAATCTGCGCATTAGTTATTCCTAGCAATTCATAAGTGCCGTACCGTCACTATTTCTAGATTCTTCCACATTCTCTATACTTGGTAAGTAATTTAGTTTCTAGTCCCCTATATGTAATAGTAGCAACTTAAGATTTAATATTTAAAAAATTAATATTATTATTATTACTAGTAGTTTAAAAACTAACTTCTTATAAAACTAAACTTAAAGTTAAAGTTAAATAAAGTTATTATAGTTAAATAAAAATATATAAGGTGGCTAAAGCTTATGCTTATTAAGCTCTGTGTGTATTATTTGTGACTAGCACTATAACAATGATGACAAATTAAAAGCACTTGAGTGTCGGCGATTGCTAGTGTTCATACTAACAAGGGTAACTTGTCGATGATGAACTAGTAGTAGCTTTCGGGAGGAAAGGCTATGAAACGATCTCATGTGACAAGATCTAGAGGCAGATCAAAAGCTGCAAATCGTGACACGAACAAACCATGCTTGGTTTTAGTAGGCCATGGCGGCTTCAGAAATACTGCCCGTGTGGTTCTTACCTCCCGCTGAGCCAATGAACCTGTCCGGTGGCCACACCCAAATGGCATGGAGCCAGAATTCTTCGTGAGATATTAGTGAAACATGCTTTACGCTATGCTGACGGTATCATGGACAAAGTCAGCAAATGTTGTAATTTTCCGACGATGACCACGAGATGGCGGACGCGGACCCGGAATAGGCACTCAAGTTGTCTAATGGTCTAGTCCTGGTTACCTACGCCAGTCGTCACGTCTGCCTAAACACCCCAGTGCAAATGGTGTTGATGGCACAAGAGGTTCTGAGGCATGCTGCCTGGGCGCACGTCTCAAAGGTCCACTTGGCAAGTGCTAGCAACCCTAACCCCTCCTGACCCGCAGTGGTATGAGGCCTAATCCACCCATTAAGGGCTCCGTGGAAGGAGTTTGCGAGCTGTTGGCGGGCCGGTGGGTCTATAGCTCCTGCCGTGGCCGCGGCGGTCTTGACTCGGACCGGGATCAGGCTGTCGGGACGAGATCCAAGGGGGAAGGAGCCGCCAAGGTCTGGAACGCCGTGGTTGATGCCTCGATTGCCGCAATCTGACCTCGTGGACCTTCGCATCGAGGCGGTGAGTCAGTCGGGCTGACTGGATGACCTCAGGAGCCGTTGGACGAAAGGCCGTCTCACATAATATGGGACAAGGGCCGCCGCCACATAAATTGCGACTGTAAGTCGGCGTCCAGCTCCACGTCCCAGCCCAGAGCAAGCTGACTGCGAGTGCTTCCGGAGATTCGTTTTCGACCGTCAATAGGAACCAACATCACCATCGGCGCCCTTGCCCAGTACGGTCTCTACTGCAGCCAACATGAAGGTCGAGCAGCCCAGGGCTCCTGCATACACGCTGCCCGGCACCATCGTCTCCCTGCAGGATGCGGCACAGCAGCCAACGCCACCGCACACAACAGCGCCGCGAGCACACGCGCACACCGAGACGGGCACCCATGAGACCCACGCAGCCAGCACCATTCAGCTCGACACCACCCTGGCCGAGCTCTACCAGGCCAATGGAATACCCGGCCCGTTCATCGTCACCATGTACTGTGTCTTTGGACACATGGATCTGCACCCGGCCTGGCCGCGTGAGTTGGTCTACCCAGAGGACGAGGAGCCCGTTCCTTATTCCCCAGGAAACGAGCAAGAGATTGCGAGATTGCGCAACATCATATTGGGCATGAAGCCCCTCCGCAGGGCCTTTGGGGTGGGTAACATGGATGTGCTCCTCCTCGCTCCAAATGTCACGCCCCAGGCCATGGAGACGGCACTGTCACAGCTAGCGCCCAACCAGCGGCATCGTCCCGTGATAGTGGATCTCGACGGCCACGACGTCGCCGCCCAACTGCGGAGGGCCACCTCCGGGAAGAAGCTCCTGTTCTGGCGGCCCCAGGGATGGATGGTCGAGCACGACTGCCTCCTCGATCCGGGGGAGATGTTCGATCTCAACAGCAAGGGGTTCCTCGTCCAATCCGGCATGCGCACTCCACCATCTGAGGTCGTCAACTTGCAGACCGTCGATTTGGCTGACAAATCCTGCCTCTTCTGGGCCAGGCCGCTACCGTTCGTCGTAAAGCTGTACCGTGCGGGATGTAGCTTCGGCACCTACATTGTCAAGACGGAGCATCAGCGAGAAGACATGGCTGGGGCCATGGTCAAATACAAGGCACGCGGGACGACCGAGGTCCTGCTGAGCAAGTACATCGACCTGGTGCAGGACCTGAGCGTGCACTTCTTCGTCGGCGCGCCGGGGACGGTGCACGACAGGGACAACCCTCAGATCCTTGGAGTCACGGTCCAGACACTGACTGACGCCGGGAAGTGGATTGGGGGCCACATCGACTTCAGCAAGCAGGTGGAGCTGCAGAAAATGGTGTGGGAGACGGTGCGGGACACCACGAGAAGGATGCCCGAGACTTTCATGGGCTGGGCTGGGGTGGACATCGTCGTGGACAGACAAGGTGGGCAGTGGGTCGTCGATCTGAACGCCCGCTTCACTGGATCCATGCCGATATGCCTCATGTCTGGCCATTTCTGGAAGCAGAGGGGCCTGCCATTGGCCCAATTCTCGACAGTGGAGTATGGCGGGGACGTGGATTGCATATACGCCAGGCTTGAGAGGTTGGGCCAGACGGGCCAGATTGTGGTCACGGCGACGGCGAGCATTGGGGAGGGTGGCAACATGGCAGACGTGATGTGGGGTGGCAACAGCATGACAGAGTTGGCGGAAGTTCAGACATGGATTAGACAGGCGCTTGCGAAAGCATCCTAGATATCACTTTGTCCCAGGACAGGACACAGCCTCATAATACCTGTTAGACCTCGGCATGTTCCGACCAGAATAGGGCCAATCATGGTGGAGTTGACGTTACTAGGAGGCGCACTGTGTCACCAAAGTCCCTTTGCTAGTATTACCTAGCTGAAAATTAGAATAGGGGAGCTGTGCTGCGGCGTCCTGGCTAACTCCAATTAATGCCGCAAATTTGCTTGCCCGTCAGCTGGGAGGATGAATCCATCTCGCGCATCTAGAAGCGGTGGTCCGAAGTAGTGTACACAAGATGAAGATCAAGCTACGTTGTGGCTTGAACCATCATTCCAGTCCTGCAGATGTTCTCATCCTGGCTCTCTTGGCCACCGACCGCTTGACAATGACATCTTCGTCAAAGAACCTTTTGATATTCTCGTGTTCTGACGTGGCCACTGCCCACCTGTGGAAGTTCGGGGCCTCTTTCTCTATCCGCTTGTTCAAACTCACAGGGTACACACCATGCTTGCTCAAAGCGAGTGCGCGAATCACAAACGGCCCGGTGATCACCTCCGCCAGGGTGAGTTGTCCACTTCCACCCCAGAATGGCGCGGCATCAGCTAGCAGTGGCTCGAGTTCTTTCTTGATACCGTCCACAGCGTCGTTCACCACTCGCTCCTCGTCTGCAGCCGTGGGTGACTCAAACAGCCTGAAAAGGATCGTGTGGTACTTTGTCCAGTAGGCATCGATGAAGAAGCTCGTCCCTGCCCGTTTCAGCGCCCCAGCAGTGGATGTGGGGGAGGGACATAGGTGCGACGGGAAGACATCGCAAAGGAATTGGCAGACGATCTGAGACTCGACGATAACCTGGTTGTTGAAGATGAGTACCGGTACAAGGCCGCGAGGATTGAGCTCGAGGAAGTCGGCGGGGCGGGGTCCGTCCACATCGATGATTCGCTCCTCAAAGGCAATCCCCAGCTCGGCGAGACACACGTCTGCGCGGTTTGCCCCTTGTTTCCATCAGCCGTGGAAGATCAGGAAGGTAGCTTTATATGGAGGTGGGATCCACTCACATGTGCATGTGTGGTTGGTGTAAAGGACTATCGTGTCCGTCTTCTCTGATGACCCCATTTCTGTGTTTGAGACTCTGTTGGAAAATGCAGTTAACCCAATGGGAAGTGTTCTCAGAAACCGACGATAGTACGATGTTTTGGGCTGGATCTGGTCTGGCACAGTGCACGACGGTGATGTCGTCACACTTTGCTCAAGCTGTTATTGATGAAAAGGATGTTGCGAACGGGGCAAGGAACCAGAGACCGTGCAAGGCAGTTATGGTTCGGTTTGCTAGCCACGTGTTACTCAGCGCTCCGCAGGGTCGTCCTGTCGTTGGCAAAGACCGCTACTGCAGGTCATCCCCACAAGCGAGCTCAGAATTGGCAAGAGTCTGCGAAGCTAAGTGACCAATGAACTGACTCGCCGAATTCTCCGAGAAAGTGGCTTCTTGTCTGGTGTGCTTGAGATGCTGCCCTAGCTACCAACGAGTCGGGATGCGTGCAAGGGCAGCTGGGATTGTTCACCAACGCAGCCATCGCAGCGTTGTAGCACATCCTCACGATAGCCTTGCATTGCATCCAAGGCTCCCTGAACACAGGTTTCGAGGACGAGGGGGTGGGGGGTTGCGTGGCACACAGCACCTTCTCGGGAATTCTCCAGATGTCCTTTACTCCTACCTACTAGGGAGGAACTGACATTCTGGCCCCAGGCCAATCTACTGTCTGTGTGAGGACCAGCTGAGTCTGAGCCACCAACATGCTTCACCTGCCTGAATGAACATGATCTGCTCGGGCCCAGAGCCAATGGTCTCATTGCAGTGGACACAGTCACATCCGTCGGTGCCACCAACACTCGCGATTCTATTTTGCAATGTGGAGTCTCCCGACGCCCACGCCCACGCCCACGCCCCGTCGGGCTGGGGTGGTGTTACGGGCGTAGAGGTAGTTGTGCCAAGAAGCTCCTTCCTCAGCAGCCGTTGAGACGGATGGATGGATGCCTGTGCTTCGATTTACCATTTAGGCCCGCGTCCCGACTCGGTTGGGACATGGCAAGAAGCACTTTGACCACCCGCAACCCTTCATCACTGCCCGTCCTGCCGTTATCATGGAGAGCAAGAAGCACTTGTCGGAACCTACAGTATTGCCGTTGGGCGACGAGTTCAAGACTCCATCATTGCAAGATGCGTCATCTCTCGCTAGCGACGAAGGCACCAGGGCAAGCCCCGGGGCTTGCACCCGCTCAAAGGTGTCTCGAGCTAGGGGAGTTGCCATGATAGTTTCACTTTCCGGCATCAGCTTTCTCAACACGATGGGGTCTGGTATCCTGATTGCAGCCCTGCCTCGTATCGCGAAAGACGTGGGCTTGGACAAGAGTCTGATACTGGTGAGTTTCCGAGGTTTTCAAGCCCCTCCAGCTCCGGCAAGAGACCTGGGGAGGGACCAGTGACCCAGAGACTTGAGGCTTTGCACGCGACAAATTAATTGACGAGATCAAAACAACACGCAGTGGCCAGCAGCTGTCTACGCCCTCGCAGCAGGTTGCCTCCTCCATGTTTTCGGCAGCATAGCAGATATCCTCGGGCCTAAGCCTACCTGGGTCACTGGCAGCTTTCTCTTCATCATCTTCACCGTGGCCCTGGGCTTTGCAGCCACAGGCATACAGGTCATCATGTTTCGCACATGTCTCGGCATCGCCATGGCGATGTGCCTGCCTACCACCGTGTCCCTGATCACAAACACATTCCCAAAGGGAAAGTGGAGAAACACGAGCTTCGCAATGAATGGAATGGCTCAGCCACTGGGTTATGCCCTCGGCCTCGTGCTCGTGAGCATCACTTTCCTCCTGCCAGTGGCCTCCGTCTCCCATGCTTTGCGGGACTGACTCAGAAATCCCTAGGGCGGCGTGTTCACCGACACAATTGGGTGGAGGTGGTCGTACTACATCATGGCCATCGTCAACTTCTGCTTGTCCATAGTCTCGATCTGGTCCCTCCCTAGTATTCAACACATGTCGTCAAAGTCTTGGACGAGGCGACTCATCGAGGATGTGGACTGGATCGGAGTGATAGGGCTGAGCATCTCTTTAGGGCTGTTGATGTACATCCTCGCAGGTAAGCTGACCACCACCACGCCGCCGGGATACCGTGCAGCAAGGGACGGGCCGCGCTGACATGTGGTGTTACACGCAGTGGTCACAACCGATTTCCGCAAGATCAGTCAGCCGGCGACCATCGTCCTACTACTCGTGTCATTTGTCCTCCTTGCTGCTTTTCCGTTCTGGATGCACTACCAGGCTCATCATAATCGGCCAGCTCTTATCCCAAATCGTCTCTGGCGGCAGCCTGCCTTCACCGCAGCATGCCTAGGCGTGTTCTTCTGTTGGGCTTCCCTGAATGGGATCGAATACTTCACAACGCTGTATTTTCAGCAGGTACAAGGGCTTTCCGCGCTGGACTCCTCTATCCGCTACTTTTCCCAGATAGTCATGGGCACGTCCATCAACATCGCACTCATCTACCTCATTCCTCGAGTGCGGGTGGTTACGCTATGCGTCGTCACGGCGGCAGCCACACTCGTATCTCCCGCGCTGATGGCCACGGCCGCGATGGACGAGAACTACTGGCTGCGGCCATTCTGGGCGCTGCTCCTATGCCCTATCAACCCTTGGGTCCTTTTCAGCGTGTGCAACCTAGTCATATCCGACGCCTTTCCTCCCGAGATTCAGTCGCTCGCGGGCGGTGTCTTCAATGAGGTCGCCCAGTTTGGAAACTCAGTGGGGCTGGCTGTGACAGCGGCTATTGCAGCATCCGTCACTGAGCACTCCACGAGCACCTCGGAAAGAGCGGCGCTGATGGATGGATTCCGAGCTGCCTTCTGGACGGTCTTTGCGAGCACGGGCATGGTAATGCTCGTCACGTTTGTTGGCTTCCGAAAGATTGGCATAATTGGGAAGTGAAGGGATCCCCGGGAGTCCACGCAACAACTGAACTTGACTCCCGAAGACGTCAACTGCGAGCCAGATACACGTGACTACAGTCGTCGATGCGTCGATGAAGTTCGGCAACGCAAGTTCTGTACAGGTCTCAAAATGAAATTGGTGTATTTCTTATAGTTCTTTATGCCAATAACTCATACCGCGAGCACAAAAAGCAAAGTGGCAAGCAGGGACAACGACAGACCCCAGCTGTTCTGTACCGCGCTGGAGCCGCTGGTGACATATTGCCCACTAGTCACGAGCTTCCAACTTCCTCCCTTCACCCCAGTTGCCTGGCCATTGCTCAAAGCCACAACGTTCCCAGTGGCGTCCTGTAGGCTGCCAGTCACACCCGATCCGAGGTCGACTGTTCCTTTCGTCCCGATAGGCGTGGTGAAGTTCAAGGAAGTGACAGCCCCTGAAATCGAGTCTCCTTCGACATTGACAGAGAATGCGCCGAGTGGTGCAGTGTAACCAGCCTCGACAGTGCTCAGGCCCCCCAGTCTCGGTGCGATCACCCATGTGGCTCCGCCAGCCGACTCGATGCGCAGTCCAGCTGTGTAAAATGTCAACAGACTTGTCGGCCCGGCGGACCAGCCGTGTGCGTGGCTCACACGTGCGTCGTTTGTGTATGGAGCGTAGTGCAGACTGCCATCGGCGCTGTAGCCCTCTATGAAAGTGCTGTTGGTCATCCGAGGGTCGTCCAGCATGAAGCCCCACTCCGTGCGCATAAGCTCGTGGGAAGCACTCGCGTTGCCAGCCATATAGTGAGCCATAAGTTCGAAATATCCTATGAAGGGGGAGACCGTCTCCGGGAAGCCCCCTGCCTCGGGCGCTGGTGCTCCATACGGCCCCCACCGGGACTTGAGGGCATCGGAAATAGCAAGGGATTGGGACGTGGACAGCGTCAAGTTCGAGACAATGGCCCATGCGTTTCCGTCTTGGGGATGGAGGGTGGTGGTCTCGTTGTCACGGTACAGAGAGGTGGAGTTGTCCCAAAGCAGCTCGTTGGCCGCGGATTTGATGCCAGACGCATAGACGGTCCAGTTGGACGCGGATCCCGTGTCATTGAGAATATTGGCAAGACCGATGCCCTTGTTCAGCGTGTAATAGAGTATAGCGTTGGCTTCAATGTTGTGGCCGCCCATGCCGATCCTCAGCCAGTCCGCGTCCGTCGCCACATCTAAGAGGCCGGTCTCATCGACGTAGCTGAGGGTGAAGCTGAGGCCTAGGGTGAAGTTGCCCCAGACGCTTCGCAGATAGGTCAAGTCATTGGTATACTCATAATACAGCGCAATGTCCAGCAGGTTGTGCAGGTGGTATGTCTATGTAGTATGTGTTAGTCGCCTGCCACGGATCCATCCTAAAGCGGTGCGTTCTGAAACATTGAAGACAGGGGTCAGTAATGTGAAGAAGATCGTACTTACGAAGGAATACAGCTTCGTGACCTGTATGAATGGCGAGCCAGCATAAGGCAAGGCACCCGACGAGTTCTGAAGGCTCAGAAGAGAGTCCAGCGCGTTTCGAATAGAATCCATATCGCCAGTGCTGACGAAAATACTCGGCGCCGCAACAACAAGATCACCTGGCCACACGAGACGGTCTCGCTTGGCGCCGTCGACAAGAGCAGTCTTACCGCCAGTAATGGTGTAGTTGCTCCACCATCCCACAGTTTCTGGCAGCTCGATGACTTGTGTGCTGTTAATGACCCTCAACCAAACAAGTGTATCGCCATGAGTGGGATCGATGCTGCAGATCTGACACGTGTAGGCGCCTTGATGCATTCAGCTGTTGTCAGCGCTGGTCGCCCTGTTGGCGCGGGCCCCAGAATGGTCGAGAGGCACTTACCAGCATACCATATGCGATTTAACAACTCGTCATTGCTGTGGAAGTAGCCGGTGTACGAAGTAAGGTCCTCCTGAGTTGGAACCGCCCTGTAGTCCACAACAACACTCTTGACCTCTACCGTGCCAGTCGAATTGCTGACCAGGCTCAGATACCTGAAAGCACCCCTCTCAAACTCGTCGCCAACCGTATATGTGCCAGGTCCGGCGCCGACGGAGAGGTAAAGAGGGGTGTCCAGGCCAGCGTCTGCAGTGCCATCGCTAGCCCTCCCATTGATCCAGAGGCTGGACTCTGTGAAGGTCAGGGCCAGTACAGCGTCCGGGGATGAGGAGGCGCCGACGGTGACGCTGACGAGCCCGGCGATGTTCTTGCCGTAATCAAAGGTGATGGTGGAGTTTCCTCGTAGAATCGCAGTTGCCTCAGACGGCGCGTCGACGAGAGATTGGGCGTCAGAGACGGTTCCGTTGACGCGGTAGACCGAGGCTGGGTAGACTGTCCTCGAGGTCGGGGCTAAGATGTATTCGCCGTATGGCGCGGCCGCAGAAGCGAGCTGGCCAAGCAGGAACAGCGGGAGGGCCAGACCGTGCAACATCGTGGTCGCGGTTCTTGTGCTGCCAGGCGACAAAGCGTGTGCAGCTAGAGATTGATGGTCAACAGCACGAGTGGATGGCCGCCATGCGGCATGGCCGGGAAGGCTTGTATTATATGCAATTCATTGTCCAGGCAGTCTAACTGCTCATCAGTCGTGAGGGCCGGGCGAATGCCCTCCCGGATGGTGTTGATGCCAAGGTGGTCGCGATGAATTTCACCGAGCCATGCGGAGGTGGTCGGGCAACCCATGGCAGTTTCTCAGGAGCGGTGATGGGCAGACTGGCCTAGCACCATGTCAGTATCGACCCAGTGCCTATACCTCGAGCGGTAGTTGGGAACCCCATGGGTGGGAACCCCATGGGCGGGCACGCAGACCCGGGGAGATGGCTCGACTCAGGTGGCCAGGAGCCCTGCAAGCTGATTCGGACCGAGCAGGACGGATCTCCGCCGAAGCTGGCCTAGCCCGCTTCACGGTGGTCTCTAGCGGCATGGTGTAGTCAACAGTTGCAAGGAAAAGGTGTGCGTCCCCACACAAAGTGCCGTGACCGTGGGCCGTTTGCTACCTAGGTAGGCTACTCCAAGTCATGGTGTGGGGATGAGCCTTTGTTTTGTTGTGGGGAAGCTGGGGAATGTTCTTCCACATTACCTTCAATTCAAGCCTGTGCCCGGCCCCCAACGGAGCTGCTTGTGTATTGCCCCGTGGGAGATATCGACAGCGCGCCATTGACTGTCCTCATGCGACAAGAAGCACCTGAATGTCGGGTGAGACTGGTTGCAGAGCTCGCGGCTCGTCACGGCCGGTAATTCCGACCCGCAACTGTTTTCCTGCCGCCAAGCCCAGATGTGGCGGGAATTGTAGACGTGGGTCTAGACTGTGTGGCTGACATGAAGACTGGAGTCGGGAAGCAGTCCAGCATGTCGGATATTCCTGGTCGCGCAGTCGGGGTTTTGGATGCGGTTGAACCCCACGGACATCAACCAATATACGGCCAATTGTTTGATGTTTTTGTGTGCGACGCTGACGTGTGGGCACTCACCATTGCTACAATGTATTTATCAGGACAACTCGATCTGCCCGGGCTGGCCTGGCTGATCGAACAGTTGAACTGGGAGGGTGGGCTTCGGTCCCGTTCCAGCTTCAGCATCTGGCGGGAGCCAACAGCCAAGCCCCCCGAGTGTCGTCATGCACCCGTCAACCCCCACCTTTGGGGGAACCCCATCTGAGGCCCTGCGGGCGCGGGCGCGGCGACTTGTGGTTCGATCCGGGCTCCTTGCTGACCTAACAAGCCCGGAGATGGTTGTATGCGACGCATTGAAATCTGCAAGCCTTGTTTAAATATATGCTTGGTTGCTCACGGGCTGCCATGCAGCAAGACAGCAAGTAGTGAGCCGTTGTCAAGGGCTCGGTTGAGGAAGAGTTCGGTGTATACACGTGTAAGTACAGACATGTGTATTCGGGTTCCCGCGATAGGTAATCCACTTCACTGGCGCAGAGCGAAAGGGCGAGATGCGAGATGCGAGATGCGAGATGCCAAGTGCGGGATGCGAGAGCTAACAACGGCCCCGGCTGGTCAGCCCATTCCCTTTCCTGTCCCGCCCTCCCGCAAGCATCACTGCTTGGGCTGCTTGGCGAAGGCTTGATCTGCACCCCCAAGCCCATTGGCGAGGCCTACCCGTGCTCCCACCCACCCCCGGTCGTGAGCCTCATCGACCTCCAAGAAGGACGGTGGAACTGGGAGGACGACTCTTTTAGAGGCGGTCGGGCGACGGTCTGGCGTCACTTCCCTGTTTTCAAATCACGAGGGAGCAAAATATCGCCAGACGCCGCCGGGAGCGACCGAACCTGGACCCGTCCAGCACTAATAGACTACCTAGTACCTACCTTGGGTAGGAAGCCAAGGTAGGTAGGCAGGTAGGCAGGTAGGCAGGTAGGCACCTACCCAGTCAGCCCAGTTTACCCAGTACGTCTTGGTGGATCTAGGTCTGATCTTCTCATGACCTTAGTCTTTGGCGCCTGGTCATCGGCAACAACAGACTTTTTTCCCACTGACGTCATCCAGAGGTGCTGCCCTGGCCTGGCCTTGCCGTGCAGCACAGATATTCAGTGCGTGCGCCTTCCCGTCCTGCAGAATGGGCAGGAGGAAGCCCGCCACTCGCATGCTTTCAGGTACACTGCTGCTCGCTCCTTGCTCTCTGGCATTCGGCCCGGCAGTGACAGTGGTCCACCATGACGCAACCGACCGAAATGGATGTTGAATGATACCTACCTAGGTAACCTAGGTAGGTAGCCTCGTCGGGGACAGTCGAAGGTTGCAGTAGGTGGGACCATCTTGAAGGATCCCAGGCGGATTTTCATAGGAAAAGGGACGAAAAAAAAAAAAAAAAAGAAACATCAAGGAAAAAAAAACTCAAAGACAAAAATCAATATATCAAAAAAAACACAGCTCACGAGAGACTCGCCATATGAGGCAGGTCTAGACGGCCGGATGCATCGCGATCACAACCAAGTCAAGCCGAGCCAGTCCGTGGTTCTGGGGGCATCGGCCATGTTCCGCCTGCAAATGAGACTACACGCCCTCCAGGCCTGGCACGACCGATGCTGCGGGTTGGTGGATTGGCTGGTAGGATGGGCGGCAGCAACATTTCATTTTCATCCCCACGGGATTCTGGATCACACCAGTTTCAGTCGCCCAGATCCATTCCAGGTTCCTCGACAAAGCCCCGCCCTCCAGCCAGAACCAAGCCCGTGCGACCAGGCGAACAGGCGACCTGCACCAGACTCGACTCCAGACCCCAGGACTCCAGGCTCCGGGACCCACACCCTACTCCAGACTCCCAAACCTCCATGCCACGGTTCCTGCAACTTGAAGTCTTGTCTCCACTGCCCTTATTAGTCTAGCATGTGCCAACGGGTATGTATGTGTACAAGCCTGCCCTTGGACTGTCTCCGTCTGCACACATGCAATTGCCTGCATGTACTCGCGGTAGTCCTCGCGGTAGTCCTCGCTCGGTCTTGGTCTCGACCGCAGGCGCGTGTCGTGTATGCAACCAAAAGACTCCCACCCTGCAGCAGTGTGACCAGCCCGGCAGCACAATCTGGCCTGCAAGCCTGCCAGGCTTCTTTCTCATCACATGGCAGCCGTGGTAGCTACCGTATCTGTCGCCCACCATCAGCGTCTCGTGAGGCCAGGCGCAAGCCGCCTAGGGATCTCTGTTCCGGCCTCGCCGTCTCTTGCTGACCTTGAAACACTGCTGTATCATTATCTAATGATTCTTCTCGTTGCCTTCCCCAGTTCCCCGCGCGGGTTGCATCCGTCATCCAAACCTGTCGAGTGACGTCTTTCTCACCACCATGGCCCACGCTACTTCGCCCACGTATCGATTTCCTACACTACTTGAAAGGTACCTGGGTACCTAGGTAGGTATCTAGGTACCTTGCGTCGTACTCATGTCACTCGTATCGCCTTCCCACCCCGTCGCACCGCGGTCAGTCCGACTTTCCTCCTTCCTGCAAATCTATATCTTCCCCGTTCCCTCCCTCATATGGTCTCAAATTGTCCTGACGGTGCCCAGTTTCGCAAAACAGCCCTCCCAGAAAAGGTGCGCCGAGGCTCATCACCCAGCCTGCCAAGGATATCACGCCAGCCTCGCCCTGTTCTGGTCTGCTGGTCGGCGAGCATCGTCTCCAGTAGTTGCTACAGAATCCCATCCCGACACCCGCTGCACACCTGCCCTTGGCACGCCTTGATCACACAGAACCTCTTAACCACACCATGTCGGCCACCACGACGCAGCCTCCCCCCAGAGGCCGCAACGTCAACGCTCAACAGGACATGTCAGCTTCGGGGTCTGGGTCTGAGACGGCTGTCGTCGACGAGAAGGGCGACCATCACTCCTCGGCCAACCACGATGACTCCCGCCCGGGTGCTGCTGGCGCCAAGCGTGAGCTCACTGCACAGGAGTGCGAGAGCGAGCTGGCGTTTGCATATCCCGAGATCAAGAAGTGGTGGATCTTGACCGTCATCTTCTTGGTCCAGACGTCCATGAACTTCAACACCTCCCTGTACTCCAATGGCCTGGCTGGCATCTCCGAAGAGTTCCAGGTCAGCGAGCAGGTCGCCCGTCTCGGCGCCGCTCTCTTCCTCATCCTATACGCCTTTGGCTGCGAACTCTGGGCTCCTTGGTCCGAGGAGTTTGGTCGCAAACCCATAATGCAGGCTTCGCTCTTCCTTGTCAATGTCTGGACCCTGCCGGTCGCCCTCGCCCCAAACTTCGCCAGTCTCATCGTCGGCCGTTGCCTCGGCGGGCTTTCATCCGCCGGTGGCAGCGTCACCCTCGGCATGATTGCCGACATGTTCGATTCGGACCATCAGCAATACGCTGTCGCCTACATAGTCTTCTCTTCAGTCGGCGGCTCCATCCTCGGCCCCATCGTCGGCGGCTTTGTCCAGCAGTTCCTCCCCTGGCGGTGGTGCATATGGATCCAGCTCATTTTCGGTGGCTTCGTGCAGATCCTGCACCTTCTCACAGTACCCGAGACGCGTACCACTATCATGATCGACAATATCGCAAAGAAGCGGAGGAAGAACGGCGAGGACGTCTGGGGCCCCAACGAGATCGAGCCCTTCCGCGAGCGCTTCACCTGGGGGGAGCTCATGCACACTTGGATCCGCCCGTTCTCCATGTTCGTCACCGAACCCATCGTTCTGGTCTTGTCGCTTCTGTCTGGTTTTGCAGATGCCCTCATTTTCATGCAGATCCAGTCTTTCAGTCTCGTGTACACACAGTGGAACTTCAACGATTATGACATCGGCCTGGCCTTCATCCCCATCGGAATCGGCTATGTCATCGCCTGGCTTTCCTTCATCCCCGCCATCAAGCGAAACACCCATGAGCGGAGATCCAGGCCTGACGATGAGCATGCGCAGTACGAGAGCCGTCTGTGGTGGCTTCTTTACCTCGCGCCATGCCTTCCTTTGGGCCTCTTCATCTTCGCGTTTACGTGCAACGGGCCACCAATCCACTGGGTTGGCTCCATGTTTGCGAGTGCCATCATAGGTATTGCAAACTATGCCATCTATATGGCTACTATTGACTACATGATCTGCGCTTATGGCCCTTACTCTGCCTCTGCCACCGGTGGTAACGGCTGGGCGCGCGACTTCCTTGCGGGCGTACTCACTTGCGCAGCCACCCCTTTCTACGAAAATATCCCTGGCCAGAACGGAAAACCCTTATTCAACGCGTCTATCATCCTCTTCTGCATCTCATTTCTTCTCGTCATTGCCGTCTACGTCATATACTGGAAGGGTCCGGAGCTGCGCAAGCGATCTCCGTTCGCCGAGAATCTTGCCAAAGGCGTCGATACCGAGCGACAGCGTCGGCCGTCGACCGCTACAGGGCATCAGGCTCCAGCGGGCCGCGAGCCCGAGAAGCAACCTGGGCCAGGCACCATTACCCCAGGAGGTACCCGTCATGCTCAGCGACCACACTTCGGCCCTGGGTCCCGAACCAGCTCTTACAGTGCCGCTCGGGACGCGGCGTCACGCAACCAGTCCCGCAACGCCTCCAGGGCAGCGTCAAGAGCGCATAGTTTCGAGGAAGACAGAGATGGTCAGGCAAACCCATACTCCTCGGCAACTTCGGGCAAACGTACCCCTGGCAGTCGCACGCCGGGTAACCGAACACCTCGCACATCCAGCGTACCCGCGGAACACGTCCACCCCAGCCAACTTCACAGCAAGCTGGCGCCACTAGCGAAGATCGAGTCTGAGCAACCGTAGGGTAGTGGGAGCTCTTCTCTCCGTGCAGGACGTCCTCGGTTTGGCCCTGGCTCAAGTAACTCTTCGTATGCTGCTGCAAAGGCACAGGCCAGCCGAAATGTGTCACGGCAAGCCTCGCAGGAAACATCCAGGGCGGCCAGTTTTGAAGGAGAAAGGCAAGGCGCACCAGCTCTGTCCTCGCCAATCTCGTCGGGGCTAAGAATGGCTACTGCAAAACTTGATTCATGGAATTACCGAAATCGTGCACACCGGCAATCAACGTTGGCTGAGTGCAATGAGTCTGGTGAGGGGCCACCGCAGGGCAAGGAGTGATTTCAAACCCGAGGAAAAATGGATCCCGGTTGATAACTGGTTCTCTCAGGGTTTATGTTGGCGGGGGGGAAAATTGTGCGTCTCAAGTCGCTGACGCACAATGCATCTCAGACGGCTGCCAAAAGGTAGAGTGTTCGCGGTGCCTCTGGGTGTTGTGGAGACTTGCATACAGCAGAGGCATTAGGCTTTTATATGCATAGGTTGTAGATATAGATGCATGGCTGCGCACAATCACATAGAGATACCCAATCCCTCAGGGAACATACTATAGACTCATTGGATCCGCTGTGAACTGTTTTGCACCCTGTGCGTGGACAAGTTTCGGCACTAGTAACACGGTGATCTACGAAAACCGCGCAAGTCGGTGACGAGTTCTACTCGACAGCTGTCCAATTCTGCAACTGTCCTTGCCCAGTACATACTTGAATTTCTTTAAATAAAAGAAATAGGAAAAGAGAAAACCAGGTAGTTGGGAATCTCAGTTGCAGGCAGGTAATGGAAAGCATGGAACGAATATGTTCTGGACCAGGAACTAGGGAAGATGCCGGTTCGATAGCTTTTCAACGCATTCAAGAGACCCCATTACTATCTACCTAGGTATATACGAGCTCCATATGTATCGTTGGACCCAGTCCACCCGCCCGTATCATCCGGTTGTACCACCCGCAGTTTGCTGACGCGATGTCCACGGCGCAAATGCGTCCGCGCCCTGCATCTCGTCGCCGGGGACCCGGCGGGGCAGCTCCGAGTCTGTCTCGGTGACTGTCTGCCTCCTCATCGTCTCCAGCTCTTTGTCCGGGAGGTGCGACTCGCGCAGCCGCGAGCCGTCAAAGTACGACGCCGACGGGGGCACCTCGCCCGCAGGCGTTGGTCCGGCTGACGTTACTGCCGTGAAGTCGAGCATGGAGGGCCCTCGGTTGAAGACGGGCTTGGCCTGCTTCCGGAGCGCGTCTCGGGCCGGGTGGTCGGGCCCCGGCACGCCTGGCGGGCCCTCGTCGTAGTTCTCTGCGTGTTGAACTGTGGCGCCCTCTGGGACTTTGAACTCCTCCGCCTGCCCGTTGGACCTTGTGCTCGGCTTCTGGTCCGTGTCCCCCTGTTGTGATTCTGTAGGCCCGAAGTTGTTTGGGCCGGAATTGGTGCTTGACATATTTGGGTGTTTGTGTGGTTGTCTTCTGATCGCTGAACTGGTCGTCGTCGATGATGGATTCCCCGGGTTGTGGCTTGTGATTTGCGAAGTTGGTGTGATTCCCTGGGGATGGAATTGTGAAATCTGAATTGCTCTCAAAACTGCTAGAAGAGGTCTGGAAGCAGTACCGAGATAGAATCGTTATTGATATAATTGCCAAGGGCACTGCATAGTGAAGTAACAGGCACCTTCAACGTAATGATCTTCGTGTCGCCACAGGGGCTTGTGGATCATTGACCGGGCAGTGACGTACGTCAGCCCACCGGTCAGACCTGTCAAAACGTCAGTTGCCGAGATCGACCGGGTAAGACCACAGAGATGACCTGAAGACCGACTGGTCGCGACGCACATTGATACTCTACCCGATCTGCCTCGATGTTTTTTAGGGTTGCGCACGGCGGCCTGTGTTGCAGCAGTGCGCGTAGCAGACCGTGACGATGTCTCAATCTTTGATACCTCAGCCTCCGTGTTGTGCCCGGCGAAAGTGGAGCCGCCCATGATTCTCTCCTCGAACACTGTGTGCCTGCCCTTCTGAAACAACAACAGAGAAATGTTCTGAGTGACATCAAAGCGTCAAAATAGGCTACCACAGAGTCAACATATAGTGCCGCGAAGAAAATATTGTATTGGGCAATCTGCGTGCTCCAAGCCCCTGACAGACGTGCATATGCTCTTCACAGTTGCAAATGCATTTCCAGGTCGACCCCAATTGTCGTCTGTAACTCTTAAGTTTTAGCTTCAACGGCCTATAATCTTGCTCTCGTATCAGACATTGCATTCTGTGGCGTGGGGTCAGGCGCTGGAACCTGCCTCATCATCCTCTTATCGCAAGAATTCATTCTGCCCCGCTAAAAACTCATGATTTCGCGGTCATCTCTTCCCCGGAATCCTTCTACGCTTCTAGTGATCCTTGATCTTCCAAGAAGATGAGTGCCCGTCGCTCATCACGCCTTGGGGTAGGGGGCGGGTGAAGGGCCCCAGATACGCATCCGCTGCGGCAGTTGAGTCTTGAGTCCAAGTGCAGTCACCTTTCCTGGGCCAACAGTTTTGGCCTAGCCTG
Organism: Diaporthe ampelina; assembly: GCA_023522825.1. Lineage (NCBI taxonomy): Eukaryota > Fungi > Ascomycota > Sordariomycetes > Diaporthales > Diaporthaceae > Diaporthe > Diaporthe ampelina. The sequence goes on from JAMFTM010000034.1 coordinate 118,516, forward strand.
GCCCACGGAGTGTGGTATTCAACGCTACTGCACAAAACTACGATCGCGAAAATAGCGCAAATGAATATTCGTGGCAGCAATGTCTAATCTTCATGAAGGAGCGGCACAGTAATCAAGGTGGGTTGTCACGAGAGGGAAAATAGAGATAAGGCGACTGTCCTCAATACATTAATTAAGATTAGGACGGTACTACCTTTCATGTAAGGAGAGAGGTTATGAAGAATTATAAGAGGAAGGTCTTAGTCTTAGAAGGTGTGGGCAAATGGGCCATACTGGATGACTAGGCAGGCAGGTAGTGGGGCCCCCATTCACCCACGCGCACACACTCACATGGGTGGCCATTTATAACTATCCCCATTATTTATTTTTATTCTTTTAGTTGCTCTATTAAGCCTAAATAACAATTAGTACCCTAGAAAGGTAAGTGAGATATCTTTCAAAGTTTATATAATATATAAGAATAAGGATTCACACTAACAAATTTAGGGGGTATACTAATATAAGTATAGACCTAGTATACTAACCTTAATTTACACTACTTATTTACTATATAGATTAATAATATATAGTTATTAACTATATATCTATTATTATATTTAAATACTACTATTATTATTTCTACTTACCCTTATTATTTCTTCTCCCCTAGTATTTTAGCTACTTTTTTACTTATCTACTAGGGTATTTTTTAATTAATTTAAGTATTTAAATCTCCTCTTAGGTTTTTTTTTTATTATTAATAAGATTCTTTATAATTAGGTCTACCTATAATAGTTAGTTAACTATCTTATAAGTATTTATATAATACTTTTTAGCTATTAGTTTAGATATTATAGTTATTACTACTAATAAGGCTAATAAGACTATAAATTATTACTTTAAAAACTAATAAGTAGCTAGCTTTATAAGCCCTATCTCTAATTACTTATCTTATTAGATTACTTCTTACTAATTCTTCCTATTATAAGAGTCCTTCTAATTAAGGGACTAAAAAATCTTATTATTTTATTTAAATACTAAGTTAATATATTATATAAAAGTTATTATTATCTTTATTTTATTACCTATTTTACTACTTAAATTAGTAATTATTAAGGTTATTTTTTTATTTATTATAATATTTCTATATTTAATAAAGATTCCTTCCTTATTTATATTAAATATACTTTTATTATAAAGTTATTCTTTTATAGTAGTAATCTTCTTAGGTAAAAGGATAAAAAGGAGGGGATTAGTAATTAAGAAGTTATAATTAAGTTAGTAAAACTTATAAATATTCTCCTTCTTAAGTAAATATTTAACTTCTAAGTAGTTAGTAATTTAGCTTATATAAAGTAAACTAAATTAAATATAAATAGAGTAAATATAAGTTATAAGTAAGTAATTATTTTATAGGATTTTCCCTTAATATATATATTTTATAAAAATTCTCTCTATTATAAGTAGATTAAAAGTAGCTTATATAACTTAAAGTAGAAGTTTACCTAACTATTTTTACCTATTAAACTTCTTTAATAAGTATATTTTTTAATAAGCTTCTATAAAGTATAGAATATAAAAATTATTAAAAATTATCTTATTAATAACTTTAATTAAATAGAGAATATTACTTATCTTATAGCTAAGATAGACCTTTAATTTATAATATATAGCTTTTATAAAAAAGATTATATATAAATTAAAATTAAAAATTTTATAGATCTTATATATAGCCTATTTAATAATAATCTTTTCTTTTTTATTAATATATTAAATCTTAAAATAATTAATAATTATTATTTAATTTATAAACTTCTCTTAAAGGTACTATTAAATTATCTTATAAATCTAATAATTAATTAAAAACTCTATAATTTTTAATAAATTAAATAAATAAATATAGAGAATATTCTTTAAATTAGGGACCTTTATAAATATTATAGTCTTATTTTTCTTAGAATTATTAAATAATTTCTTATTTTCTATTTTACTAACTTTATCTTCTAATTTATTCTCCTCTTATCTTATTACTTATAACTTTTTTTACTTCTTCTTAATATTTAAAATAATATTTATATTAATATAAAAAATATATAATTAATAATATATTTAGGAGAATTTATAACTTAAAGTATTAATTAAAATAATATTATAGTTAGTTATATAAATTATTAAATTATTAATTTAATAATAGTAGAGAAGCTTATAAACTTACTTAAAAAGCTACTAAAAGTTAAGTTTTTTTTTATTATTAATAATATTTTAAAATAAAAATAAATTCTTCCTTATATAGGTTATATAAATATCTTAGAAATATAATATCTTCTTAATATTTATTATATATATATAATTAAGTAAGAAGAAATATATAAATTAATTTTCTTAAATCTAATTAATTTAATTATTTATATACTAAAAGATACCTATAATATTATTATTATTATTAGTAGAATAATAGTATTAATATCCCTTTTTTTTTAAATAAATTTAATAATATTTAGGTTAAAATATAAATATTAGATTTCTCCTTCTACTAGGCCTTAAGCTAATTCTTTATTATATTTAATTCTACTTTTATATTTAAGAATTATTATTAAAATACTATTTTAAACTTTTTTAACTTAATAAATAAGGAATTCTAAGTAATATAACTAAGAAACTTATATTAGGGATTACTTAGCTATACCTAATCTTATTAAATTTCCTCTACTTCTTATAGACTATAATATATATACTCCTCCTTCTATAAAATAAGCTTCTACTTATTTTTTATTACTTTAATTATATAAGTAAGTACTTACTAATTATAACCTACTTTAATTATTATAGTTTTAGCTTTAATAATAGTTAAAAGTTACTAATTATTATAGCTATATATTAAAACTATTTAAGTTAGTCTTAATTTCTAAATTACTATTAAAAAATTAATAGATTTTATAATTATATCTAATTTTATTTTAAGGTTAGTAAAAATATTATATTTATTATAGAAAAGTTTTAAAAAGGAAGATAAATTAAAAAGGACTAATTAATAATTATTTATAATAATAATATTAGTATTTTAGTTATAATAATTTATTTATTATTATACCTTAAGATAAATATAATTAGAAATTTATATTATTGTGACAGTCCTCAAGACCTATTGGCAAAGAAGGCTCAAATTGTCTTTGAAGAATTGTTGATTTAAAGCTATGGTTGCCTAAGGAATAGTATGGAAGGAGTAGTGAAGCTGCGATCTACCGTTGTGGAAGATATGGCGGCCATTTGGGCTAATAAGATAAGCCTAGTGCATGGACCTACTAGCTAGGTCTTATGTGTGTTCAGCCTATGGCCCTAATAATTATTACTATAATATTAGAAAATTTAATTTTAACTTATAAAGATATATTTTTAATAGTAAAATAATTAATTATAAAAAAATCTAATTAGTATTATATATAGTAAATAGTTAGTGAGGGAGTATTATTTAATAGCTAAAGGAGGAATAGTAGGTTTATAAGTTTAGGGTATAAAAAATATTAGTGTGGGTAGTATAAGTAGCTAAGTGTAGTTAAATAGGGTACTTTAATTAGTTATAGTATAGGGGGTTAAAAAGCGTATTGGTGTACCCCCTAAATTCATTGGTGTAAATCTTTATTCTCTAATATATTTACTTATATAAGGAATTATATAAGAGCTTATAGGGTAATATAATTATATTAGATTTATAGGTGGTTATTATAGGCTAGGGGCTGAGGTGGGTGATTGGCTAGGGCTGCACATAGACCACCTATAGCCTCTAAGGCCCTTAGCTATTTTAGATTAAAATTTATTAGAGGCTTCCTTTCCTCCTACTCTCTTTTCTTAGCTAGACTAGGTATTATTCGAAATTCTATAATTTTGAGCAAGACTTGAGAGCTTCGCCTCTCTTATGTCCCTCTTGTGACAGTGGTTGGTTGCTAAGAGAGCTACTAGGCAAGCCTGCCTGTAGACGAAGCCTTAAGAAGGCCGCTCAGCGGGCTTACAGCTAGCGGCCAGCTGGTGCCAGCTGCTCATCAAATGAGTAAGCCCCTCCGCACCTACTATCGGGGCCTTAGGCTGAATACACGCAGGACCTAGCTAATAGGTCTATACACAAGCCTATCTTATTAGCCTAAAGGGCTACTATAGGAAAATTGTGATGGTAAGGGCTTATAAGTGCTGAATTCTAAGTCCTAGGGACTTAGAATTGTGGTCTTTTAGCCGGGGCGTCTTTATATTCCTATTCATTGGGAGCAAAGCACAATGTAAAGTTTCGACGCATCAATTTCCACCGCTGGAACGTTCCTTGGATGACCATCACAAATCATTTTTGTGTGATTTCACTGAGCCAGGACATTCCTAGTACAGGCCAAAGCCCCATGCTACGTCTGGAATCGAATAGAACTGTGCGTTAATAGTCTTAAGAATACTGCCCAGCACAAATTGCATGGATTGATAAGCCAACAGATGCACACCTTTTGTAATAATGATATTTAATTAAAGAGGTCTCTCTAGCTCCGGTTCTATACACCGTTCTACCAGTCTCTAACCGCTAAAGGCTATCACATAGAACCCTAATTGTAAGAGTCCATCGTCTAAATGCATGATAAATTAGAGGCTCTCGTTGAAATCTCCACCTCAAAGCAGGTTGTTCCACCAAGATTGAAAACCTATAAGAAGTTTTATAGAAGGTTACGCGGTGGGAGGCCACGTGCTCTATTTATCGTATTTCAACTACTATTATCAGCATTGAACCCTTTTTCAATGCTAGGTCTTTTTGAACGTTTACCACTGTGTGAAGGGATCTTACGCCTTCGGGATGTATACGGATTGAGAAAGAAACCGGTTACGCGGTAGGAGATTGTCCTATACAATGCTGGGGATGATGTTGTTAGGGCGAAGCGCAGACCCAAACATAGCTGCTCAATGCTACGAAGGAAATTGGAGATAGAAAATTCTACCCCTGCTGTAATTAAAATGACCTCAGGCCCAAACGAATCTTAACAAAAAGTCTGCCACGACATATGTAACCCGAGTTCCTCCACGGTAAGACGTTTCCATAACTAGCCAGGGGCACGGTTCTACGTGTCGTCTTTTTACCTGGAGACATTTCGCACTAGCAACATGTTATTGTGAATCCCATTATCAACTACAGTTTTCCGAAGCCAGCGTTGGCCTTGACCTTCTCACGTAGCTTCTCGTCAGCCGTCTCGGCGACAGGAAAATTGCTATTCTCTTTCCACTCAGGGGCGTCAAGGGTGGCAGGCTTAGAAGCGTTGAAAGAACCGCTCTGGAGCAAGTTGTTAGGGATGCAGGGGCGACCAATGGCTTTGGTGCAAAGGGCATCGCCAACATTGCCTTGAGGCATGTAGACCAGCCCGACTCCGTGACTGTCGTCGAGAACTATGCTAGTATTGTACTAGCGAAAGCGCATTAATTGCCCGCTTCGTTTGAACGTGACGTGCCTTGGTACAATCCACAACAAGACCGCTGAAGAAATCAGGAGCTTGAGAAAGGTTGATGCTTACAATAAAGTTTCCTTCAGCGAGAACGACACCGCCAGTGAGGACTTCAAAGGCGTGGGCTTCGGACGAGACGGCTTCCCAGACGTTATTGACGACATGAGTCAAAGAAACGCTACTCTCATTCTAGTATGAGTTAGCCGCCTGCTACGGATACTGAAGTGGTGCGTTCTGGATAATTTCCAAACCAGGAAGATGAGGATTTCGAAAGGGGGGGTCAGGTGATGGTGCGCACCTTATCGCCCACCTGGGGTGCCCTGCCACTGAAATGGTCCATGTAGTTATTGATGAAAGTGATGGAGTCGTCTTGCCCTGAGAACTTTGAGCCCCTGTGATTCGTAATCCAGATTAGAATGTTTCGTACGAAAGCCCAGATTGACTTGAGACTCACCAATAATGCGATGTGCTGCTCTCAGTTCCACATTTGCTGCTGTACTCTGTAAAACCGTCAAAGTGGACGCTGCTTATTGTGATATTTTTGTTTGATCCTTCATGTACCACGAGCATTTGGCGCCCTACGCGGCTGATCGTTAAGTGATCTAGCCAAACGTTGTTTGAGCCCCCTTCTAATGTCAGCCACCAGCCACAACTTGCAGCCTACCTGGTGTACTGCAATCAGAAAGTTTTACTTACAGACGTCCAAGCCATCGCCACCCCAGACGTATTTCTCGTTAATGCTAGTGAACTTAACATTCTGGATAATGATGTTCTCGACACCCATCATACGGACTGTAGCAATGGGAGTTAGCAAACGGAGTACGTAGGCAGCACTGAGTAGTTCCAAGTAATTTCGAGAAGATGAAACCATATTGAGGCTATAGCGTGTTCCAACCTCTACACCTTTGCTCATAGTCAAAGATTTTGTGGAGGATCAGAGAAGCTTCTGATTGATGGGGTTGAAATCGGATCCAAAAGTTTGCATGTGCTTACTGCTGCGGCCCACAATGACGCCCTTGTCACCTGAACCTATGATCGTCTTATGAGACCGAATCCATAGGGGGCTAATTCCAGCTTTGTTGAATTCCAATCCCTGCACCTTGGGTGCGTCCGGCTTCTCGCGGTTGCACCAGTCACCACCGAGGCCCAGAGCGACTTGACATTTCTGTTCAAGATCACCCCAAGGTTTGCAGCCATCAATAGTACCAGACCCCATTGCGGCAGTGTAATCGAAAGTCTTATCGAGGATAATGACTCGGGGTTCCGGATCCTGCAGCAAATCGCTCAGTTCATTGACGTCTCTGGGCAGAACCGGCTCGGCGTCGCCACCACCGGTGACACCAGACGCAAAGCCCACAGGCTTCCCATGCACAAGTGGGCTCAGCTTCGTGGGCTTCGGCCCGGCGGGTTTCGGCTCCGCAGTGGCATCTGGGTCGGTGACAGGCCGGCACTGGCTGTAGTAGTCATTTTTGAATGTACACGTCATATCAATCCCCTGGCTGCACGCGGTTGGACCATAGTGACCGATACCTCCGCACCTCTCGTAGGCGTTGAGCACACCTTTCGGGGTGATTGTGAAGTTCTTCCTCGTGAACGCTGTCTCCTCGTTCCAATCAGCCCATAGATCACTGGAATTCGAGGCTCGGACGGTGGTGAAGCCGGCGGACACAACTCCGGCCAGTCCCAGAAAGTTTGCAACGTGCATGTTGAAGTAGTGGAAAGGACGACAATCTGTTGTCCAAAAGAGGAGTGTGATCAATCTCGTCGAAGAATGGGCAAACGGGATTCGTGCTTCCCAGAAAGGCGACTTGAGCGATCATAAATACATGGAAGCACCGTGACATTAATTCGGAATCCTGAGAACTTTGGATATATTACTTCTTGGCCAAGCTCTTACAGGTGGAGAGCCATTGTCTCTACCATGACTCAGCTCCGACGTATCAAGGCACTATTCCTACACTGCGGAGACCATTTATGTGCACGTCTAATTGCTAATCAAAGCTTAATGACCGCTCAAGGCACTGGAGCCCTTTGAAAAAGATCCGATGGAGATCCGATGCTTGACCCAAGCGCCATTTGTGGGAATGCGCCGCACACACCCTTATAGTACTTAAGTATGTATGGGGAATAGAAACGAAACTACCCCCTGACCCAAGCGCTGATTCTCAACGAATAATCTGCCATCGGATCCGGATGCTTTCAGCTACTAGTCCAAACAGAGACCATTGTACTGTCTCTTCAGCACTCACGATATGCCCGACCCAAGCCATGACACGAATTTAGTTTATCAATGCAGTTCCCCCCACATGTTTTAAATTACGGCCGAACCATCCGATTAGCGCGTCAGGATTGTAATCAAACTCTTGAGATACTTGTAGATCAACTGTGTCATGGTCAATCCACCCTGAGCGCCCGCCCAGTTATTCAAGGGTGAGCAAACCGGAAAAGAAAAAGCACACTTAGAGGCTTTGGAACAGTTCGGCCATCCAGCTCTCAGCCACATAAACATTTCTCAAGAAGGAGGCGACGGTCTTTTTTGACGGTAACAATATATCCCGTGCCCTAAGAGGAGCCAAGGGAATCCTATATGCCTTGGAATAGGTAATCAGACAAGGTTCGCCACGGTCGAGGAACTACTGTCACGAATACGTCCTGGCGGACTACATATGTAGGTATTATATGGCCTTCACAATTCGAATCACGTCGCAATACTTCATTTTTATACCCAGGTACCCCATCTCAATGTCCCCGTGCGAGACTATTCACTTAGACCCCATCAAAACCCGCACTTGCTCCTAGCTGGCAGAACTATTCTAATCTGACAAATTGCGACGACTCCTAAAAATCGAAGGTAGTCGTGCTAAGGTTGAAGATGCCCATGACTTTGCTTACATTCATCCATTGCAGCCGACTTGCAATATAGCTTCGACCTCGTGCCCACGTGATACTGACCTCGGGAGCCAACACCAGGAAGACTGTTGGTCATCGACAGCGGAAAGCGGACTCGAATCAATGTTTATTCGAACGTCTAAGAGGGAAACCTATGAGCAGTCGAGTTCTTTGAGCAGCCAAGTCTCAAAAGTTTCGAGGCCAGGCGTCTAATTGCTTTCGACCCTGAGAACTGCGGAGAGACGGGCGGCCCGCCCCTGAATTGCTAGCTCCCTTCCAAGGTTGTGTCGCCCCCGTCAACCTTGCAACATCGTGAACCATGCGAGGCGCGCGCGCTGGCACTGTTACCGAAAGTCCATTCTGATTGTTCAATACTCAGAGCAAACAGCGTTGACTGCTGTGTCTCTGCAGTTCCGAGCTTCTTGGGCCTCGCGCTGGGCCTGTGAGCTGTTGATGGAGAAAAAAGTGCTCCAGTAACACTGCTCAACATAGGAAGAACCATTGCACCAGTAGAGGCATTGAGGGCATCTATCAGCGTATCCGGAGGCCTGTGACTCGCAGAGGGCTAGGTAGTCTGGGGTTGCTGAAGGTATGGCGGCGGTAGTAGTGGTTGTTAAAGATGTGCTGACATCCTGTCTTTAACAGGCCATAATCATCAGAAAGGTGCCTACAGATGCGTGGCATTCAGAAGTGCACAGCTGTTAAGGGGATTCGACATACCTGAGCGGTACCAAGGGCTGGTATTGCAAGACCGATGAGCAAATTGAAATGCATTTTGATTTTTATTGGGCCAAAAGGGCTCTTTTCTTTCAATAATTACCAATGATGGTCACTGCGATGGTTCACGTCGAGCTAATAACTTACTCAAATCTGCTGGTCTCGATACTTTATTTAATTGCCAGTCTTCAAACAAGAATACTCGCTCGGGTCCCCCTTTTGATGCCTGTTCTACACAGGCACTTTTTAGCGAGGAGCTCGTTTCATCCCTGGACATCTATCTACCTAGGCACATTAGAGCAAGCTGGTCGAATTGGGACTTGCGAGGTCGAGGCCGAGCTTTACGAAGGATTTCTAGCGTGCAGGAGGAATCGGCGCAGTTTCGGGCCCTCGTTTCGCTGTGGCGTGAATACCCGTACTTGGTTCCTTTTTGCTGTGTAGTGACATCCGTATATCCTCGTACTGAGAATAGGCGCTCTCTTCGACATCAAAATTGAGTATCCAGGCCTCGCGCTTAAGATGCAGGAGAGTTGGGTCCTGCCAAATCAAGTCCCAGTCTGCCTTGTGCCATTTGTCTCGTGTTGTGACGCCGGTAGCCTGTATCTTGTGGACCCGCTCGTATCGCATTTTCTCATACACCTGCATGGCCTCTTTCACGTTCTGCTTGCCTGCGATATCGAGGCAAGCCGCAAGAGTCACTCCATCTTCCATGGCTTGACTGGCTCCTTGGATCGATGTTGGTAAGAAGGGGTGTGCAGCGTCACCAATGAGAGCAATTCGGCCCTGCGGGGAGACAAAGGTTGGAAGGGGATCCCGATAAACGAGCTTATAGTCGAACAGGCGGTCTGGCGGAGTTGCCTTAACAAGCTCTAAAACGACAGGATCCCAGCCCTTCAGGACCTCCAGTACATCGTCGACTTTTCCAGGAAACTGCCAACTCTCTTCGATGCCTGCCTCATCCTTATGGGTACAGACCCAGCTCAACTCGGCCCCATCCTTAATGGCAGCAGCGATGAAATGTATATCCTCCCCAAGCCAGGCATTGTGGCTATCTGATTGAACAAGGTGTTTCGTCAGGCTGTTTTGTTTCAACTTTTCTGTTGTCATCCATGCTCGGAAGACGGCATAACCGGAGGGCTGAGGTTTGTCGTCGAACCCGAGTACTATTGACCGACCTCTAGATTTCACGCCCTCTGCGGCCAAGACGATATCGGCGGTATGCTTGACACCATGGACTTCGATGCCGGCCTTGTCACCGGCCTCAAAATAAGTCGTGACGTTCTGACCAAGCTTCACGTCGATCCCTCTGTGCCGAGCATGCTCATAGAGGATTTGGTGCAGCTCCCCACGATGCCCATTTATTCTCCGTCCCCACTGCCTTTCCGCCGAGAATGACTGTGACGTCACAAATTTGCCCTCGAAGTTGTGGTAATTTATTCCATCCGATTTATGCATGATGGGGTCAACTTTTTCCATGACACCTGTCCATTTTGCGAAGATCCGTGAGGCGTTCTGTCCGAAGCTGATGATGTCTCCGAGGGGTTTTAGCTCAGGACTTCTTTCAAAAACGGTGACGGAATGTCCTTTGCGGTGGCATTCGATAGCAGCTGTCAATCCGGCAAAACCGGCTCCGACAATGATGACTTCAATGCCAGAGCTGGGCAGTCTGGGAAAGGAGTTCGATGTCATGTTGAGTATTCCTCAATACTTTACAAAGGGCCTTGGCGATTTCTAGCCGACTTCTTGCACTTATAGACGATGGATCTTGTGGTTGAATCGACCCTGAGCAAGTCTTCTTCGTACAGGAAAGAAGGCAATCCGGCTGCGCAGCCCCGCGCTTGTTTTATAACTGCTAGGTACCTAGATACGGTGCCAAACAGGATCAAAGTTGTACCATCCGAACCATTTATCCAGAGGAGATGCGGAATGAGGTCCAACGTAGCTTTACGGCCGGAATATGTGGACCATCTACCGAAGGAGGGCGTTTGCAGGTTACCCCGCAGAACTAGTTGTGTCGACGACAGGGGCGAGCGGTCCGGCTCTCGCCCACCCCTTAAAGCGCCGGGTATGAGGCTACCAGGGCCACAGTAGGCTATATCCTCATTGGCATAACCTGTGCCCCTTGGTGAACAGGGTCCAATCAGCTACGGCCAGACTGGTGGCAGTGCGAAGCAGATCCAGCATTCGCCTGTGTCCTGCAAGAGAAGACAGGCAGTTGTGTTCCGAATGGGGGATGGATGCAGCTTGAATATGTACGGTATGTCTCAGTATGTGTTGAACTCGCTAACGATAAAGCAAGCCAAGTACACATAATTGCAGTCTGTACGGACTGCCACCTGTCTAACCACCTGCCTCCACCCACACCACCTCGATCCCATACACTTACACTAGTCTTCAAACTACGTCGTTCCGAATACTTGAGCGCAACGGTCTTACAGTCTTCAGCTTTTACGAGCAACAAACGAGCAGCTTCCATGTATCATAGTGCTTACGTGGAGGCGGGAACATACCGTGGCCGCGCTATCGTTAACTCATTTTCAGCAGGCAGGCAGGCCTATGTGGCGGCAGTTGGAGAATCTGTCGTGCTCGTTTGGTGCGCGAGGATGCGGGGTAATATTCTAGCTGTAAGCGTCTCGTGTATTACTGACCTCGGCATCTCCAAGGCGTTGTGTGACTTTTCACAAGCCCTGGATGCACCAGTTGACTGCGCTCCGATTCTCATCCACCCCACACCCGCATTTACATTATCAAGAACATCTCAACTCCTGTGAGAGAAAGGGAGTGTTGCCACGAACCGGTTCGCACCAATTGAGAACAACTGCGCGTTACCATGTCCAGCGAGGCTCAACTTCCCTGGGCAGAACCGGCCTGGCTAGTGTCCCTGGAGTCGCCTTATTATGACGAGTCTCACAGGAAGCTCCAAGCTTATGCCAGGAACTATATCGACCGGAATATTCTCCCTCATCATCTCAGATGGGAGCAGGAGGGCGATTGCCCAGACGCAGCAAAGGCCGACTACATCAACTCTGGGCTGGCCTTTGCAAACATACCAGCCGAGTACAGGCCGCCTCCACATGAGCTCGTGGCGGGCATACCGGCTGACAAGTTCGACGTCTTCCACTTCATGATTCTTAGTGATGAACTAGGCCGAATAGAGGGGGGCGTGGGTATCGCGCTGGCAGGAGCGAATTCTATTGGCGTGCCGCCCATAATCAACCACGGCACCGAGGAGCAAAGGCGGCGATGGCTGCCTGGACTGTTCACGCAAGAAACCAACTTCTGCTTAGGAATTACAGAGCCCAGCGGTGGCAGCGACGTTGGAAATATCCGCACCAAGGCAGTCAAGTCCTCGGACGGACGCCATTACATAGTCACAGGCACGAAAAAGTGGATCACAGGAGCACAATGGGCATCGCATATGACAACAGCTGTTCGCACAGGAGGCCCGGGCATTCAGGGAATCTCGACGCTCGTTGTGCCTCTCCGCTCAGAGGGGATCGAGATCGAAAAAATATACAATAGTGGTCAAAACGCCGGCGGGGCGAGCTGGGTGCGTATGAGGAACGTTCACGTGCCCGTTGAGAATTTGCTGGGCCAGGAAAATGCAGGATTCAAATACATAATGACCAATTTCAACAAGGAGAGGTTTCTCATGGCCATTATTTGTAACCGCAAAGCTCGGACCTGCCTCAGCACAGCAATGCAGTATGCATACACCCGAGAGACCTTCGGCAAGCCTCTTATCTATCACCAGATGATCCGACACAAGATCGTCACGCTGGCTAGGGAGGTGGAGTCGCATTGGGCATGGTTAGAACAGATCGCTTATCACATACAGATGCGTGGATGGCAAAACGATGATGCTGCTGGGCGGATTGCTCTAGCAAAGATATCAGGGGGCAGGTTGCTGGAGCATGCAGCGAGAGAGGCGCAACAGACTATGGGCGGCGTTGCGTACGAGAGGAACGGGCCCGGAGGAGGGGGTCTTATCGAGCAAATTACGAGGGATCTGAGAATGATGGTCGTGGGAGGCGGGTCCGAGGAGATACTTGGTGATCTCGCCTTTAGGCAGGACATAAAGGCAGCGCAGAGGCAGCCGCCGAAGCTGTAAATACGTGGGTTGTGCTTCTTCTCCAAATTAACTGTGGCTCGGTTGATGTTTACCGCTTTTCGGTGCTTTGATTATCACCAGCACGGCACAGGCAGCATTTGGGCGCGCTGAAACTTGCTGTATTTTTCCCAGTAGGCCCAAGCATGTAAAGAATCCTATTCTACTCATGTTGCCGGCTGTCTAAGATACGGTCTAATAAAGAAAATAGGAAGCAGGAATCCCGATTTACGTCAATGAGCACCATTTGATGAATGTGAAACCAAGAATCTCCCCGGAGATGCTTCTTGAGTGACGTAAAGATCGAGATTTTCTGATCGCGGCTTGTATTGTATGACCATCGTCCCCTAATACCCAGGTATTCTAAATGTTCAAGCGTGTACATTTAGCTCAGATTCTCACGAACGTGTGCTGCCAACTCTGCAGAGAATGGTTCGCGCTGTTTCAATGAGAAGTCAGTGGGTGGACGCTTGCATTGCGGTCAAAGCATGGCAGTTGAGACTTACCATCATTGAAAAGTGGTGCGCATTCTCAACCCTCCTTATCCGTATCTCACTGCTCGGGCACAGTTGATCCCATCCATTGGCTCCGAAATCAGTGCGCCGCTCTGTGAGGAACTTCATACCTTCCGTATCGTCGGGATGAGGGTCAAGCTTCTTCACACCAGGCCGGTCGGTGATAGTATCTGGCGCCCAAATGATGGACACCTTCTTGGGACACTTATCTTGGCTCAGAGGCTTCGCGTGGTACTCATGCAGCACGTCAATGGAGGCATTGAAGTGCGAGATGAGCTTGTCATGCTCTGCGTCTGAGAATGTGTGCGTATGCTGCCTTGAGCTGGCTGGTCTGCCATGCTGGCCGCCTCCGAACAGATGCAAAGACCTGCAAAAGTCGTAGAAATGTCTCGGGAGCGGATCCAGTCCTTTAAGTGGCAAGGGTGAGTCAATCAATGTTAGACTGGCGATTTCTTCGCCTTGCGTGCCCAGAATCTCCGCCGTTCGATATGCTAGGACTCCGCCAGCTGACCAACCGCCAAGATGATATGGCCCGGAGGGCTGCCGACGACGAAGCTCTGTCAGATAGACGTTGATAAGATGGTCAAGTGGGCAAGCTCGCAAAGAATCTGGATCCTTCAGGAAGGGCGAGTTGAGTGCTATAACGCAAGTATCTGACGAGATGCGTGGGATGCCGGCATATGAAGTCGCCGACCCTGAACCATCTGGGAACAAGAATAGAGACTTGGTGCATGTGCGTTGCGACCCCTGTATGATAAGTGACGTGCATTTTGCATTTACGACGGCTTCTGGCAGAAGACCAAGGTCTTCGGCCTTGACCTCGATCAACTCATCATCCTCCTCCGGATCGCTAGCAGGGCTGGAAGGTGTGTTACTGCTGTCGCTTGGGGACCCGCTCTGATCAGATGAGTCTTCCTCAGATGGTGTTGACTGACCACCCACTAGGAAGGCTCTCAGATCGGCGACAGTTGGACATTCCATAAGCAAGGATTCATGGTCCACCTCAATCTCGAGCTCATCACGGAACCTGCTGACGATGACAAGCGATAGGAGCGAGTCAATACCGCTGTCTGTAAATTGAGTATCATCGGTGAGGTCAGCGTGGGCGACGCCACTCTCTTCTGAGACAATCTGAAGAGCACGTTCGACGATATTGGGCTGTCGTGAGATCGCAGGAGCTCGTTGCGGGGGAGCATGATACGCCTCCATCACCCGGCTGCTCAAGTCCGGGCCCGAGCTTGACTGGTTTTCTTGTTCATCTCCCTTGAAGAGCTTTTTGAGGTCGCCAATCGATGGATACTCCATGACCATTGATGTGGAATCTATGTCGACGTCCAATTCCTCGCGGAATCTCGCGGTTATGGTCAAGGACAAAAGGGAATCGACACCCAAGTCGCCGAAAAGGCTGGAGTCGGTCAAGTCAGACAAAGCGATGCCACTTTCTTCTGAAATTATTTGCAATGCAGAGGCAATCTTGCTTGGCCCGGACTCATTCGATGTGACAAAAGGTGCCGGCGCCGCGGATGGAGTGGCTTGCGGAGCAACTGAAAGAGTAGACGCTGCGATTTGTGGCGTTTGCGCCTTTCTTCCGCTCTCCAGAGACAGAATGACGGAAAGTACTCGTCGAGGCACACCTTGGATCTACAAGTATGGTTAGAACCCACTGAAAGCATTGCGATACAAACTGGGTCCACTTACTGCTAGTTGCTGAAAGCTTGCGACTATCTTGTCACCATCAAAGACGGCCACATCTCCATGCCACAGCTTGTCTTTGCCCTCGTGCATGCGTGTGTAAGTTGTGTACGTCTTTTCAAATTTCATATCCTCATATATCTGGAATGAGCCCCATCCATGATTCATGAAGACTTCAACATCGAGGTCACAGTCGTCGTTGCAGTTCATAACAAATCCGCAACTCTGGGACAATGCATCGATGATGGCCGGGTGGGTGTGGAACCTGTCGTCGACGTTGCGCTTGACACTCCCGAAGCTGACCCTACTGGAGGCTTCGAGTGTTTTGCTGTTCAGGACAACTTCATCGATGGCGCGATAATCTGTGTGAAACTGGGCTAGAGGCCGGATCATTCGGTAAACCATGGGTTGATTGAATCTCGCCGTTGTCTCAGATGAGATGCCTCTTCGAAGAGACTGCATTTTCTCCTTGATAGCAGCGGCCTCCCCCTGCAGTTTACGCTGTTGCTCTCTGTCCTGGAAACGGATGACACAACGAGCGTGCTCCTGGAGTTGCCCCTTGACGTCGAATGACACAAATTTACATGTGGCTTCTTTCGATCCCCAGTTCATTTCGGCATGAGCTTGAAGGGGTTGGGGCCCCTGTGCTTTCGCGATCAATGCCTTTGATATGTTCATGTCGCCAACACCAACCACTAGCTGGTCATCGCTCAACTGCGGCTGGTACTTTTCCACAAGGTATTTCCCAAGAGACAGGGCCATGTCCGCGTAGACCGATGGAGTGCACAAGGGAATGTTGTCGACCATGTGCCCTTGAATCAGAGGGTTCATGTCTGGCCGGGTAACATCGGCCTCGACCACAATATTGACACTGTTCCCGTTGGAGCTTGAGCTCTCTTCCACGATTCTGTGGATTGTGGTGGTGTCCAGACGTCTGGAATCATCCAAAACCAATGGGGGATCACCCTTTCTGAGTGACCAGTCATTCACGTATTGGATCCAGTAGTCTTTAAGATCCCAGCTGTAAGCGGGCAAGGGGACAACTTTGTGTGCCGACGTGAAGTCACAATGGTACTGAGACCAACGAATGTCCGTGCCCACACAGTAGAGCCGCTTCAGCGAGTCGGTGAGTACTTGCCAAGGTGACTTCGATTGCTTAGCAGAACTGGTGCGCTGAGATGTGGGCAGTGCCATTAGGTGCGATCCAAGAGTTGCTTTGACCATGGCTGAGACAGCTGGGTGAGGGCCGACCTCCAAGACAACAGTTTCACTGGTGACAATGCGCTCCTCTTGGGCGGTCTGGAGTGCCTTGAGCATGTTGACTGGCTCGCGGCAGTGTCTGGCCAGGTACTCTGAGTTGAAACCCGAGTCGGTCCGGTTTGGCAGAGCAATGGTACCGGTCATGGGTCGAATGATGGGTATCCTGGGCGCGGAGAATGCTGAACCACTAGCAATTTCGCTGAACCTTTCCAAAATGGGCTCAACCTGGGATGAGTGAAAGGCGTAAGGAACCTTGAGTATCGTTGTCCTGAGCCCAGACTTGACGAGAACCTTTTCAGCCTTATCCATTTCGCCTACACAGCCAGCCAGGACGGTTTCGGTAGGGGAGTTGACACAGGCGAACTCATACTTGATGTCTTTGTTACGGAGGGCCGCCTCAATTTCATTCGCAGAGGCCCTGACAACCAGCATGGAATGAGTTCCCTGTGAGCAGTGCTCCTGGATCAATTGAGCTCGTCTGCCCACAAGATATACTGTGTCTGCATCTGAGAGTACCCCAGCCGCATTCAAGGCGGCATACTCTCCGAGGCTATGTCCAACAACAGCAGCTGGGATGATATTCCAAGACGCAAGGAGCTTTGTCAAGGCAATCTGCATACAAATGCTTGCAAGTTGGACTGCCACCGGCGAGTACTCGAGAATGCTCTCGGACTCGTCTGCCTCGAATACGGGTATGACTGATGGGAACCCTAGACACTGCCCCAGGTGATCAAGTCGACGGACTTCGGTTCGGAATTTTGAAAAGCTCTCGAAGTACAGTCTTCCCATGCCTGCGAACTGGGCTCCCTGGCCAGTGAAGGCGAATACGATTTTGTGCACCTTAGGTCGGTTGGCCCCTTCCTTGTCCCGAATCGCGGCTTCGACCTGAACTCTCAGGTCATCGATGGAGGGAGTTGCCAGCATAACGCGGTGCGGGTGGTGAATACGGCGTGCAGTGGTCGTGTATGAGAGCTCACTGACTGAAGCTCCAGGGTTTTGCTGGATGAAACGCAGGAAAGATTCAAGGTTTCCTTGTAGGGAGGGTGCATTCTTTGCGGAGATGGCGACAAGGTGGCTGGTTCTCATATCATCTCCTTGAGAGACGGGTAGGTCACTGGTCAGAGGTGCGTCCTCTATTAGCAACGCCGTGTTTCCTCCAGCGGCACTGAAGTTGTTGACAAATACTCTTCTGGGCTCATAGGCGCCTCTCTGCCAGGGCACTGGGCCGTCTCGGGCAATCCTAACATTGCGCTCATTCAGGTCCGTTGGAAACTTGTGGTTGATCCTGGATTTTATCCCACAATGGGGAGGAATGGTGTTCTCTCGCATCATCAACATGATCTTGATGAGACTCGACACGCCGGAAGCCGCTTCCCCGTGCCCTATATTAGCTTTGGCGCTTCCTAGGTAGAGCGGCTGATTGTCATCCCTTACGCCGACTGACGGAGCGAATGTTTCAAGCACGCTCTGCATCTCGGAGGCGTCTCCAGCCTGAGTCCCAGTCCCGTGCATCTCGATGTAGCTGACGCTTGTCGGATCAACGGTCTCTTGCGAGCTATTGAGGATCTTGTTGAACATCGCTCTCTGAGCACCAGAGTGCGGACGGGTTATAGACTCAGCCTCAGCCGAGTGGTTGGTGTAAGCCCCAAGAATTAGACCCAGGATCGGGTCTTTGTCCGAAACAGCATCTTCAAGACGCTTTAAAATGATAGTGCCGACACCCTCACCACGGCAGTAGCCATCTGCCGCATCGTCAAAGGTCTTGCAATTTCCAGTACGAGAGAGGAAGTACCCCTTGTCCAATCCAGAAGTAAAATCGGGATTCGTAAGGATGTTAGTACCACCTGTGATAGCAGTATCAACATCCCTAGCCCAGAGAGAATTACATGCAATATGGATAGCAGCAAGACTTGAAGAACAGGCAGTATCGACGGCATAGCTAGGCCCACTGAACTTGTAAAAGTAGTTAATCCGGCCAGGTATAAATGCTCTGTTGCCACCAGGAATGAAGCTGTAGAGGCTGATGTTAGTGTTGACTCCCAGCAGAACGAAGGGGTAACGGCAACATACTAGGTATCGATCTTTTGGGCGCTATTCGTCTCCATCCAATCGTTGCTTGTCACGCCATAAAATACGCCGACCCTGTCTCTCCGGGTGGACGGAGTTGCATCAGGGACTATCCCGGCTTGCTCAATTGCTTCGTACGCAGTCATCAAAGCAATACGCTGTGCAGGGTCGATCTGCGGAGCTTCCCGAGGGCTGACATTGAAGAATCGCGCATCGAAGGCAGCCGGGTCATCCAACCAACAACCAAAGGGTGTGGCAGAAGTATTCTTGCCCGTGCCAGTCGGGTCACAATGTGTCGCTTTGTTCCAGTGAAGCGGAGGCACTTCTTTGTGTACGTCGAGGCCTTCGCGAAGGAGGTCCCAGAATGCCTCGGTACTATTTGCCCCAGGAAAGCGTCCAGACATGCCCACAATGGCAATCTTGGATCGCTTCCCCGGAGCAGAAGTCGCCTCTGGGGGGCTGGGCGAGAACGACGGTTCTTGCTTGAATGATGGCTTTGATCCCGATGGCGGAGTCGGGAGAAAAGACCCCAAGGCTGTCTGCTTAAGACCTGACTGGATTAGCTGGTCCGCAGCCGTCCCAAATGGGATAGTCCTTAGTTGCGGGGTCTTGAACCCCTCAAACGAGGTCTGAATTCCGCCCAAGATTTGAGCCCAGTTGATTTCCTGTAGAAGAATTCCCTCCACGGCGGCCTTCAAAAGTGTATGGAAATTGTTGACCCTGAGGGCTTGACCACTGCTTGCTGACAGAACTGGAACCTTCGATGTGCTGGCCAGTTCTGATTCGGCGAGCAGCCCAAGTGCCTCGCGCACATCCTCTTGGGAGAATAAGTGCTTCGCATGGTACGGGGCGAAGATAGGGATGTCCTTGTATTTAACATTCTTGAACTCGTCCGAAGCAGTAAGCTTCGCGAGAGAGGACGGTGGACCTGTGACCGTGAGCCCATGCAGAGCATGAGCGCTCACGAATGGTCTAGCTGTCAACGGAAGGGTCTAAAGTTGCCTTATTAGCCGTGAAAGCAGATTTGCTGAAAAGGGGTAGATTTGATCCTCACGCTCCGCTCGCTGAAATCCTTAACCGCTTGAGCAGCGGCCTGGCCGGCCGCAACAAGAGACCAGGATCTCACAACACCGGACTGGCTACCAGTTTGATCGCCTCTTGTGGCACGCTTGCCTGCGCTCGCAGCCGACATACCCGTTCTGAAGGCGACTAGCACAGACGTCACTGCAAGGGGAAGCAGTTCAACCACATTCTTGGCGCAGCTAATTGCAGCCGCCGCGAGAGCACCAGTGCAGAGACCTAACAGGCGGCTGTCACAGGAGCTCGGATACTCGTATTTCGCTTGACTGCATCACCTAGCGGTCAGAAAGTATGCTTATCTTGGACAGTACTGGTGGAATACTTACGCAATGAAGGCCGCAATGTGATACATGCAGGTTAGAGACATGTCGAGAGGTATACATTGTCTCGCTTCCTGTGGGGAGGCTGACCTCCATAGCACCAAATCTTCGATGGAGGTGAAGCGCGGGAGGGACTCTCGCTCCTGGACTGAAAGCTGATATAACTCCTTGCGCAAAGCACTATAGGCTCTTTGTAGGAAATCGTTCAGGAGCACATTGCCCCTCTGAGACTCCAGGAGCAGAGCCTTCAGATGGGGCCCGATGTCGTAAGTCTGGTCCCCAAACAGATAAAGACTGACTTGTGTTGGCTGCATGTTGGCTGAATCCCAGGCGTCGTCTGACAGAATAGGCTGGGTCGAGAGTGTCGTGTTTGAATAGAGTAGGCTCTGAGAACACCTTTGCGCGCAGGACTTTGAGAGATGACCTTGTCCAAGTGGTACGGCATGGCCTTACCTATATATGAGCGACGTAGAGCCTCATCGCTGACCTCCTTGCCATTGGTATGTTATACTCCCAGTTGTTCCAGAATTCCATGGTAGGTCTGACTGTGTTCCTGAATAAGAGACCTCCTCTAAAGCGGGAAGCTTGGAGTAGCTTGGAGTATGATGTCCGATCAGGAGCGCCCGACATCTTCTGGCCGAGGCTGACAGCATGTCGTACTCCCCGAGATAGTAAAACTTGAAGCCGAATCTATATGCCATTATTGGGTGGAAGGGCGTTCCAGGCATGATGAACCTCGGCTGGGGCGACAAAACTGAGATGAGATGCTCATTCATCCCGTCAGCCACCACCGGAAACAGGAATGTAGGGAACGCCGACTTGGACTCCACTAATATCTCTGAGCCCTGCAGTCAAGAGACTATTCGGGATAGCAACGTGGTACCTGCGCGATAAGGAGTAATCCCAGCTTAGGTTCTAGGCGTGTGCTACCGAGAATAATGTTCAACACCATCTCTTCTGTGGCAAGGTAACGGAAAGGACATGACAAAGTTTAAAGGTTATCAAGGGGAGATCAGCGGTTTGAAGGGTCCCGGGAGTAACTATACGCTGCTTCGCAGCCATGTCATCATCTCTCAGGCTATGGAATCGCTTAGAGAATTTTGCCATCGTCTACCTTCGGTTCATCAGCGTTCTAGACGACCAGTTCTAGGCTCTCGGCTGTTGGAATTGTCTTTGGAGCCATCCAGCCTCCACCGCCGTAATTTCCATCGAAGCGGCCATCTTTGAGCCGCCTCTTGTAGCACAATGAATATAGTGTCCAATTGAGCAACCTGTGATTAGTAACACGAAGATGCCCATGATTCTGAGCACCGGCCATCCAGTTGCTACCACCGCAAAGTCCATGCTTCCTTACACGTTTACCAAGTTATGCAAAGACTGTATGTGTCTTACATGTCAGATAGGAGACGTAAAATGATTACAGACAGGGCCTAGCCACCCTGTTTCATCTAGGACACCACCCATTGCGCCCTCTTTCGCTCAAGTCAGCCGGTTCCAAATAGTTGAGGCCTGTTCCCGAAAGCCAAGGCCTTGAAGCAAGCTTAATGCCCATATTTTAGCCCTGTCTCCATGTAAATCACACGATGACGTGTTCAGTCTGTGGCATCGCATTGAATAGAGGTGGGTCCTCTGTCATGAGGATCCCGTTGATACCAGCACATGGTTCATGAGCCAGCAAGATGCAGTCAAGAGAGCTCTCAGGAAGCTGGAAGTCCCCAAAATCAATATCCGGCGGAGAGGCCGTCATTGGAGGTCCCCGAAATTGAATTTGAGCTTTGTCTCGGAGCCCTTAGTCTACAGTACAACGTGAATGCATTGGACCACCGAGTGTGGCCGAGGTTCAATCCCGGTTGTCATAAAACATACCATGCGTCACAAACGGATGCCGAGTACCACGGGCGGAAGCGGGGATTTGATCAGAAATAAGGTGCCAGTGAGTGATACATACGGTTGTTTCGTCATACCGAATCGGTTGTAGTTTTCGCCCCGAGGCTGATCAGATCGGTGATACAAAAGCCTCAAATTGAAGGGTGACTGCCACTCAGCATCTGCGTAATACCGCCCGTAGCTCCCAGCGCCGTGCACAAGACGCTCTCATCAGTAATTTCAAATGCCTAAAGATAACCACTCTCGCATGGACTCAGAGCGGACTGACGAACAAAAAGTCCTCTATATTTGACGCTTCCTAAATTCCAAGGCTCGGGCACTCGTAAACACGATATCACCGAGACGAAAGTTCGGCTCTTTGATGATATGTAAGCCCCCATGCCAAAGGAGATACACCAGAGTTTCTCGGTGATGTAAGTGAGATATGCCGGTATTACAGTCAGCACCGTATTGCTGCACCAACAGGTACTGGTCTTGGCCTTAGTACAACCCGGCTAAAAGCGGGAATGCTGTGTAAAGTCGCCTCCTTCTCGGACTGTCTCTAAGTAGCAAGCCGCTTTGAAGGCAATTGCGCTCTGTACGACCAATTGCAAGGTTGAGTCGTGTCCTGTTGCGGGTGCCAGGATCATATTACACTGGCCGTGGCTTCCAGGTCTCGCCGCCGTATGCCCGTATCGGCTGGTACAGAGACTTCTAAGCGTTGCACCAGGATGTATTCTCGTCGTCGGGGTACTATTTACTTGGAGCACGTGTCGGCGCGCCTCAAAGCTCGGCCATTCCAAGCAGGAAACTACGTCACCACTACCATCCGAAGATCATGCAACTGCAGAGGGAACTCAAGCAACAATTCCCGTAAAACTGTGGATCGATAGAATTTCTATTATGACAGGGAACGTCTAAGTAAGGAGTGAATCCAACCGCATCTTACTAAGATTTGTTGCTGACCACAACAATCAAGTCAGATGGGTTCAATGATCCACTCCAGCTGCTGTAACGTGGTTTTTGCCGAGCATGTAGCCTTCCTTCAACCCTCTCTCCCACTGGTCCTGCACTGTATGCAACGCCTTGTCGCTGCGTGGCACAAATCTCACAGCGAACGGCTTAGGCGCTGCAAATGCAGTCGGCTCGAAAGCTGTGTCAAAGTCCATGTTCATAGTTGTTGCTTCGGTTCCGTCCTCCATCAAAGGTGGCCGCACCTCGAACGCCCACAAAATATTCATCAGGCCGATGTCAAGCGTGTTCTCGCCGAGCTTGGCGCCCGGACAGATGCGTCTACCAGCGCCGAAAGCTGCCGCAGTATCAGTTGCCAAACGTGTCCTTAGCTTGCGGGCCGGGGGCATTATGATATTATAAAGGTCAGAGAGCTTACCGAAGTGATCACGCTTGTAAGGGTCGCCAGCAGCATATTCTGCGCTGTACTTGGGATAATTCAAGAAGCGTTCCGGTCGGAACGAAAACGGTTCGTCATAGCGCTGAGGGTCCTGGCCTAGGAAAGAGGTGTTTGCAAGAAGAACCGTCCCCTTCGGTATCACGTAGTTTTTGTATTTCACATCGGCGTCGGTAAAGTGCTTGGTGCCCCATATTGGAACGGGCCGCAGCCGGAGCATTTCTTTCACACAGGCGCGGACGTAGGGCAGGTTCTGCACGTCTTCAAACACGGGAGTCCGGTCCGGCCCAACGACGCGCATCAGCTCCTCATAAGCCCGCCTCTGCACGTCTGGAGAAGCGGCCAAGTGGAGGATCAGATTGTTCATCGTAACAAAAGATGTCTCAGACCCAGCCTCGGCTAAACCGCTGATGTTCCACGCAGCGTCCACTTCAGCGAGGCCCTGGCCCCTCCAAAGCGACTCGTTCTCGAGCAACTCCCGGCCAACACATTTGGGCGCATATCCAGCTTCCAACTCCTTTTTCAGGCGGTTCCAGAGCCGTAGCCTGGCATCTAGAATAGGTTTTGTATAGCTGGCAGCACGCGATCGCCCTGGTTGAAGGAATGAGGGCAAGTTCGCCAAGAAAGGCAACTCGTCCACCAGAAAAGATCCTGGCTTGGACACCTGTCCCAAAATCTTCGAAGTCTTGTTGGCCTGTCGTACGTCTTCATGCTGCCAGCTATTTACGCGACGGCCATACGTAGCGGTCATGTGGATACTGAAAGAGAAGCGCCGAACATGCCAGTAGAAGTCACGTTGGCTCTCGTTATCGAAGGCAATGTCGTAGAGAAGCTGCTTGGCTTCAAATTCCTGGACAGGGATGAATGATGCAGTCATCGGCGTAGAGAGGACCTGGTGCGAGACATGGCGGTAGGCCCGCCATTGAGGCCCGTATCGCATGGTAAATTGGCGTAAACCACCAGTAACAACATCGTGGGCTAAGGGGGCAGGGACCTTGGACGACGTATGGATCGACTGTATCGTGTGAGCTTGAGCATGAATAAGATCAATAGATACCACCCACCTGTTTATCCATAATCTCTTTCATAGCCTCTGGGCTATTGAGGACAACCCAGTTGTACCAGCCCACTCGGAGCTTGAACACTTCGCCATACTCGAGACCCCATCTGTGCATGAACGCACTTTGTTTTGGCAGTCCAAGTCCAATGCCTATAAGGGGCCATCCTTTAGGCCCTGGCATTTCATCGAGCCGTCGATCTCGACGGATCCATGTTCCGATCGCAATAACTGCGACCACGAGTAACACCAGCACCGGCGTCCGGAGGAGTGGGGTGATCACCTGGCTGGCCATGCTGATTCCTCGATTTCTAGAAAAGATATGAGGCTTTCTAGGAGAAAAAATCAAGATATCATCCACCTCTCATTCAGATACGCACGCTTTCTCGGTTGGCGGTATATAAGGCGTGCTCGATGTCCCTTGAGTACGATATCGGTAAACACGCTGACCACCACCCGAAAGGATCGCCTCGAATATCCATACTTCCATGTAGGACATCATTTGTCATCCTTGCAATACAAGACTATCAATCTGCCGTCAGCCGTTCCGGGAATCAGATTTCTCACCGCTTGCGTGGCGCATTTTGGCTTGCCAGGGTCGTATGTCGCCCCATTTGAATATTCTCTTAATGCTATGCATGTGCGACTGCCGCACTGCCTAGGTGTCTAATCCGGCCCGCTCGGCTCAAGCAACGCCTGCAACAAACATCTGTAAACCATTTGTGTCACGATGGGATTCGGGGCCGGGAAGCGGTGAGCTGCGCTCCTCTTCGGGAACCGATCCTTCATGTCTCACCCCAACAGTATCTAGGTACCAATAGCGCGAGCGTTATCTCTACTCTCAATGATCCTGCTCCTCCCGCCATTCCACCTGCCCTCAATCCGTGATTCCCTTTACACTGAAAAGCATTTCACCCTCCGTAGTGAGCGATTACCTTCTCACATGATATGAGCAGAGAAATACTCAACACGCTACAAAATCAAAGCCGATTTAGGCATTCAAGGCTCACTCATCAAGCCTCTCGCCTTCCAAGAGTGTGGATGACGATGACAGTCGAAGCGACCGAGTCATTCAAAGTCGAACTCATCTACCCAGGTAATTTGAGAGCGTTCATGACAATGCTCGCTCTTCTCTTCGTCAATTTTCGCGTTGCCTTAGCCAGTGCTCTCGTCTTGACAGCAGATTTTATGAATCACAGATGACACTACTTCTATAACCTTCATGACGTCGGCTGGTATGGTTCTTGGGAAGATGTGTCCCCCTCACTATCACATAGTCTACAGCCAGCCATTGGTCGTTGACTCTAAGCTTATCTACTCACCCAGTGTGTGTCGCTGCCTTGCCTCGAAAAGGTTCATAGCACTCGCAGTCTGTAACACGTTTGCCTCGCCGCTTCATCACTGTTTGAGGCTAGGTCGGTCATTCGCGCCACAGTAACTATTTCCGAGGCATTCCGAATCGGGACAATCACCTTCCATCAACATTCCTCCAGCCTTTTTGCAGGTTCACACATCGATGGTCTTTATTTACTGGGGTTTCTATGTGGTTGAAGTGAGCTATGCCAAGCTTAGCAGTGCCAGCGTGGCAGGTGGCTCGTTCATCGCCATTGTCCATGATTCCCGCGGAAGGACAAATTGTATATCAAAGCTGCCGCGAGGGGGGGGGCGGGGGGAGAACCTTGGTATAACTTCAGCTATTGTTTCTTTTACAAACAAACTTGAGATCGAGAAACACAGGGTATCTCATTTCATTGACCAAAAGACGAACAGGCTAATAAATCCAAAGTTGAGCTGATCGGCGTTGAGGCAATCAGTAAGGAGACAGTGTCGAAGAGGAACATTGGAAAAGAGCATCCGAATGTGTACTCGCTATTGAACAAACACACCAGTCAAAGTCGAGGGGCAGCTTCACACCACATTGATGGAGCATTCGCGGTGCAATTCCACATCCCGAGGTATTTCTGGAGTTACGACTAATTCCATATTCAGTTTATGTGTACTGGATGTATTTGGTCCATATAGTCAGCATTTATCTCAGATACAACGGAATGGGTCTTTGGTTGGTGTGGATAAGTAATTTAGGAAAGTAGCAAATCGAGGCCCGGGCTACTGACAGTCAAGTTATGCAAGCACAATATTGCATAGGAGTCCGGCATTCTGAAATCCTGCCGGCATCCACACGGACTGCTGCTACTCGAACACGGGAATCCAGATGAATTACACTGTGTTCGCACCATGATCTTTCTACTTTCCGTCTAACCTGCAGTCAAATAAGAGCCCGCCCTGGAGTGACGATGTGGGCTGAATGCCCGGGGCCGAGCCTTGGCCCTGGTAGGCAGTCGGATTGACAGCTGTCATGGTTCCATTCCCCTTCTGCTGGAGGTTTCAGGTCGTCCGCTGCGCTCCACAAATTTCAAGCTTTGATTTCCATCAATCACCGCTAGGTATACAGCATCAGCGGAACCAGACGAGGTCCCGTACTCATCCAATAAGAACTGTCTGTCTTGGTTCCGAACACTTGGGAGATCATTTCACTTGCGGTGAGCCTTTCGGCCCGGCCGGCCTCAATGCAACGTCCTATCTCAATGCGCCCCTGAGCCTGCTATTTGTGAACCCTTGAGTCAAGCCTAACCTTATTCAACTCCATCGCAGAATTGGATCGTCCATTCGGGGCTCGGGGCCGAACACATATAAGAAAAATGTCCTGGCTGGGACCTGAGCAATGTGTGCATCCGTGTGAGACAATGCGGTACCGATTCCTTCGTCCGGAATCCTTAGCCCTCTTCTACACCTAGCAGAATGTTCGCTCCAAGCAGTGCTCTTACAGGCCTCGCCGCCTTGCAAGTGATGCAAGGAGTGGTTGCCGCGCCCGCTGGGCCCATTACTCCCGGTTGCGACGGACCCGATTCCCGAGTTAATCCACCGGCTGAGGCGGTCGTCATCGATGCCAGTGGCGCCTACTCTGGCAGTCACAAGACCCTCAGTGCAGGAGTTGCCACACTGACAAATCAGACGGCCGAACAGACAATTTTCATCCTTCCGGGCATCTACCACGAACAGGTCCTCGTCCCTCCTCTGCAGGGCCCCCTCGTGCTTCAGGGCTATACGTGCGATTCAAGCTCGTACACTCGCAACGAAGTAACGATCACTTCTGGGCTGGCGCAGAAAGACATTCCTCCCGAGGTCACGGGAGAAGCTCGCAACGACCTGACGAGCACTCTCCGGCTCAAATCGGACAACATCAGGGTTTACAACCTCAACTTAGCCAACACGGCTGGCAATATGGGCCAGGCCCTGGCAGTGAACGTCAACGCTACAAACAACGGCTTCTATGGGGTTAACTTTACGGGTGAGAAAGTGTGCTTCTGACTGCGGATGCAAGATAGTACTGACGCCAAGCAGGCTACCAGGATACGATCCTCAGCGACAAGGGTCGTCAGCTCTACGCCAACTGTTACATCAGCGGAGCCATCGATTTCATTTTCGGCCGCTATGCTCAGTCGTGGTTCGAGGGTTGCGATATCGAATCGATCGGACCCGGGTACATTACAGCCAGCGGACGCGAGTCGGACGAAAGCTCTGCTTTCTATGTCTTCAACAAGGCCACTGTCACGGGCACTGCTGGCAAAGGTTCGACGTACCTGGGTCGTCCCTGGCGCCCATATGCACGTGTTGTCTTCCAGAACAGCGATTTGAGTGACGCTGTCAACCCCGCTGGATGGACAGATTGGAATGGAGACAACAACACCGACCACGTCTACTTCAAAGAATTTCAGAACAAAGGCACCGGCGCCGACCTGTCTCAGAGAGTGGCCTATAGTAGCGTCTTGGATTATGCTGTCAAAATGACTGACATTCTTGGAGAAGACTTTGAAGAGGAGGCTTGGATTGATGCAGGTTACTTGTAGATCTTGTTTCATGCCGGAAACAAAGATCTCCTCTAGAAATGTCAATTATTTTGTATAAGATTAGATAAAACGACCTTTCTGCCATCGCTTAGTGTGCGAATGCAGTGGCACCCTCTTGTACCCAGGTATTGTGCGTTGACGATACGATGGAAGACAACAGCCTTTTGGCAAGAGATCGGAGATTCGCACCGGAAAAACGGAGGGTGTACCGGTATAAATACACCTCTTGTGCGCCAACCTCGATTTGCACTATAGGCTCCTTATATATAACAGAAATATATAGTTATTGACCATATACATTATATGTATCCCAGATTCTTTATCCCCCCTATTATGGCTTCTTCTCTGGTGCTTTGCTACTTCTTTTCTTATTTTTGCGCAATGTATTTCTTCTTGTACCTCAGTACCTGTGACGGTACGGGCTCATAACTGCTGGATTTCAATGTTCTAAGGTGGCGGACTTGGAAATTGTGGTCTTTTGGCTAAGGCGACCTTACTCAGTAGTTGAGGCAACGATCTTAGTACCTAAATCTCTGCTAAGTCTCCTTTTCGTCACTATAAGGTCCTTAACAGTTAGACCTACCATGGTATTAGTTGATAGTCTTATAGGCACTTAATAAGTCTTTTTAGCTACTAGCTTAGTATTTAAGGGTTATGTTATTAGTAATGGTGTAGGAGAGGGTGTTAGTAGTATTAGATAGAGGGTGTGTCACAGTGCTGGTATGGTACTCAAGATCGTGAATTCATGATTGCACAAGGAGGAGAAGGCTCTAGAGCTACGAGCCGCCGGGGAAGTCGCGGCGGTTATGGAGTGGGCCAGTGGGTCACGTGATAAGGTGGTTGAATGAAGTTGAAAGTGATAAATGGTGCTCTGGTTGGCTGCAGCGACTATATGTTGGTAAACAAAATGTACTGGTGTGCCCTTTATTTTGACTGGTGCGAATCTATGGTCTCTTTGCCAACATTTGAAGGCAACAAGACCAACACGCCACCGGTGGTACTTAGGTACCGGTACGGCTGTGCATCCTCCATCTTTGTTTCTAATAGACCCAGATCCGCCACCAAAATTTAATTTATTCACCGCACATGGCCTTTTTTGAGTTAAGTATGGTTCGTAGTGTCTCGACGGCTCTGGTACTGCTGGTGAAGGGTCTCTTTGGCGCCGCTGCATCACAACAGTTTCTGAGCGATTGGCAGCCAGGTAAACGGCATGGGGCTCCTTCTCAAAGTTCAATTACAGTATAGGACTCAGCGCAGCCAAGATCTAATCGCGACGGAGCTGCGTTGTCTTCGGTCAGTTCTAGCCGCCCTCCGAGGCGACACTCATTGTGTGCTGTCAGTAATCTGCATATTGGATGGATTCTTTCCACCTCCAGATCTTTCTCGCCCTTCCCGATCATCTGCAAGCACCGAAAGTTGGTGTGATTCATGTGCAGCCCCAGCATTCAACCTTTTTCGTCTCCATTGCAGGCCTTTCCGTTGCAGAAGTCCGAGCATGGCCACGGATAAAAGCACAATGGCTGCTAATAGCAGGAATGTCCAACCAGGCCCGGTAGCGCGCAATAGTGGATCGAGCACTGCAAGATAGACGGCGGCCATTTCGCACCGGATAAGATTACAGGCGGCTTGGGCAGTCGATGGACATTCCTTGTTCACGTCGACGAGTAGAGTACTCAACGCCGTAAACATTGTCTGAAGGGTCAGACCAATAAAAAACTGTGTCACAAGCGGGCCTGCCATCGTCACGCCTGCCTGAAGTTGCCAACCATAGGCGATGATGAGAAAGGCGCTAACACAAACGAGCGGTATAATGGTTCGGAGTCTTGCTTTTTCGATCGGAAAGGTCGACAGGTTGTCGGCTTTGTTGGTAGTGATAGGGACACCCAATTCGGTGGCTGTCTTTCGGAAGTTCCGGTCGAGTAGCTTCCCAGTAGCGAAGGCCGAGAGAGCACATGCAACACCGAAAGGTATATAAATAAGGCCGCTAGCGAAGCTTGAGATTTGTTCTTCGTAAATATTGAGGAACAACGAGGACAAAGACGCTTGCAGACACGAATAAGTTGCATAACCCACTCCGTACGCCGCCACTAATAAAGCAGTGCCAGGAGATCGAAGCAGCTTTATGGATGCGAGTGGATTCATCGAAGGTCTCTTATCCTTCTGCGTGTCTCTTGCCTGACATGCAGGCTTGGCACCCATCGTGGGGAGAAGAAGAGGCAACAGGGGTCGATTAAAACCACGGGCTCGCACCCTTCCGTTTCTAACAACGTTTCGGTTGGTCTCCGGCAACAAGAGCGCGATTGGGATGAGGCAACACGGGGTAGCAGCTGAGAGAAACCAGAATATGGAGCGCCACGACCACCGCAACAGCAGCAGACCACTCAGAAGAGGACCAATACTAGGCGGTGTGTTTAGACTAACGACCGCGTCAGCTCTGAGAGGTTACGCTGTCGCACGTGGACATCATTACTAAATGAGGAAGGTGTTGACGTTTTACACGTACAAGAAGGAGATGAGGCCGGCGTATCCGCCCCTCTCAGCAGGCGTGAAAAGGTCACTCAAGACACCGTATGTAATGGAAAACGTTCCTGAAATGCCTGCACTCTGCACCATTCGCAAGAAGAAGAGGAGTCCGAAGTTCGACTGGAGGGCTAGGCCGACATTCGATAGTAGATAGACCGTCAAAGCCATAAGAAATACGGGTCGCCTCCCGAAGCGATCTGCCGCATTGCCCGTGATGGAAGGGAATATCCCGGATACAATGAGGTAGGATGTGACTGTGAGGTTGATTCTCTCGGTACTTTCGTCGAGGTCTTTGGCTATCGCCGGTATGGCTGGAAAATAGATGAAGCTGCTGGCAGATGAGAACCAGCCTGCAAAGGCTGCTAGGAAAATAATGTAGTTCTTCTGCACGCGCGAAAACGCCGAATATTCAAGTGCCTCATCACTTTGGGACTGAGCCTGGCCGGCTTCTTCCGGTGAACTTGCCTCTTTATTAGCCATATCCAGGTGTTTCAGTGCGCAAGTCGAGTGAGCCAGCCAGCTCAAGAGAACTAGACGTTGAGAAGAGCGCTAAGTTGGGCGTCAGCACAAGTGGGTCCTGAGGAAGAACCAACACCAACACCGGATAGTGGAGGACCGCATCGTCGCATCCTGCGGCAAGGTAGTCTATTATTAATCCTCAGCTAGTCCTCTTATCAACGGAGAACCAATTCACGTCGGAGAACCAGTTCACGTGAGCTAATTGGGTACTCCACATCCACCAGCCCTGCATTTCGGGGGCACAGGCAATACTACTCATCCCTGCTTGCGTGCCTACACAGCTTCTGGTGACCTCAAGTGCTGTATTCAATGTTGAATTTCAGAGCTTGCCGTCCTCTTCAATGTTTACCGGTTTGCAACCCCACCAGGTCCAGGAGCGTTTGCCACTTTTCAGGGCGCCGCATACGCCTTCGGATGTGCCCGGGAAAAAACGAAACCACCTAAAATTCCAAGGATGGACAGCAGTTCAAGTTCTCTGAATGCCTTAAGGAGTGCATAATTCACATCATAGCAATTTTTCCTTGCCTTGGTGATACAAATGTTGAGACTCATGCTAATCATTACTTTGGAGTTGAATTCGTAGGCTTGGCTAAATGTGATGTCTTTACGAGCTTGAATTGGCGCTTAAGCACCTAAGATGACTGAGTTCAGAGGCCGCTGCCTCGGTGTTCTTGAGCCTGTTGAAACCAACACCAACTTTGTTAAGGCGGTGACCAGTTACTATCATCGAAGAGCGGATGATATCTTTAATGTGGTAGGGTATTTGTAGCCTACTAGATAAAGCGGTCGGATTCAAGGCCGGAGATTTGATTCCAGGGGACATAGCCTGTAAGAAGAGCTTTTTCCTAGCGTATGGTGTTAAGAAGACATGGGATATGGTAGCCTAAGAGACATTTACTACGTAAAAAGCATTCAGCGCACGGATATCCGAGCTGGGAAGACTTCTAGGAGTAAGCCTCCCAATATATCAACAAAGTCTTTATAACGACCGATTGCCTCAACATACATTCAAATGTTATTATACAATGTAGTACTTGGGCTATGTGTCGTCGAGCAAGTCTAGTCTATAGCACCATTAGGAGCAATACTTCCTAGCCTTATCTATGCGATATGAGTCTATGGCTACGTGCCTAGGCGAAGACTTCTATACTATTATTAATATTATTTGTTTTTAATGCTAGATATTTAAGTATTTACCACTGTGTGAAGGGATTGTATACCTTCAAGATATATACGGATTAAGAGCGCAACCCTCACAATGTGGTACCTATAGGGGAATAAGTTTCAAGGTTAGAGCTGCATGGATAAACTATGAACAATTCGACTAATTGTTTTGAAAATTAGATTCTAAAGTTGCGCTACCTATTAAGAAGCTATAGGTCCCGCATAAAATTATAGATGATCAAAGTAAATCTTTAAATAGCCTAAATCTATCTTAATAACTAATTAGATGGAGTATAATTATATATATTAGGCTAAGGTCACTAGGTTAAACTAGTGTCTTTTAAGGAGAGTATTAGTTTTTAAAAAGAAATCAAGGATTTATACTAATAAATTTAGAGGGTATACTAATATATAGTTAACCCCTATATTATAGCTAATTAGAGCGCCCTATTTAACCACACTTAGCTACCTATATTACCTATACTAATACTTTTTATTCCCTAGACCTATAAACCTACAATTCCTCCTTTAACCACTAAATAATACTTCCTCACTAATAACTCACTACTTACTATACTAACTAAATCTTATTAGTTATAAGAATAAGATATAGGAGGAGATTTAGGCGCTTAGAGTATTACTAGAGTATTATAGATAAGGAAAGAAGTAGCTAAAATACTAGGGAAGAAGAAATAATAAGGGGTAAGTAGAAGTAATAATAGTAGTATTTATATTTAGTAATAGATATATAATTAATAATTGTGTATTATTGTTTTATATAGCAAATAGGTGGTGTAAATTAATGTTAGCACACAGGGGCTACACTTATATTGGTGTACCCCCTAAATTCATTGGTGCGAATCCTTAATCTCTTTAGAAAAGTGAAACGTTATAGTTAAAAGCCATACATTAAGGGACTTGCTACACTCATCTACTCAGCTATATTATCTCGCTTCCTTCTATGGCACTCTTTCTGATTACAACCTAATAGAGGAATTTAAGTCCATATATTAATGTTGGTAAAAGAGATCATACCGATTTAGGGTACGTGTAACCTAAATAGGTGCCCCCACAAACTTGAAGCGGATAGCGCATACCTTAGAATCCATGGATGCTTGAATACGGGAATAGATAAAAGAAACTTAATACTTTCCAAAAACCATGAAACACTTTACTAGACGCACGTAAGCGCTCATGTAGCTGGAACAGGTTCTAGAGCTCTCCAGGGGGCTGAGTTCTTAAAGTTTCGAGCCTACCTCTGGCGTGCAGTCCCTGGCTTAGCACAGAATAATATTTCACTGGGATATGGGTCAGGTTCCACTGATACAAGATTATTCTTTTTCAATGTAGATGGCGGGTGTTGCCTTAAAAGGTCCTTGATGGCTGCTCCGATGTCAGGCATCGCTTCCTTGTTTGGCACCAAACATTGTAACAAGTGCACACAACACGGATGGATTTCGCCCACCTCTATTTGCCAGTTCAGTTCAAGTTGTAACCGATTTTCTAATTATAACATGAGTGACTGACGAGTTCAGAAGCTGATAGTATTGCATAGCTTAGGAGACACCAACGCGTGACGGAAGTGTCCACAGATAGGCTGCTGTTCAGTCTCGGGCTAGCAACGCGAGTTTTTTTCATCGTTTTTCTTTTTATTCTTCTTCTTCTTTTTTTTTTCAAGCACGAGAAAATTCGGTCAAAGTGTTCCTCAAACAAGATCGCTTTATGAGTGAGTTGGATTATCGGGAAGGGTGAACTGCCATGGACTCTGTTGTTGACCAGGCTGAGGCAGCTTCTGGGCATAACTAGACGGGCCGGTCCGAGGCACCAATCAACTCCGATTTCGGACCCAGCATTCTCAGCCAACAAGGCATGTCAGCGCGGCTGGACAGCACGACTTTCTCTGGGGTCGAAAAAGTACCTGATTAACGAAGGACTTTGAACTGTGATCCAAGCTCAACCAAGACTGGTTCCGTTTCCATTCCGTATAGAGCCTGAGCCATGCGCAGCGCCTTCATACAGTCGCAAACGCTCAAGACCCAGCGTTTGAAAAAACAGCTCAACCAAGAATGGCGTAAAAACTAAGGTCCTAATTCCGTGTCGGAAACCCGGCACCAAAAATTTCTGACTTGGCTGGCAACACGTTTGCAAATACAACAGTCCCTAGCGCTCCCCGTCACATCTCTCCACTTCCAAGGTTGAGAGTTCATCACTCATGATCTATATCTGGAGTGATCGCTCACAAAGCCCCTATCTACGTACCAAACCCGGATTGGGAGCGCACACGGCGCGACCAGTCCATGATTATGCAAGGCCGTGCTGAGACAAACTTCTGAGGGTATATCTCAAAAGAACCCAGACCGCAAAATGTCGTCAGAGGGAAAAATATGCGGAAAGCGAAGCTCGTCGTCAGACGCGGCTATCAAACTCCTGCTGACAGCAAAACGGTCCAAGCCACAATGGCGTGATTGTCCCCCTGTCTATCCAAGGCTTGGATGGACTGGCTTCTGGAACGTACTCATTGTTTCCGGGATGGCTCGACTTGCAGCAAACTTCGAAAGGCCTCAATCAATCGCCGTCAAGCAATTCAAATTCTCCGAAGTATGAACAGATTAAATCTCTGGCATGTTGTTTTTTTCCTGCCTCACTTTCCAACTTCATACGATGAGTTTGTGTACTCCTCGGCGTGGCGGCCGGGTAAATCGGCCGATTGCCTGAGGCGCCCCATCGTCGCCGTCGACGGGAGATAACGCGGTGGATCCGGTCTAAGCTCTGGGCAAAGAGGTGGGCCCTGACCCCTGACTGGAAATTTTGGAAAGAGACTTTTGTTACGATGACCGCTATTTCTGAGCTTCTCAAGAATGAAACCCGACTGACACGTTATAAGTGCTCGACGGCTGCTGCATGACGTTGTCAGCGAAAACCTCATGACGACGATGGAGCAAGGCCCAAAGAATTCGCCATTGGGGACGCCAGCGATGCTGAGTGACAGAGGTTCATCTGATGCCTCCACGGTGCCTCAACAAGAGACAGAGACCGCTGCAAAGCCCGGCTTCATGACCAGACTTCGTGAGGAAATCAACCCGTCGCACTCAGACCTGCCCGTGCTCGCGACTTGTTTCGTTTCGGGAATTTGTGACAGCGTTGCTTTCAACGCCAGCAGCGTCTTCGTGAGCATGCAGACCGGTAAGTACTCATCCGCGTCACTCGGACCCACTGGCAAGTGTGTCACGGCAACTTTCAAGCTGACATTGACATATATTCCAGGCAATACTATCTTCCTCGCGCTCGGTACAGCAAATCTTCCCTATGCCGCCGAGACTCTTTGGCTCAGGGCACTGGTGTCCATCGTCTGCTTCTGGGCGGGATGCTTTTTCTTCAGCCAGTCCCGCCGAATTCAGCCCAAAGGGAAGACGACCCTAGCGGCTTCGTTCTTCATACAGTCTGCTTTCATTTTCACCTCGGCGGCAGTGGCTCAGAGCGGCGCCGTCCCTGCGTTCGGTATGAAATCTCTCGGCACTGCATTAGCGCACGAAAGGCTTGCGAGCTATGAGACAGAGGCTATGACACTACTGCCACTCGCGCTGTTGGCATTCCAATTTGGAGGTCAAATCGTGACAAGTCGAGTCTTGGGCTTCAATGAGGTGCCCACGAATGTATTGACGTCGCTGTGTAAGCATGAATTTTCTCCTGGCCTAGATCCCCGTTCTTCAGCATTTGGAATATTCGGATACGACGCTTCAGGATCCATAGCAGGGCTAACGTTCACTTAGACTGTGACTTGTTCTCCGATCCATTGATCATAGCTCCCATTGGCAAGAACGTGAAACGTAACAGGCGGGTTGTCGCTGTTCTCTTGATGGTTGCGGGTGGAATTATTGGGGCTTGGCTCCAGAAATCGAAAGCCGGGATGCCAGCTGCGTTGTGGATTGGAGGGGCTGTCAAGATGGTTATCGCTGTGTCATGGTTATTCTGGAAAGGGAAGAAGATAGCCAGTGACGATGGGAAAGTGTGAGTGTCCCTTGACGGCAATGTGCCGTACCATCCATGTCAACGATCGATTGTTGCTCTACCAAAGCCAATTGCTTGGACCTGATATATAGCTCTACCTAACCATTCTTTTAATAATTTCAAGGAGGAAGACTCCACCAAAATAGACCCGACATATGAAGGATGATCTGAAAAGAAGAAAGAAACAAAGAAGCCCTGTGCCAAATCACAAGCTGGAGCGACCAATACTATGTGATAAATACTCCTCAATGTCCGGATGACGATGACTGTTGGGCAGGATCTCAGGGCAGGACTGGAGCGGAATTCAAAGGAAGCCAGATAGGGCCTGGCTTCATAGATGCTTCCGAGACCGATCTCAGCATTGTCTGTCTCCCGCAAGGGCGAGGGGGCTGTAATTGTTTGGCTTGCAAGCCGACGCATTGACTGAGTTGGGGAAGTTCAAAGTTTAACAGGGGGGATGTAAGCTAAGACATGTTGTAAAGCTTGCAGCTGCAGAGCAAAGTAACAACCCCCGTGGTACTTTTTCTGTGGAAGCAAACGCGTGGCGGTTGCCACCAAAGTCATGTTTGGACGGGCAACAATTTTCCTGGCCAGGTTCGTCCCGTCGAAGAACTTGCCTTCAGCCAAGCCGATAGCTGCACAAGTCATGCTATCATACCTCAAATAGGGCTTTTCATACCGCACTGCTCGTCATCCTTGCTACCGTCCCAATGAACATGATAGGGTTTGACGTTTGAGATACGTTGGCCTGTTCAGTCGGGCCGGCTGCAGCTCTACTCTGCCAACATGGGCAAATCAGCGGCCGTCGTTCACTGACTGGCGATAATACTCGCGCTAATCTTAGCCCACAGCGTCGCATTCCAACTGCGTTAGTCCAAGTCCAAAGATAACGCGCGACTACAAATCACTGCACCGTCCAGACCTCATGGTCTTCGATGGTGGCCATGATTCCAAGCGGTCCCCAGATTCCCTGACTCACAAAATGATCACAACGCAGCCGCTGTCCTCTGCTGCCATTCTTCTCCCTCTAGTAGTAGCATTGGCTGGCACTGACGGTAGCGTCGTCGCAAACAACAGTACCGCCACAAACGCGACGAGGTCAGACACGAGACTGCGAACTTGGTGGCACGACAACGGCGAGATCAACTATCAGAGTCCTGTCCAGGAGCAGAACGTGCGACAATCTCACATATACTCTGCCTGGGTAAAGCCCTACGCGGAATCAACAGGGGGATAGTACGAATAGCTCCGCCCAAAAAAACAAGAGATCCAAGCTTTGACTGACGAGATCAGCTCCCATTCCTTCGTCTATGAGTCTATACCGCGTAATGGGCAGGGGAACATCATCACGCCAGGTGACCCAGACTCGGTAACCGCGGATGACGATGCCATCACCATTGAAGCCGATATTTGGATGACCATGGCCTGGACCCAATTCCTTTACAGTGCAGATGTATGGGTCAAGATCGCTCGACGGGGCAATGTATCAAGAGATGCAAATGATGTTCTCATTCGGCCAACTAACCTGAATTTCAAGACAATGGTTG
This sequence comes from Diaporthe ampelina, assembly GCA_023522825.1. Lineage (NCBI taxonomy): Eukaryota > Fungi > Ascomycota > Sordariomycetes > Diaporthales > Diaporthaceae > Diaporthe > Diaporthe ampelina. The sequence goes on from JAMFTM010000034.1 coordinate 156,605, forward strand.
ACGTCCAGGGTAATTTCTACGTGTTGATACCGTATCGGACTCAAGGATACCGATTCTCTGTCGAATTCCAGGACAACCTGTACAGCTATCACGACAGCTGTGATACGACCATCTGCGACTTTGTCCAAAATTGGCACCCAGATGGGCCAAACTACGTCCAAAAGTTTACAAATGACATGCCTGTAATGGCAGTTGAGCCGCATGACGCTCTTCTCATCTTCGCGAGCCCCATGCCGTCAGCCCATCTTGTCCCTGACAAGTCCTCCCCAGACACCTATATTGTCCCACCAGGACGAGTCCCAGACCTAAGCAACACCGAAAAAACGATTGTCTATTTCTCCCCTGGCACATATTTTATGACAGCAACGGATCACGCTGTACTTTCAGAGTCGGTCGAATGGGTTTATCTCGCACCAGGTGCGTTCGTGAAAGGCGCAGTGGAGTTCACCACCAATGCCAGCACAATCAAAGCAACGGGCCACGGCGTCCTCTCTGGCGAGCAGTATGTCTACCAAGCCAACACTGCGCACGGATATCAGAATATAAAGTCAAATGAAGACAGCTTGCGCATGTGGAGCGGGTACAGCACCCCAGGCAAGCAGCAAGTCTTCATTCTGACCGGTGTGACTACCAATTCACCGCCTTTCAACAGTATAGACTTTACGGGCGACCTAGACACGATATCCATCGACCAGTGGGATTACAAGCAGGTGGGCGCGTTCTTTGGCCAGACAGACGGCACGACGCTACGCACAGGTTCGAGCGTGCGGTATACTTTCTACCACTCCGGCGACGGTTCGTGCTATCCCTCCACCTTTTCACGGGTAATGTTCTTCTATGCTTTGTGACGTTTCACGAAACACCACTTGGGGATCAATGGCAAGTGACTAAAGCATACTAGACACGATTAAAACATACGGATCGAACATTTCGGTTCGCGAAGTGGTCGTGTGGAAAGGCAAAACAGCCCCGGTAATACAATTCGGTTGGCAGAGCCAGGATTTGCGTAACATCACCGTCGATAGCGTGGACGTCATTCACATGAAGTATTCCAGCAACGTGAGCCACCCGAGCATCATCGGTTCCAACCAAGTGTACGGATATCCCGAGAACGACACCAGCACAGCGGATCTAAACAACACTGTCCGAGATGTCTCGTTTACTAATATCAGAGCCGAAGGTATTGGGGGGAGTCTGATGCGCATTGTGCCTCTAGCGCACTACGAGAACATCACCATCGAGAACGTTAGCCTGGACTCATTCAGTGACAGGAGCAATGGAATCTACAGGAGCGAGTTGCCTTTATGGAAAGATGAGCAGGGAAATGAGATTGTCATCACAGGCTTCCTCGTAAGAAACTACACGGTTGGAAGTGAGGCTATTCTCCCTCTTCTCGGGAATACTGGGCCATCTGCTTTAGGAGGTCTCAACATTGCAGAGCAGTTTTTGACGAGCAATGGCGTTCGGGTTGAGTGATGGAAGATGCATTGATGTGATTGAAAAATTCGTCGGTGGAATAAAGAGGCTGCTTACATATAGATTGACAAGCTGTTCATGGGCTTGCCGAGAAGATGTAGAAGTAGAGACAGAGGTCTGCTCAGGTCTGATAATTGGATACAATTCTTTTCAACGGTCATTGACACCAGTCAATCTAGTAGTTGCGATTGATGTCTTAGCTGCAGTACAACGTGGTCTATTTGGATCGTGGTGATCAGTATCGGTTCTCCATCAAAGCAGATACTTTTTCCCAGTGATGGAAGCAAAAGATGAACTCCCATAATCGCACTTCTTCTTGCCACGACTCAAGATCTTCTCTTTTTCCTAGACCGGTCTATGTGCATTATTTGATTATTCCTAGGCTACAGTAATAGCTCGTAGAAATGACTTGCTGCTATAGGGCTCATCACAAGGAGTTGTCTATATGGGCCTTTCCAAAATAATCCGCCCTCGGTGCCGGGATACGAGCATGTGCTGCTGTCATTCTCCCCACGCGGAATCTCAGCGTGCACCATACCATCATCCGTCGCCGATACCCGTCTTAGCACTGCCAAGAAGAGTACTCGGTGGGGACCACAGGGAGCGTGCTGATAGAGTCCTGGATAATCATAGACATACCGCCTTGAACGTGACTCTGGGTATGACAGTGGAAAAGCCAGACCCCAGGATTGTCGCTGCGCCGACGGAGAGCGAGCCACGAGCCCTGTGGTCCCCCGACTGGAGTCGGGAAGGTGTCCCGCGGCTGCGGGTTGTCGAGGTTGAAGGCACTCGCATTTGCTGCCTGGGCCTCGGCCACGCTGGCCCACGGAAAACTGCCTTCGCCCTTTCCAATGACGTAGAAGTGGCGGCCGTGGATGTGCATGGGATGGGGAGGCTGCAGGTTGGGCACCTGCATGATGTAGTCGACCCACACGCTGCCCGAGGGGTTTGTTATGGTGTGATTATCCTGACGACCTGGTTGAGGTCTCAACAGGAGTGGGCTGAGATCCTCTGTTTCGAGAGGTAGGATGGTTTCGTTAAACGCCCAGTAGATGACTTGCCCGTCAATTACTGAAGTCATCTTGTGAGTTATGTCCGCGGCTCTCGGAATGGTTTCTGGAATATATGGTCTGATCCCGTCAGGGTCGAGGAACTTGACGGTACTGGTAGTGTTTTGTCCCACTTCGTTGATGTATGGCGTAGTCGGCCGGGTCAACTGTGGTTCTCCAATAATCTGGAAGTCAAGAAGAGCGTTTCCGAAGAGTATCTGGGGGTCATTTATGCCCGAGATTCGCATAACGTACTTCTTAGGCTCTGTGAGCTGGACCAGAACTGTGTATCGTTGCCCAGTGGTGAGAAGTACAGACTGCACCGCCTCAGGCTCGATATAGTTACCATCAGCCGCAATGACGTACATTGTCAACTCATCAAGCGAGAACTGGATAGTTTGAAGCGACAAAGAACCTATCAGATCGAACATGACCCACGATTCATCACTCGCAGACTTTTGAGTGACCTCGATGACTTCGATGGAGCCTGCTGTTTCCCTGCAACCATAGAAGAAATTGGGAGGGATAGCCGTGAAATTCGGTGGCGGCGCACCTGGTGTAGCCAATATAGTGATCACCGAAGGAGGAAGACATGATTTGTCGGTCAAGACTGCCCCTGGCACGACTCCAAGGAGCATTTGTCTAGTGGGAGTGATCAGGGCTGCCTGCTGCTCCTTGGACAAGCAGTTGACTTTGCCTTTGCCGTTGACCAGGATGGAATCAAAGCAGGGGTTCTCGACGCCTGAGTTTTTTGACGACTCCCATTCGTAACCAGACTCAATATGGCGCCAGTCGGATATCAATAGCGGCACCCGCATCTTCTCTGCCCCTTGAATAGCGGAAAGGGACTTGGCACTTTTGGTGATCAGCTCATATGGTGCAGAAGTGCTGGGCGCTGGGTGAATGATGATGGGTCCATAGAGACCATCATCAATCTGACTGGAAGAGTGAGCATGATAGTAGAAGGACCCGTGCTGAGTTGCCTTCCATGTGGAGGTGAAACCGCAACCAGGATTGATCTGGCCTTGAGTTATCCCAGGCACACCGTCAGACCAGGGCGTGCTAACCATCTCAATACCTAGCGGTCGTCAGTTGAACTCAGTTTTCCTAGCCCGATGGGCTATAGGTTCCGTGTATGTACCGTGATAATGAATGGAGGTGTTGAAAGGAGACAAATTCTTTAGATTAACGACTACGCTGTCTCCTTCGTTGATTTCTATTTTCGGACCTGGAAACTGGCCGTTGACCAAGAACATGTTGCGGTTGACACCATCTGGTGCATTCTTATCCCATGTAAGGGTGAAATCAAAGAGACGAGTTTGGGGCTGCTCGTAGGGATTGAATAACTCGGTAATTGGTTCGCCCATTGAAGGATGGGCGATTCCTAGCACGGCAAATGATGCCAGGAACAAGCAAGAAAAGAAAGGTGGCTTAAATCGAGTGAGGTTCATGATGTACGACCGGGCAAGAGCAACACCTTTGAGACTGCAGGGTGAGTTCAGCATTCAAGCGGATGATCAAGAATGCGCAAACCTTTCAGGATGAAGTGATTAAATCACTTAGTCAGAGGCGAGTCGGCCATTCATAATTGATCTGTAAATGGCCATACGAGTGCCCTGTAAATGCAGACCAAGTCATTAGTACGACCCGCGGCGTTGATACCGATACACCAATTTCGGGTCTTGTTTTCCAATGCAACTTGCAAATCAGGATGATGAAAAGTGCTCTACCTCGGCATTGTTATAACCTTCACTGATAGTTACTAGAACTTCGGCACTCATGGAGCAACACAAGAGTCATCCATCCGTAGTTGCACCCGAGCAGGCCCAAGGTACCTAATTACCCGATCAGACTAAATGGGGATGGCAAAAATTGGCCGCCGAAAAGGCATTTGCGCCAGGACGTGAAAACCCGACGCACAGACTGCGGGCACCCGGAAAGCGTTTCCATCCGACCTTGCAAGTTGTCGTATTGCCCGAATGGTCACCGCGGCGAGATTTTTTCCAAGGAGCCTCAATCAAAGTTTAGTGCTTGTATCATACGCTCGCACTGAGACGAGACCGTGGACTTGGCCGACGACGCCGGCCGCAACTTCACACCATATTACCACAACTGTTGTCAAGTGCCAGGAAACAGCAACTGGTTGATGACATAAGAGCCTGGTCGGCGATTTTTGTCATTGATTTCTCCTTCTCTTGCTCCTCCTCACCCCGGCCGAGTCTGCCACGGTGGTCTTGTCTGCTTCCACCTTTACCTTTTCAGTTACCACCACATTCTTCCGCTTTCTTGACGGCGTGATAGGTGCAACGAACGCGACGTCATCCTTGGTCTCGACCTTGACCGCTATTTCAGCGTTGTCAACCTCCTCCTTAGGACCCTTCTCAACCAGTCGGTCCGAGAAGGTTCTCAGGTCGGCTGTGAACAGGACGGAGTGGGCCCAGCCTGCCTGGCTGCCCCAGAGCTCCCTGAAATGGTCTCCCACAGCATCATAGAGGGCCTTTGTGAGTGTCTTGTTCTTAGTCTTGCCGCCGAATCTGTAGTCACGCATCGCGATCTGCCAGACGTGTGTGTCAACGGGAACAGCCTCGCCCCAGCCCAGCCCCATAAGGCAGACGCAATCGGCGACCTTGGGGCCGACACCGGTGAGCTCGAGGAGCTGCTCGTGGGCGCGTTTGTACGTGGGTGTCTCGTGCGACTCGGCCTTGTCGGGCACTGCACCCCAGGCGATGCTAGCTGGATTTCGCAGGCTCAGCAACCAGCCTTCTGGCCTGTCCTGTGAGATCTGCTGCGCCGTCTGTGCTATATACCTTGCTCTGTAACCAAAACCTAGCTCACGGAGATGGGCCTCGACGCCGGGTGATGTAAGCTTAGCTGGGCTGGGAAAGTCGTGGAAGGCTTCGTCGCCGATGGTGCCAATGTACGGCCCGTAGTGGAGACATAGCTTGTGGACCATCTGTGAGATTCTCGAAATGTTATTGTTGCTGCTGCAAATGAAGCCAACGAGAGCCTCCCAGGCATCCTGGTTCAGCATGCGGACGCCCGTGAACTTGGGGGCCCGTTTCCGAAAGTTTGGGTCGGCGTCCGCCCACTGCTTGTACAGCTCAGCCAGGTCATGATGCAGGTTGAAATAATTCTTCAACAGGGCTTCCGTGTCATCTGCCGCTGTATCTTCTGGCGTAGTTGTCCCTGTGGATGAAGCAGGCGGCGTGAATGGTACAACAGAGGGCTTTGGCCATGTTGCGCGGTAGTGGAGATGGTCTGCGTCCTGCTTCAAGGACACGATCCTGCCGTGATGGGTGCAGTGCCTGCAGATCGTGTCAGTGGGCGCAATTCTAAGTGAGAAAAGGAAGAGTTGAGTTAGAGCAAGTGTCCACTGACCACTCATCGTTGAGCTTGCGCCACCTGAAGGACTGCCCACATCGCAGGGTGGTGTCTATGCAAAGCTCGGTGAGACTTAAAGGAAGCTTGCGCCACTCTGATGTCTTGAGCGCACCCATTGATGCGGTCTGAGTCGGTGGAGGGCAGCAAAGAGGTCAGGCTTAAAAAGTGAGGCTCGGGATGGTCAGCTGGAGGGTCAATTGCCGTTCAAGAGGGACAAAAAAAGGGGGGGGTGGTAGTGAGCTTTTGGAACTTTGCCACCAATTAATTGCCTGTATCCGTAGTGAGTCGCACACCCGTACGGAGCATGCACTCAAGTCCAAAGATCGAGTCGCAGGGTTCTGCCAGCCACGGGCCAGTTACTGTACCTATGCTGCGCCCGTTGTTCACTTTTGGGCAGGTAACAGTACGAGGGTACATGTCTGCAGGGGTCTACGGGGGGCGTTAAGCCCAGCTAGGCCTAGCACCACCCACCCGGAGCCAGCCTCGCCCTGGATTTTCGAGCTGGGAGGAGGGCCCAAGCTGGCCGCGCAGTGGTGTTTCTTGGGTTGCTCTGCTTCTGGCATCAGCTTTTTACATTATCTGGGGCCTTCGCCTTGTCTTGACTTGCGACGTCAACCACCACAACCCTTCCGCTGCCATCAGCCAGCCGCCCCATTGACGCCGGACCTTACTCCATCACGGCAACCCCGTTTCCTGTCGCATCTTGAGGGTAAGCTCCTCTGCCAGGTCAATCATGAGCGGCGACACGTACTCATCGCGCGGTAGGTTCCGCACCAGCCTCTCCCCAAATTGATCGCAACCGCAGGCCGACTTTGTTGCTAACCATGGATCGAAAAGACGGAGGCCGCCATGGCTCATCCAGGGACTACGGTGTAGGTGCCGTGAGCTTCCTCTCTTGTCCCCGCTCCTTGGTCGAGATTTACCCCCAGCATTGCTTTGCAGCGACACCAGCCAGCCGTCCGAGCGAGCTCGTACTCCGGCGTGACGTGGCTATTCCGCAACAGGCGCCTCACAGGAAACCCCCGAAAGATTGCTCGTTCACCCGCCTGCCTCTTTGTCAACTTGCTGACCACCTCCCGCTCCATCTAGTCCTCCCGCCGCGACCGTGACGACCGACGAGATCGTGGCCACGATCGCGACCGCCGCCGCCGCTCTCGATCCCCCTATGACAGCTCCCGCCGCCGCGATGCGGGCGGGGAGGTAGACAGTTACTCGTCCAGCCGTAACCACCGCGATCGGGAACGCGAGGATAGGTACACTGGGCGGGACCGTCGAGGAGATCGGGATTGGGACCGTGAGAGACCACCAAGACGCGAGGGTGGCGGCCGTAGGGACGACGACAGACCTCCTCGTCGCGACCGTGACCTCTTCGACGACCGGCGCCGTGGCGGAGGCGGAGGGCGCGGCCCAGGTGGTGGACGGGACCGGGAGAGGGACAGGGAGAGGGACCGCGACCAGGATGAATTCAGAGACCAGCGACGCCGTAGTGATTCGCCGCCTCCCAAGAAGAGAGAGCCCACTCCGGACCTGACCGACATCACCCCCGTCCTGGAGCGCAAGCGGCGCCTGGTGCAGTGGGACATCAAGCCACCCGGCTACGAGAACGTTACTGCGGAGCAGGCCAAGCTCTCTGGAATGTTCCCACTGCCCGGTGCGCCCCGACAGCAGCAGATGGATCCCACCAAGCTCCAGGCTTTTATGAACCAGCCGGGGAACTCGGTCAGCAGCGCCACCCTGAAGCCTACGAACTCGCGGCAGGCCAAGCGCCTGGTTGTCTCCAACCTCCCTCCATCGGCGACCGAGGAGTCCATCTCCAGCTACTTCAACTTGCAGCTGAACGGGTTGAACGTTATCGAGTCCGCCGACCCCTGCGCCCTCGTCCAGCTCTCCGCCGACCGATCCTTTGCCCTGGTCGAGTTCAAGACTCCCGACGACGCCACTGTTGCCCTGGCACTAGATGGGCAGTCGATGGAGGCAGACGATGCGAATGGAGCGGCCAATGGCGTAGCATCGGGGCTTCAGATCCGACGGCCCAAGGATTACATCGTCCCAGCCGTTGTGGATGACCCCAACTATGAGCCAGGTCGCGTTTCCAACATAGTGATCGACACCCCGAACAAGATCAGTGTGACCAACATCCCGCCCTACCTTACGACAGAGCAGGTCCTAGAGCTGCTCAGCAGCTTCGGCGAGCTCAAAGCATTCGTTCTGGTACAGGACCGCAGCACAGAGGAGTCGCGGGTAAGTGTTTTTTTTGTCTTAGTGGTATTATTGTTCATTGGCCCGGCACTGTGGCTAACCAATGTTGCGACAGGGCATTGCTTTCTGCGAATACCTTGACCCAGCCGCCACCGAAGTAGCGATCAAGGCCCTCGACAACATGGAGCTCGGTGAGAACCACCTCAAGGTCCGGAAAGCTAGTATAGGAATCACCCAGGTTGCGGGCGTGGAGATGGGCGTGAACGCCATGTCCATGCTTGCCGGCACCACTTCCACCGACTCCGAGGTGACTCGCATTCTGCAGCTGTTGAACATGGTCACCCCTGAGGAATTGATGGACAACGATGACTACGAAGGTATTTCAAAGATAAAAGCGAATAGAAATTGAAAAGCGCACGGGCATCACGCTGACAATTTTACAGAGATTTGCGACGATGTGCGGGAGGAGTGCTCCAAATACGGGGAAATCGTTGAAATCAAGGTTCCACGACCGGTTGGCGGCAGTCGACAATCGGCCGGAGTGGGAAAGATTTTCGTCAAATATGACACCCCGGAGTCGGCTACGAAGGCCCTCAAGGCCCTAGCCGGGAGGAAGTTCGCCGATCGGACTGTGGTTACGACCTACTTCCCCGAGGAGAACTTCGAAGTGGGTGCTTGGTAGAAAGACAAAACGAGGGCACGTCGGGCGGACATAGCAAAGGCTGGTAAACCAGCCATGGATCGATCACTCAAGGGAAACCGAGCAGTAGCACAGGAAATTTCAATAAACAATCACCGAAATCAACATATTGATTCGCAGCAATTAGCGCCGGGGGGGGGGGTTCGAATCCATCGTTCAAATTTCCAGACAGGGGAAATCTGTCAAATGATACGCTGCACAGCACTGAGCGGCCACAAAATGGGCGGAGTTGATGAGCATGGTTGTTAGCTGTAGGCCGATGAAGCTCGACATCTAAATCACACTGCATTAAACGTAGTTCACAACCCGAGCAGTGTGAGACCAAAAGACTGTCATATTGAACTTAAAGCTAGAATAGCCCCAAGTGACGTGCGAATGGATCTTGGTATGGGAGCGCACGAACACAGGTGACCGGTGGCTCCAGGACTCCAGGAGTCACACAATGCCAGGAAATAGGAGCATAAGGCTAAAAAATCTGTATGAACCAAGTCAGCAAGTCGTCCTGGGCAGGCGATGTGAGCAAACGAGGCGCTTTGTGAGGGTGTGCTATCAGAAGTCCATTACATTCATCGGAATCCCGAAGGAAGCCTAACATAAGAGGTACCAGAATAGTAATTTGAAAATTAGGTTGTTGATCATCACTTGAGCACGGCAAGAAGAAGAGAAAGAAGACGTCTGATTCGAACTTACCAGGTTCACTGTTGTAAAACCAACAAAACCAACAACCAACGTGGTGTGTGGTTGATTGTGTTCTGCTGAGGAATTCTCAAGAGCGAGCTTGCTCAAAAGATTTGCAAATGAAGCTGGCAGACGGACCCACCTGTCCTCAAGCCCAACTCTTTGGTCCCGCATCAGCCTGCACCGCAGCGTCTTTGGCGCGGCTAGCGGCCCGACCATTTTGCCGGGCCCACTTTTGCAGGCCCACGCAAACTTCGAACCTCGAACTTCTCTAAAATCTTGCCTAGCGAATTTGCAGCAGCCAGCCCTCAAACGAGAAGCATCACCACGCCTCCTACACGACGACGACGACGACGACGACGACGACCTCGACAACCAGTCCCTTCACACCGTCCACCAACTCCTGAAGCCATCAATCACAATGGGTCGTCTTCACTCCAACGGAAAGGGAATTTCGGCTTCCGCCATCCCCTACAGCCGCAGCGCACCATCGTGGCTCAAGACCACCCCCGACCAGGTCGTCGACCAGATCTGCAAGCTGGCCAAGAAGGGTGCCACCCCTTCCCAGATCGGTGTCATCCTGCGCGACTCCCACGGAATCGCCCAGGTCAAGGTCGTCACCGGTATGTTTGTGTTCTACACCGTCCGCGAGGAACACAGCGAGGGTTTGCGCATGTGACGAGGATTGGAGGCTGACGCTTTTTCTTCCCCCTGTGACTAGGCAACCGCATTCTGCGTATTCTCAAGTCCAGCGGTATGCTATACCCAGTTTGAACGCCCCTCAACAAAAGCGAAATGGGTCCCGAATCCATCGCGTCGATCAACAAGAAATATCCCACCACGCTTCGCCGTGGCACGCCGTGCCTTCCCGTGCCTTCTGCAAATGCAGACGCGCCTGGGAGCTGGTGCGGAAACCTCAGCTCCGGGGCGCGAGTCGGGCGGACAGATGCGTGGACATCACACATAAAATATATGCCTCTGCTCGGTCATGAGCTGACAGAGTGATCTAAAACAGGCCTCGCCCCCGATATCCCTGAGGACCTGTACATGTTGATCAAGAAGGTGCGCCAGAAACAAATTTGCTCTTCCCCGTGACCTTACTATCCTCTCCCCCGGGGGGTGCTCGAGCCCGCGTGCCGTGAGTGCTAATCAACCCTGTCGATTCTAGGCTGTTGCCGTCCGCAAGCACCTCGAGCGCAACCGCAAGGACAAGGACTCCAAGTTCCGCCTTATTCTGATCGAGTCCCGTATCCACCGTCTGGCCCGTTACTACAAGACCGTCGGTGTCCTGCCCCCCACCTGGCGCTACGAGGCCGCCACCGCTTCCACTCTCGTCGCCTAAGCGATAGCTGTTGTCTACCGCTGCTGCTCTTGCCGCCACGGGATGAAGAGGAAGGAAGTTGGTCGCGGAGGAAGCGACGTGAAAAGTGCATTATTGGCTGGGTTATTCTTCGATCGTCGGCCTCTGTGATGATTAAGGTCTGGTACGGAGTTGGGGGATGGACTGGAACCGAAACGACGGGGTCACATCCGATCGGCAAAGCTCGGTTTGGGGAGGATGATACCATCTCGAACCTCCCTTTTGGTAGAGGGTAGATGAACAAAATCACAACACCCCTGCACTACCAACTCGTACACTACCACTGAATGACGGAGATTTACCATACCAAACTGCGAAAGACTCGAACGTGTGGTGATTTGTATGCAGTCAGGGACTGGGGCAGATTGTGACGGTTCCTAGACGTCCGCCCCCATGCCTGATTACGTAGGACGGCCGCACAATCGAATGACCGACATGACTGGCAGATCGACTGACAGACAGCCCGTACCCTGGATAGCCGGGCACTAGCCCATATCATCACAACCTTCTCTTCCCGCTCTTTTCCCGTCATTGTCCTCCCACTGCTATTGCACCGTTGGATGCAAGTCCTTCTCACATAACCCTGTCATCGTACCACATTAAACGAAACCGTAGCTATGACTGGCTGCCAACAAGCAGAAGGTCAGGATTTGGCTGATAGGTTGAGACGAATGAGACATTGTATGAGGCAACCAACCCAAAGCTACAATCAGCCTAGCTGAAAGACCCGTATAACCCCTGGGTGCCAGAAGAGGAAGCAGCCCTTGACTGGTGACGAGATACGACTGATGGCAGTCTCGCATCAAGATGACGAGTCGGTCGACCTCATCTGTCGCATTACTGTTCGGCGACAGAGGGATCGGCGCCGTTCTCTTTGATCTTCTGGTTGTCGCCCTCGGCGCCAGAGGGGGCGGCACCGGCACGCTCGAGATCGGCGCTGCGCTGGAGTAGGAACTCGCCCAGGACTCGGAGGGGGTCGGCGGGCCTGCATAGCAAACAAATCAGACAAACAAGGTTCTGGGCACGGCGGGCGCTGCCGTTCAAGAACAGGCAGGCAAGCAGGGCTCTCTCTCCCTTACTGGTCTTTGGCAACGATCTTCATGCCCTCCATGACGTGGTAGGTGACCTTGCTGTTGAGATACTGGCGGGTTGGGGCGCCGTGGGCGGCCGGCTCGGTGGGCATGGTGACTCTATCAGCGGTGCGGTCGGCCGGCGCGGCGGAGGCGGCGCGCGACGACGAGTTGTTCTCCAGGCGCGCGGGCACACTCTCCTTGGAGCCGGTCGGCGTGGAGGTGCGGTTCGGGGTGGGCGGGTTGGTGGATGAGGAGGCGGTGGTGGTCGGCGCATTGTTGTTGGTGCCGGCAAGCTGGGCGAGAAAGTCAGCAGGGGCGCTCAGGTGGACGAGGCCTGCGCTTCGAGAGCTTCGGTAGGAGCCCACGGGAGAGGTCCCCGCGAGATCACTTCTCGAGGCGGGTTTGCGGGCAGCCATTGTTGATGTTGCTCGTTGCTCTGCTTCTGCGGAGGTGGAAGGGTGGTGGCTCGTGGGACGACAGTCTTGGTTTGGTCAATCTCAAGGGGGTTGTGTACAGGAACCAGATGAGACCAAGACGCAGTTGGAAGCCATAGAGCTTGGTTATTGCCATGGTGAACGGTGTGGTGAATGTGTAATCAGAGTATCAATGGCACAGATATAAAATGGCATCACTCACAGCCGGGTCTGCCCCAGCCCCAGCCTTAGCAGCCTTGACTCCTGTGCCCTCAAGCCCTGCCATTGTGACGTCCTGGCTATTGTTCTCCTTGGGGCCTCCATTATCTGTTGTGGCGGCTGCGGGCGCAGAGCCCTCAGTTTCTACGGCGCTTGTTGCATTGTCGACGGGAGGGTCGAAGATGGGGGTTGGTTCTGACATTTGCAACGGGCTCAAAGACTGTGTGAATGAAATGATTGGGTGGATGGAGATTGATTACACTGGAATCCGAGCCGCCCAAAGAGAGAAGAAAGAAGGGGAAAAAAGGGAGGGGCGCGGTCTGGCAACTTTTTTGCCCGCCGTTGTTGAGTTATGCGACGAATCGCAAGAAATGTGTTCTCGGTGCTTTGCATGCAATGCAAGACGAGGGAGCTGTGAATTGGATTTTGGAGCTCGGGATTTCCCCCCTCTTCTTCCCTGGCGCAAGCTCGACGGTCCCAGCTGATAGGACACGCAGGGGTCTTAATGGGAAGCGACCCACCGGTGGCAGGCTCGACGCGCCTAGAACGCGTTCTGCCGAAATGACATCAATCGCGCTCCCGCTGGGCTGCCTTTGTCAGCTCGGCCTGCCTGTCTGACACCGCAATGAGAAGTGGAACGAAGCAGGACAGGTCATCTTAGTCCCATGACTCCTCTTGTTATTCATCGCTTCGATGTTGCCACCCATGGACGCCTTCGTGCGCATGGGATCGGCCTCTTCTACGCCTCGAGAACCACTGGCTGATATTTCAAACTCCGGGGACATGCCTGGGCGCCCCTCAAAAAGGTTGAAAGTTGAGGTCCCCCGACATGACAGCAGCGACTCGGACGAAGCTGGCCAGTCATTGGACCGCTCAACACGCCATCCTGTCAAGAAGCCAACCGAGAGCGCACCTCCGCGGCGCACGAGGGACGTCATACCTGATTCTGAGGACGAAGACGACGACAACGACGACAACGCAGACCAGGATACTTCAACCCACCGCCACCACCACCATGAAACTGCCCTTGAGAGCGCTTTGCCCCAAATCAAGGCCGATGCAGATGCAATCGAGGAGTACGAGGCAATGAGAGCCTCCCAACTCAGCACCGAGGACATGACAGAGGTCCAGCCCGAGTCTGCTGTCGACCGGAGAGGATGGGTCAGGGGCAAGAGCTCCATATACGTCGACGCCTTCAACCTCGCTCTGGACACGGTGCTCGAAGACGAGGCCCATTTATTCGACAAAAAAGAGATGGCTGTGTTTGACCAGTGGCGACATCTGGACTACGAGGCCCAGTACTTATATGTCCGTCTGTTTCTACGCAAAATTGCTGCATGGCATCGGCGTGATAAGCTTGGCTACCACAGCGACATTTCGGATCCCGATGCCGCCATCGCGACGCTGCAGCGGTATCGTACTCTGCCGAATAGTGAAGTGAACACTGGCGCAACTCCTGATGACCCAGATCGTCGTGGCAGCGAAGCCGCCGGCGTTGCCCTGCAGGACTGGTCTCTCAGTGACAATTTCACCTTTGCTGACTCTTCTGATGAACATATCACGTCCGTTGACGAAGCTGCTGCCCTCCTGAGTTTGGATGAACTAAAGGGTCTAGCAAAGGAGGCCAAGGTCCATGGCAAAAACAAGAGTGACATCTTGAAGAAATTGTTGCGAATGAGCTCACAGCAAAGCAGCCTCTTGGCGGTGGGACTGCGTCGGGAGAGCACAACTGGCTCAATGGAATCGGCTGGCCGTGAGACCGGCAGCGAAACCCCTGACCCAGGCCCGAAACAAGAGTCAAATCGGAACCAACATTTCCTGGCCAAGATATTGGCTATCACTGGGCCCTGTGTCAGGATATCGCCCTCGGTTTTCAAGCTTTTCGAACGGGTACATCTTGTCTTCTATCGGTCAACAGAGTGGACGGAGAAGTCCCTGACCACCATCATCCTGGCCAAGATTTCGAGGCGAAACTTTCCACAATACATTGTCGACAGGACATCCAACATTTTCCCCGACCGCCGCAGTCTATTGGAGTTTGAACAAGCCATGCGGTTGGAATTCGAGGTCGATCGGATCCTCGAGTTCAACGGACCTCCCGGTGAGGACGGCTACCGTCACGTGCTCGAGATCTTTGATAGCATCGCTACTCGCTGGCGGGGACTCATAAAGGACGAAGAACGCAAGGAGAACCAAGTATATGAATTCGGCGAAGGCGCATACCTTCGCAGACTCAATGCCGCCCATGCATACACCAGGATCGCACACAAAGCGGCTTACGTCTATGGCCGGCTCCACGAATATGTAGAAGAACACGCCCTTCTCACCGAGCTCCTGGACCAGCACTTCTTCCAGATGGCCCGCCGCGGATCGTGGTACCAGCGCAAAGCACTGCTCGAAGAACACTACATGTGGGAAGAAAAGCCTGCTCGCCATATCGCCGACCAAGAGCAGCAGAAGAAACACTGGCGTAATATAGCCGTCGCTACCTGCGAGGCTGCCCTGGAGGACCGCGACTGCCATCTCATCTACCATTCTGATCTGCAGAAGCGCCTGGTAAAGCTGGAGAAGCGCAACCGCATCCCCAAACGCCTTCAGCATGACTTTGGACACGTTCGCCTGCACAAGCCGGAAGAACACAACGTCTCGGGGACACAAATCAAGCGTCACGATCCTACAGCTGGTAAGCGCGGTGGAAACAGCACCAAGACAGTATGGGTGGACGGAGCTGAAGGTGGGGGCGAGTGCAGCGTCGAGGAGATGTGTCTGTCTCACTATCGCACTGAGGGCTGGAAGGGCTACCATTCTGAGGGTGGTATTTTGAGGACCATGTTCGCGTATCTGTTCTACGATATCCTGTTCCTGTACATACCCAACGTGTTCCAGACAGCATACCAGACGTGCCCGCTGGACCTACATACCGACGCCTTCTACCCAACTCGAGCATCCGAAATCAACCATCGCCTCGTAGAGATCTCGAACGGCGACGCCCCGCGCCTCATCCGGCAGGTCGACAGCGAACACCGCGAGAGGAGGACGTGCGTGGTGGGGCTGAACTGGGACTACGAGCTAGAGGATCTGGTTGAGCTGGCGGGCTGCTTCCGGGGCGAGGCCCTTGCTGCTGTGTGCAAGGTAATGGCGCAAGAATACAGGCAAAGGGGCGGCGGGGTCCCTGATCTCGTGCTCTGGAGGACGGAACCAAAACGCGAGTGCATGTTTGCCGAGGTTAAGAGCGCCAATGACCGGTTGAGCGATACCCAGCGGCTATGGATTCATGTTCTAACAGGCGCTGGGGTAAGAGTCGCCCTGGTGAATGCTGTTGCAGGGGATATCAAGGAGGTGGATTAAATCCCAATTTAATTGATGCAGGAGAGTCGCGATACCAATGACAGCAGTGATCTGCCCGATCTCCCCCCCCCCCCCCCCCATGATATTGTACGAGGGATGGGTTACGGAACTGCACTGGTTCAAGGGCGTACAAGCGAAGAGAGTTGTCTGCAGAATGCAACGGACACACCCTGACCTTCGCAGTGTGATTTGGCCCTCGCCTGGTGCCTTCCTCCTTTCAAAAGGTGGTATGAAGCCAGCAAGAGAAGCCGTTCTTGATTTGGGATGAACCTCGGAACCCCGTATGCACCCATGGTCAAGCCTGCATCCAGTCCTGGAGTTCAGCGGGACACGTTAGCCTTGGCATGCTTTTGCCCTGTTTTTGTTTCTTTTGCTTGGTGGTAAGCTATCATTCTGAGGGCCGCTTCCTTCGTCTTCCTTGACCACAGGCACATCAACTTGGGCTTCTCCGGGAGGTCGACGCACGGAGGCTCACCACCACAATTCAGATGAAACGAGCCGGTGAAACACAATGGCTCAACACCAGCGCCCTAACCACATCTCAGCAACTTCCTGGATTGCATACTAGCAAATGTAAAAGACGACTCCCATCCTCACTGAGTCTAAATTCGGGGTACAACTCATCAAGAGTAAAACTTACGCCGTCCCCTTTGGTACTCACCCTTTTGTGCTTTTTTCTCGCTGGCAGATGTTACAATGAGAGGAGCCTACAGCACCCTGTTGCTTTTGCCCCTAGCTGTGTCAGCGCCAGGAAAGGACACCCGTCTCTCAACACAGCACCAGGTCAACATCGATTCCTGCGCTGTCAGCCCTCTTTTGCCGGCCCAAGTCTCTTTACATGACGCGGAATGGCAATGCTCTCCCAGCAGAGGAGACAACGCGACGGCGCAGCACTCGTCCGAGGCCGAGGTGCCTCAGGATGAAGAAGACACCTCGGGTGGGTGGACAGGCCCGCATACCTGCGCCGGGGACTACTGCGTCTACGCACATCCAACATTCGCCGCAGGCCGCGGCATCGCACTGATAACCACCCCGGAGTCCGCCCAGGCGCTCGCCAACCTGCCCGTGTTCTCCGAACTGGCGGCCGCGGCCGCGGCCATCCCCTTCATCCAGTCCGCAAACATCAACGCCCGCAGCCCGGCGGCAGAGGTGCGGAAGATCCCGGACAAGGGGAGGGGCCTGGCAGCATCACGCACCATGCACCGCGGCACCCAGGTGATGGCGTACACGCCCGCGCTGGTCCTCCACCGCAACCTCGTCGACGACCTGGGGCGCGCGGACCAGCTGCGGCTGCTCCGCGACGCGGTGGGCCGACTGGCCCCGGGGACCACGCGGGCCGCGTTTTGGAGGCAGCTGGGGCAGACGCACGCCGAGGGCGACGACGACATCCTCGATATCGTCATGAACAACTCGTTCAACCTCCCGCTCCTGCCGGGCACCGGCCTGGGCCCCTTCATCGGTAACTTCCCCGAGGTCTCCATGTATAACCACGACTGCCGGCCCAACGTCGCGTTCCACCTCGACCACGGCATCATCCACCGCACTACGGTGGCGACCGCCGCGTCCGGCGGCGGTGTGCGCCCCGGCGAGGAGCTGAGCATCTCGTACGTAGACGGTTTCCGCGTGCGGGCCGTGCGCCAGGGCCGCACGGCGCGCAACTGGGGCTTCAAGTGCGCCTGCGCGCAGTGCAGCCTCCCCGAGGCCCTGGCAAACGCCAGCGACCACCGGCTGTGGCGGCTGTATGAGGTGGAGAACTCACTGCTGCTGAGCCCCGGGGGCCAGCAGCAGCAGCCGGGGGCCACGAAGGAGGGGAGCGGCGGTGGCGGCGGCTGGAGGAAGGCCGGGCGGGACAAGGCCGCCGCCGCCGCCGCCGCCGCATATGAGACGCGCACCTTGGACGCGGTGGCCCTGTTGCTTTCCCTCTACGAGCAGGAGAGGCTCCTCGAGCCGCACGGGTCTTCGGCGTACCGGCTGGCAGCGTTGAATTACAATGCGTTCCGGAGGCCCGAGGGTGCGGTCAGATATGCGTTGTTGGCGCTGGAGCAGTTCGTTGTGGAGGAAGGTGCAAACTCCGCTGGTGTGAGGGAGATGGTAGCACTGATGGATGATCCCGAGGCGCATTGGAGCTGGGG
The DNA here is from genome assembly GCA_023522825.1 of Diaporthe ampelina. Taxonomy (NCBI): domain Eukaryota; kingdom Fungi; phylum Ascomycota; class Sordariomycetes; order Diaporthales; family Diaporthaceae; genus Diaporthe; species Diaporthe ampelina. Next base: position 174,633 of record JAMFTM010000034.1, read on the forward strand.
CAAGAGGTTATAGTGAGCAATGGATACCTATACGAGTCTAGTCGTGCAAACGGGACGCTGTTGGTCAAGACTCGTGCTTCCTACTGCTCGCCAGCAAGTTGTGATCCAGGGTGCAGCCGTGTCTACAGGGGAGACCAAGCCTACAACATATATGAAAAACAACATGGTATATTCGGCTTTATATCCAGCCCTTTGCTCGACACACTACAGTCCTTTCCTACCCGCCCTATGATCACGCCATAACACATACAAGAAGCACTTGGCAGATGTTGTGGCTGTTGTGAGATACAAGGGTTACAGTAAAATCCCGACAAGTCTCGGCCACGGGAACCTGATCCGAGTGCAATACCCCATCGTCAACAAGCCCAGTTCATCGATAGGCGTTGTCCTGGGCAGAGAGGCTTAGAGGCGAGGCGAGGAGCGAAACGTAGGCCACTTGTATGGTACTGATGTCACCTCCAGTAGAACCACCCTGCCCAGGCCGCCGCCACGGCCATTGCAAAAGGGAAGGCGGAGCGCGCGGCCTGGAGTGCCTTGTCGTCCTGGCGGTGAGAGCCGCGGTCGTTGACGCGCGGAAACTCCTTCCCCTGGGGTATCTCCTTGTCAAGGAACCGGCAGAGCGGCTCCCAACCATCCCGGCCGACCCAATACACGAGGAGCCTCTTGGGCACGACGTGGGCACGACGTGGGCCTTGACGGCCTCCGAATGCCGGCGGAAGACGTCAGGCACGCCGAGGTGGAGCTCCTGTAGGGTACGCGCCCCGCCAAAGAAGCCGCTGACGGTCTTCTGCATGGCAAACCCGGCACGGTTCCCAATAATTGTGCCGACGCCCTTGAGGAAGAGGTCGACCCAGGGCCCGAAGAGCGGCCGCAGGACCTCGGCGTCGAAGCTGGGGAACCAGGCGTCAAAGTCTCGCTCGGTGAGGATGATCTTTGCGTCAGGATACGCGTTGGCGAGCTGCAGCGCCCAGAAGCATGACAGGTCCGTCACGGCGTCGTATACGCCGAATAGCTCATCCCATTCACGGCGGGTGAAGGGCTGCGGCGGCGGGCGTTGGCCCGGTGCGTTGACCTCGGGCCAGGTCACCGTGACGGCTCTCTCAAAGAAGGTCCAGTGCGACGGTTTGGTTCTCGAGTCGAGGCCGTGGAAGACGTGCTTGAAGCCAAGCTCCGAGAGCGCTGCCGCGAGACTGCCGGTTCCTGTGCGCAGCATCCCTACGCAGAGGACCTTGGGCCGCCCAGCGTCGCGGGCTTTGTCTTCGCGCGTGGCCATACTGGCGACCTGTGTACCGGGTGCACACCTGTCCCAGGTTGACGATGGACGGGGACATCAGCTTCCCATCGGGTGAAGCCTCCTGCCTACCTAGGTAGCGCCACCTGGGCAACTCCCGTCCAAGCCGATATATGGCTGGCTTGCAATCCTGCGTCAGCACTAGGCATCGAATGGTAAGCCAGTTTACATGTAAAGGATACCCAAGCCTGGCATGTAGAGTTGCCCAATTCCTAAGACGTAGCAAATGCCAAGCCGCCGGTTCAGTTGTTGGCATCGCGTCGCTAGCCCTGATGACACAATTTATCTCTCCTGGCCAGCTTTAGGGAACTTGTGCCCCCTGGCTTCTGATAAGTAAATCTCGATATTTCTCCAGGCTTTGGCCGATGATGTTTATGAACGGCCATTGCGCGTTGCTCTTGAAGAAATGTGCCCAGATCTTGAGAACGCCCAGGCTCAGCGAGGCAGATCCTTGATCTTTCTGGAGGTCAGTCTCGTCTGCAAAGTCGACGACGTCGTACGCCTCTTCCACAATGCACCGAACCCAATGCAGGATCCTGTCCTCGCTATCTGTGGTCTCCATGTCAGGTTGATGAATCCCAGATGGAGAGAACTAAATCATTCAGTCACATACCACTTAATGGTGTCGTGACGGCTGACAGGGCTATTGACGAGAGCCACTTGCTGAGGAGCACCGCACACTCCAAGCCCGAGAGGGAGTGTCGCACACTCCAAAAGAACGCCTGGCTGCGAGCCACGCGGTCAACACCCAGCCTGACAGGAACACTCAACATGTGAGCCGCGTACAGAAGCGCGGTGACGACACCGCCACCACGTTCCACCGGTGGTGAACGGCTGATGGCCTTGGCAATGAGATCCGGGTCCCGCGATTCGAGCAGCCGGTATGGTCCAAGATGAAGATAAATGCGGGCATAGGCAAGACCAAGCAGTGAGCTTGACGTGAACGGGATTGGCCCGTTCTCGTTGTTTGGGTCGAGACTTGATTCCGGTGCTAGACTGGATGTCAGTCGTGCTACGGACCTTACAGTGTTGGGTTCTAGGACGCTCCCAAGACTGGAAAGTAAAAGAAAAGGGTGGGGGGGGGGGGCAGACACGTGAAAAGGAGAAACGCGAGGCTTACCCTGCTGCCACCCAGCGGTCCAAGAACGGAGACCACGCCTGCATTGAGATGGTCAGTATTGCAAATCAATGTGTGGTTGTGCAGTACAAGACTCACTCAAGCTTGTCAACCTCTTCGCCTGGAAGGGAGGCCGAGTGGTCTATAACTGGCAGCGAGAGATCACGGACAATATAGATCCTCTGCAGCAATCCATGTAGGAGCAGATAGTTCCCGAGTGGGGTCGGGATGGGGTCGAGGACCGCCGTGCTATCTGTGTTCCGTAGTAACAGAGACAATGCATCCTGAAAGAAAAGCTGTTGTTTTCCTATTTCGCGCCGAGCCTCCTGCCACTGCCAGGCAGTCTGAGCCTTCCATTCTCCCGTCGAGCACGGTAGTCGAAGGCCTACCTCATTGCTGCGTAGCGTGGGGTAAATATTGTAAGCAATGCTGTGGGTGTGCATGAACGAGAACGCGATCAGCTTGGCCCGTCGCACCGCTTCTTGTTGCACCCAGGCGTGCCAGGCAGCCTGCGGCGTGGGTTGGTCCAAAGACACCTGCGGGAGGTCATCTTCATGAAGACCTATCTCGCGAAGGACTTGCGCCAGCAGAGCCTGAAGGGCGAAAGCCTCCTGTACAAGATGGGCGCTAGGCTCCCAGGTGGCATAGCCCATCAAGGCTATCAGGGCACGGACAGTCTCGATGGGTTCCCAAGGACCCCAATCCCCCTCTTGGGCGGAGCTTGACTCGGGAATCTGCGGGAAAAGGGTGTGAAGACGGAGAAAAGCAGTAGTCTTGGGGCCGAATCTGTCGGACACTCGTGCAAGTCTCCGCATAAGTATGGCCCTGCCGGCGTGGAATAGCTTTTCAGACATGCGATGCTCGAAGCAGTACTGCGCCCCAATCGCCGCAAGTCCGAGTACCAACTCAATCGAGTGCTCAGATATCCGCCAGGTTGGTGTGTGGATGAAGGGCATGTGCGAGTGGAAGCCGAAGAAGAAGGAGGTGATATAACGACTGAGGGCATGACGGGAAGGGAACTTGAAGTTTGGATCGAGAACGTCGCGAAATGTCTCAATGGAAGCGTTGAGATGAAGGCGCTGATCCTCCAGGACGCGGTATGGTTGGGAATCGGCTTCAACAGGACGAGACGCTTGTCTTGGTGTTAGTCAACCGTTGACACTGATGCGCAGACTGCGGGACTGAGTTTCAACCTACTTGCTTCGGGCAGGGCGTCCGATATCCGGTTTCCAGTGGGTGCTGAGGGCAACCATGAGCTGAACGGCGTCCCGGGTCGAGTTCTGTTATAACGAGCCCCAGGGGTGGCAGAGCCGCCTCTCGAGTCCCTTATAGCTGGGTCAATAACCTCGTCGTCCCTGTCAGGGCGATGAAAGTACGGACTCCACTCTGCGGGGAGTCCAACACCGTCAAGGAAGCTGGCAAACTCCCGGAAATGTATGTCAAACCCAACGGCATCTTGGTTCCCTAGCTCCATTGTGTCAGTTTCGTTGATGACCTCTAGGTGTGGAGTTGAGGTGACCAGAAGCCCAACAACATACCATTTCCGTAAAAGGGCTCTACCAGTAGGCCTTGCTGGTACGGGCCGTCATCAAGGGTACTACTGTTCCTTGAGACTGCCATGGGATACAAGTCGGCGGGTGGAGCTGCTTGTTGGTGTGGCCAATGCTGCTGTTGCTGCATGCTCATGCCCGAGAGGGATACGGCGGCAGCCAAATCGGCCTCGAATGGGCCGTTATGCTCTCCCCCCGGGTCCGGGTCCGAGAGGCCTTCCGGAGACTCGGATACATGTTGGTGGAGGGAGATGCGCTGGTGGCGGGTCAAGAGGTCACGCCGGGCAAAGGCGGCTCCACATTGGCCCGGGCAGACAAAAGGCTTCTCCTTGGTATCTAGAGAAGGGGCGGGTGCAGGTAAGCATGAAAGTGGCGGGCGTATGGATCACAGAACCAATGAGATGACTGACGAGTGCGTATGTGACGTTCCAAGTGTTCGGTACGCTTGAACGTCCGCCCGCAATGAGGGCATGAACGCGCATCAGGGCCGTGCGTGTGACTGCCCTGACGGGTCCGCCTCCTCCGCCTGGCCGGAGACGAACTCGACTGCGGTTCCCTTATGCCCGAATGCGAGACGTTGTGGGACGGCATCTCTGTCCACCAGCCTCCGGGGCTCTTTGCATGTGCAGATCGAGCGAGACCTCCGCGAGTTGGAGACGGAATGCCCCGTGGTGGACGAGAATCCGGGGAAGTTGGAGAGGAGAGGCTGAGAGTGAGGCAGAGTTGGGGCACGGCTTGGCTTTTGTTGGAGAAGACTCCGTCCTCGGTGCTTGTGGGTCTTGTCCTTATCTTTTGGCCCCCCGTTGTCTCCAACTTGCCCCAACTTCGTTGTGCTCCGCAACGCCCCGGCCTTATCTCCTCCTCCCGGGAAGACATCCTGGATTACTTCAGAAATCCCAAGCTGCTTTGTCAGATATCGACGATCCCCCCGCTGATGCTGAGTTATTTCGAGGTGCTGCTGCATAATTGGGCTGCCCACTCGTACGCCTGTCCCCTTGGAGTTGCCCCCTGATGGGGTGGAGTGCCCGGAAGTAAATCTCAAATTGATGTCACCAGCTGCTCAGAAAGACAACGGCCTTATACACTTTCTAGGCCCTTTTCTTAGACAAGCCTGGGATACGTATCGTGATTCGGTAAACTCTCTGTGTTGAGAAGATCTGAGGCAACGTAATACGCCATGTTCAAGTTCCCAGGGGCGGCATTAATAACTGGTGCTGGGGGGACAGGTGAATTACCCACTTGATCGCCGCCTGGTTTGGCAAGCCAAGTACTTACTTCATATCAGGTATTGGGGCAGCCGTTGCCCGAGGCTTCGCCCACTCCGGCTGCTCGAGGATTGCCATCACCGACCTCAACCGGAAGTCGCTGGCGGACACCCGGGATGCCATCCTTCAGATTGCTCCCAAGGCTCAGATCGTGAGCCGAGACGGAGATATCTCCGACGAGGGGTTCGTCAACGCATTGGTACGGGACGTCGCAAAGGCTTTCTCACGCATCGACTACTCTGTCAACTGTGCTGGTATCCTAGGTGAATCATTGCGGTCGCACGAGACATCGACGGCTGCTTTTGAGCGCATCACGAATATCAACTACAAGGGCACCTGGCTCGCTTCCAGGGCAGTGCTCAGCCACATGGTGGAGCAGCAGCCACACGAGGATCACCCTGAACAGCGGGGTGCCATCGTGAATATTGCAAGCCAACTCGGTGTCGTGGCACGACCAGCTGCTGGTGGGTCATACGCGTTACCCAGTACCATGTCAGACATTCCCGCGTGATATGTGCTAACCAGTTTCTACTCTTAGCCCCATACTGGTCAGTGCATTATTCTCCTTTTACGCGCCTTTTTTTCTATGTTTCAATTTGTCTCAGAGTGCATCACTCCAAGATCTGCAGAAGGGAACTGACACGCGCCTTTTTAACAAATAGTGCCTCCAAGGCGGCTGTCATTAATATGACTCGGTCTGACGCCATCGACTACTCGCAAGATGGCATCAGGGTAAACTGTGTTTGTCCAGGTGTCATTGCAACACCAATGACGACGTCTTCGGGTGAGTTAATCCAGAGACTGAGACCAGCGATCGATATTGCACCAATGAGGCGGATGGGCACTCCTGAAGAGGTTGCCAACGCAGTCCTTTTTCTATGCTCAAGTCAAGCGTCATTTGTTCAAGGTCATGCATTGGTGGTGGATGGGGGGTATACCATCAACTGAGAAACTCTTGTATGTCAGGAAACTCAAGGATAGGCTTCGTCGCTCGGCACAGTCCCAATTTCTCCTGGTTCTGTTTGCTCAAAGTCGAGTATATAATATTACATTTCTGAATCTTCTTGTCCTCATTCTCCGGCCAAGCGTGAAGAGATCAGAAATTTACACCAGAAAAAACGGAGGGTCCACCAATACAATACACCCCTAGTACACCAACGTTAACTTATACCACTAATATTATATATAAGAATAATACATAGTTATTAACTATATATATCCTTAATTCTAATCTTCTTTATTATAAATTTTACCCTAGTAGTTTACTACTTCTTTCCTTATTATTACCTAGGTTATTCCTCCTTATAACTAAATACTTAAATCTCCTCCTAGGTCTCCTTCTTATTACTAATAAGGTCCTCTATATTTAAGTTAACCTATAGTAGCTAGTTTATATAACCCCTTATATAACGCTTCTTAGCTACTAGTTTAATACTTAAATACTATAAGTAGAAGGGGGTTTAGTAGGTGTGTAGGTGAGGCTATAAAAAGTATTATTTAGGGTAGTGTGATAAGGTTTAATAGTGTCCTCTAATTGGCTATAGTGGTAAAATAAATAAGGTACTGGTGTATTCTCTGTTTTTTCCGGTGTGAATCTCCGATCTCTGTGTGAAAGCTTAGAAGAATTGAGATTATTCTAGATTTTGATATAGATTCTTGGTTATGGTGAAACAAAATGGGAAATTCGGACAGATCTGGCACCTTTCTTGAAAAGCCGAATTCAAAAATCGAATGCGACCGGCTGGCTCACCAAATTGTCGACACGGCTTCCAAGGCTTACGCGTGCACGTCTCAAAGCGGAACGACCCCAGAAGGCCGGAAGGTCAACACTCTATTTGGTAATTTCCTTGTCAAATATCGCACCTCAAGCTGCAAGCTTCACCCTCTTCGAGCTTGGTGATGAACCAACGTCAAATCCAGACACTAAGACCTCTGAGTCCTTGCTACAGATCGTCGGCGCTGGGTCGGAAAGAGGTTCGCATGCCCTATCATCAGTCTTCCAGTTCTTCCAGTCAAAATTTGTCTCCCAGGCATGCCCAACTTCCAGGACTTTCTTCTCCTGCCACAGCCCACCCACGATTTGCATACCAACAGGCAGCTGTACGTCAGCGTCATCTGGCGCGGGCAGGAAGCCCACGGGTATTGACATTGCGGGATGGCCAGTAACATTAAATACCGCAGTGTTCGTCGTCAGGCCTATTGTGGGCTCAAACGAGCCAAGGACCGAGCTCCTCGTGCCGTGTCGTGGTGGCAGGAATGGCGTTGTTGGCATGATGATGGCATCATAGTACTGAAAGACCCCTTGATATGCATCACTGATCTGCCGGCCAATGTTGACCGTCTTGCTGTAGAGGCCGGGGAATTTGTCGGCTAGATATAAGCCGTTGATGACGGTATTTTTGGTTGAGGGGAACAGCTTCTGGAAGCTTGAGTCGGTCCAGGGCAAACGCGCCTTTTCAAACTCGGTCAGGCCGAGGCCTCGTCGTCCGGATGCCCTGCCCAAGATGCCCGAGGATCCTGAGATACGCTGTTGGATCGTCCAAATCGACGGTCCCTCCTTGTGGAGCGGAACCGAGACGTCTTCGACGATCGCTCCTAGTGATTCCAGCTTCCGAGCTGCTGCGAGAACACGATCTCTGACTCTGGCGTCAACAATCTCGTGCTGGAAACCTTCTCTCAAAAGGCCAATCTTCATCCCGTCCAATCGGCCAGAAGTTGACTCGAGAGCCGCAGAGTAGCCGAATGACCCGTGGGAGGCTGCGCCGAGAGACCTATCGTCAATCATATCATAGCCCGCTATAGCATCGAGACATTTTGCAGTCTCAAAGACAGACTGGCAGATCGTTCCGGCATGGTCGTCTATTGGATCCCCACTCGTGATGCCCGTGAATGGCACCAGACCGTGGGTTGGCTTCAGCCCCACGCACCCGCAGAAGGATGCGGGAACACGGATGCTGCCTCCTTGATCCGTGCCGAGCGCGATGTCCACCATGCCAGCGCCCACGAGCGCTGCACCACCAGATGTGCTGCCACCCGTGGAATAGCCCTCTCGGTGAGGATTCTCGATGGTCCCTTGGGCGCTCGTGAAAGATGCTGTCGAGTTGCAGAAGTGCTCGCATGTCGCCGTGCCCACGATTTGTGCGCCGGCATCCAGAACTCGCGTGACCACCGTCGCGTCAGTCGAAGGGGTCCATGGAGGAAAGGCGTCACTCCCGTAGAACTGGGGCACACCAGCAACAGCGATGCAATCCTTGATACAGACGCTTTTTGCTTTGAGGGACGTTTGTGATGAGCCCCCGGATGAGTTGTCGCCGCGAATCAGGAATCGATATGCCCAGGCATGACCAAATTGTTGTTCTTCAGAGGTGGGAAGATGCACGTTTTCTCGGGGATACTTCTTGAAATCAGGCTCCGGCTGGTAGTCAGGGAGACTATCGATGCGAGTGGCACAATCGTGAACCGCGGCGAGCAGTCTCTGGTAATCGGCCGATTCCTCAGCTTTGATCGTCAAGCCCAGAGGCTGCAGGAGTTCCTCGACGTGACCCTGCTGCACGGGATTGTCTCTTCAGCGTCATATGTCAGTGATTTGGGGTGCTCAATGATGGCGTAGGGCTGTTGCGCACTCAGATATGTCTTTGAAGAAAACGGACATGGTGGACTTGAAGACAGCTACTTGGGTGCTACAGATGGCACTCGGTCGATGAATTAAAGTCTTTGTCTACCGCAGAAAAAGAGCCTCAGCCAGTAGCTTTTTCACTAGGGGCCTCCTCAGTGTTGACCTCGTTTTGTGCAAGAAGGGAATACTGTGACTAGTGGACTATGGATTACAAATAATTCGAGATGTGACGGACGACCTGTCTGCGACTTTGCTTCGCCGTGCACGTTGTCAAACCAAGCCGGAGTTGGAGTAGGGACGGACCGGCCGGTGGAGTAAGCCACCCGGGCAGACAACAGACACGAGTCGGTGATTGTTGGGGTAAATAGGATTGCAGACATGGAGAAAACAAACTTGGGAACCTATTGAGCTTGGAGGCACCAACCCCAACGACAACGAACCCCAGCTGCAGGGTGTAGATATGACGTTCATTACTTCCGCAGCATCAACGTCTACCAGGCCGCAACGCCACCTGGGCAAGTTTCTCATGTCTCTGTGTCTATCATTTCTATCATCCAAGGGATTGGCGGTATTCGTCAATCAGTCTGCGCCAAGCTCATGTGTCCAGTCGAATCCATTTGCGAGGGACATCTCAGGTGGCTGTGGGAACACACTGCCAGTGGGCAGCTGGCACTCTTCTGAAAATTCGCGTAGCTGGGCATGATAGCAAGAAGGGCTTCGGGTTTATAATTGCTAGTCAAAGCTGAATACTATCGTCACCAAAGAACTTCTTATCCAGACTGACGTACCAACTGAATATTTACTGACGAAGCCAACCTCTCTTCTTCTTCCAGCCGTATCAAGTTGAGACCTGAACAACCAATCTACCCCTGAAGGCACTGTCCTGGTACGCTTGCAAAATCCTGGGCACTTCCTCGAAAGGCACCAGGGTAATGTGAGAGTGAATCTCGGCGTCTGCCACGGTCTTCATCATCCTTTCCGCGGAATCCTTGCTTGCAACGTAGCTTCCCCGAATCGTGAGTTCCTTAAAGACCAAAACGCTCGAATCGAATCTCCAGTTCTCTGCGGGCAATCCCAAAACACCCAGCACTCCCCCGTTCCTTAACAAGGCCAAGGCCCAATTGTTTGCTTCGAGAGAGTCTGTGCACACAACCGCAGCCGCGACGCCCTCTCCATCCGTGAAGTTCAGAATCTGCGACGTGGCATCTTTCGCGCCTGAGTCGACCACCAGCGCAGGCCGCAAGCTTATGTTGGCCATCTCGAGGGCCAACTGCCTTCCAGCTGGCCGACTGTCGACAGCGACGGTACGAAAGCCCATCGCAGCCGCGAATTGTAAACCTAAGAAGCCAAGGCCCCCAATGCCGACGATGGCTATGGGCTCTCCGGGACTCAGTCCGGCTGTTGCTCTCTCCAAAGCCCCCCATACGGTCGCTCCGGCGCACATCAGCGGTGCTGCTTGGTCAAATGACAGAGAAGGAGGCAGCCTGATTGTTGTTTCAGGATCTATGGCGAGGTACTCGGCAAAAGCTCCGTCGTGGTGGAAGCCTGCAGTCTCGCGCTTCTCGCAAAACCTCGGATCCAGCTTATTACTCGTCCGCCTGGTTAGTCCACAGCCGTTGCATGTCCCACACGCGTTCTTATAGTTTAGCGCTCCGACCCTATCTCCGATTTTCCATTCACTGCTGCAGTTCGTGCCGACTTGCACGATCACCCCAGCAGGTTCGTGAGATGGGATCATGCCTAAGGGCGATTCGAATTGCCCCTGTAGCACTTGCAGGTCTGAGTGGCAGAAGCCGGCCGAGTGTACTCTAATGAGAAGCTCATGATCACGAATAGCAGGCACATCTCTCTCAGTCAACTCGTAAGGCTTGTTGTACTATATTGGATCAATCAGAGCTGCCCGAAGACGTGGGATAACCGGAACCAACTGACTTCTGAGATCCGAGCTGCTCGCATTCGGAGAGGTACATTGGAATCCATCGTAGTTCCCCTCGTATGCAAAGGTGTCGGGAGACTGTCTGGCGCTTGGTTGGTCAAATAACTATGGCTGATTATGTTTATGATAATAAGCATCAATCTCTTCGACAAGCAACCCCATGCCTCACCTTGACGTAGCGCAAAAGCTTGGAGGCGGCTGGCTCGGTGTTGGAGATCAATCATTGCCCCTTTGGGGGCCAAAAGCTTGGCCCTCTCCAACTCCTGAGTCTACTCCACGTTGTTACCCCTCGTAACCATTCGAGAGCTTCCCCGCCAGGTGCCCCGCGATGCTGCGACTGCAGGCGTCCCCCTTCCAGTTACTAAAATAACCACTCTTCACTTTTGAAGCCTTGGACCTCATTCATTTTTAAGCCCCACACAATCGCGAAGCGGAGTCACGACTTTGTCTGTGGACGACTCGACCGCAACTTGCCAGTTCCTCTTCAAGCTATTACGTTCGCCACCTCCAACATGGGACAGAAACGCGTTCTTGTGAGCTACGGTGTTGATGTAGACGCCGTTGCCGGGTGGTTGGGCTCTTATGGCGGGGAGGATTCTTCCAATGATATTAGCAGAGGTGAGCAAACACAAGCGGTGTTATTCTTGCCCGTACGCCTCTCGGTCCACGGGTATTGAGCAAGGACACTGCTAATAATGGTCTTTTCCAGGCTACTTCGCAGGGACCATCGGCGTCCAGCGGGTCCTGAAATTCCTCGCAAAGTATGATGTTAAAGCCACCTGGTTTATACCCGGGCATAGCCTTGAGACATTCCCGGAAGATATGGCTGCCGTCAGAGATGCTGGCCATGAGATAGGCCTCCATGGCTACTCTCACGAGAATCCGACCGACATGACCATCGATCAGCAAAGGGAGATTCTCGACAAAACATACCGCATGCTCACAGAGTTTGCGGGAAAGCCCCCGAGAGGCAGCGTTGCGCCATGGTGGGAGACCAGCAAGGAGGGCGCCCAGCTGCTCCTGGACTATGGTATCGAATACGACCACAGCATGAGCCACCACGATTGCCAACCGTGTAAGCAGCTGCTGGGTGTAGTTTTGACCCCTTCAAGAACAGACATGCCCTACTCTTAGCCTATGTAATAAAGAGTTTAGGGGCAAGAACGTTCAAGATACGCTATAGCTGCCTTGTGGCTCACTCTCTGCTGTGTTAGCATGCAGCCACTCCTTTACTTCTCTGATGGCTGACTCCGTATACTATAGATTACCTCCGGACAGGCGATGAGTGGACAAAGATTGACTACAAGAAGAAACCGAGCGAGTGGATGAAACCCCTTGTCAGGGGCCAAGAGACCGGGCTCGTCGAGATCCCGGCGAACTGGTACCTAGACGACCTGCCTCCCATGATGTTCATCAAAGACGCACCTAATAGTGTAAGTGACACAATTCTCCTCTCACGGATCCTAGTCTTCATACTCCAGGATATACCACAATGCATCAACCGTAGCAGGACTAACGTTGTACTCAGCATGGATTCGTGAACGCGCGCGACGTTGAGGATATATGGCGCGATCACTTTGACTACTTTTATCGCGAGTACGATAACTTTATATTCCCCATCACTATTCATCCGGATGTCTCGGGCCGACCACACGCGCTGCTGATGCATGAGAGGCTCATTGAACACTTTAAGAAGCATGAGGGTGTCGAGTTTGTCACAATGGAGCAAATTTGCGATGAGTTCAAGGGGAAGACGCCGCCGCCACAAGGCGCTATTATGCCTGCAGAGCGGGGAGCGATGCTGAAGAAATCATGATAGCTATGAGATAACCAAATAAAAATAGCCGGTATGAAACTGTATAGTTCGGAGAGTTGCTGCACCTGGTTCCCGCCAAGCATGTATTTTCTAGCTACATCTCTCACTTTTCGAGGTTGACACCGCCCTGATCTTGTAATTGCGTACATATGTAGGTACCAGCACGATTGAGGTGCGTGCTGTCAGTTATGGCCAGTTAGCAGCCGACATGTTCCATCTCGCCGACGGGCGGAATGCAAAGCTTATCTCTATCTTGACCCAATTCAGTCACAAGGCTTTACTCTGCTGGATGCTTGGGCAAGGTGGATCGTCAGGGTAGGCTTGATAAACAGGCCGGGGGCATGACCCCCGTAGATTTTTCGGCAGATAATCAGAATCCTCCAAAAACACAATCTATCTACTCCAATGCGAACACTCAGGTACCTAGGTATCTACTCCAACGTGAATCGTCTACCCCAACCTTATCGAACCTTGGTATGAATCATCTGAAGACTCCACAAACGCACAATCAAAACCCTTCTGAATGTTGTGTGAATGACCCACAACCTTGGAGTGGGCATCTGAAGGCGATGCACGCGGGGTTGGGTGGGCTTACAATGTCGAAGGTTATCTTCCTCGGACAGGCCCCACGGCAGTGAGATAAGCCACGTGAGACTACCATGTCTATCCTTACTCGTTTCAAGGAGCATGTAACCAGGAGCCCAAAGATATTTCAACGGCGGACTCCCTTTGCAGACTCAAGGAGATCACGCCTCCACTTTCCTTGCCAGGTCTTTGTTCTATCCTCACGTCAAGTCATTCAGCGAACACGGGGCTCGTCAAACAATGTCTCGCAGCACTATGGAAAAGGCTGACGCGATCACGCCGGTGCCGGCCAGGAGCAGCGGTAGTATTGATGCCGGCAAACTCGAGAACACCGAGGATGCCTTCGAAGTATTCAAGAGGGGGGAGGGTGCAGTGGACTTTCGCACCGTCGGCTGGGTCCACGCCTCGGTCATTTTTCTCAAAGGTAAGAACTCTTACGCTATGTTGATATGCCATACCGTGTACTTGAGGCTGATACTTTCGCAAAGTCATCTTCGCCACCGGTGTTCTCTCAATTCCTTCGGCAATGTTCGTTCTTGGTGCCTTGCCCGGTGCTATCAACGTGCTGGGCTGGCAGTTCTTGAATACATACTGCGCCATTATCCAGGGCAACTTTCGAAACTCTCATGCTGGCTGTCACTCTATCGCTGATATGGCCAACGTTGTCGGTGGTTCATGGCTGAAAGAAATAGTTGGGATATTATTCCTGGTCACTTATTCGATTGTTGGCGCATCCGGCATCTTCGGCACCTCGGTTGCTTTCAACGCCCTCTCGGATCATGCAATCTGCACAAATTACTTCATGTTGGTTGCCACTATTGCGGTCTTCATTCTTGCCAGCGTACGCAAGTTTGAGAAGATTGCGTGGTTGACATGGGCTGGCTTTCTTTCGGTCTACGTTGCCGTATTTATCGTCGTGTATGTACCTTCTAAGACTTCCCTATTTCCCAAACAACTATTAACATTCATACGAACCGTAGTATTGCCGTCACACAATTAGACAGACCGGCCGCAGCCCCAAAGATTGGCGACTTCGACCTCGGCTACCGTAAGGAATCTTTACTAGGACATACACTCAGGACCCCTTTAAAAACAAACATATCCTCTCATCAGCCTGCATTGCGGAGTCTCTGCGAGCCACAAGTTTGGAAGCAGAATATGGCTTTAACATGATTCACACCTTATCTTGAAGCTGTTTCTTTGGTTCGTCGACGGCTGACACCAAGCGCTGTAGATGTAATCGGCGACCCAACGTTCGTGACTGGTATCACTTCTGTTGCTACCATATTCTGCTCTGGCGCTGGCACATCGGCATTCTTGCCCGTCATCTCGGAAATGAAGAGACCAGGGGACTACAACAAAGCTGTGTACCTGTGCAGTAAGCATCACTTCCTCTCCAGTCACGGATTCCAGTCTTTTATCCTCAGGAATAATCTCAGTGCAACACTTGACACTTCAAAATTAGTAGCACACGACTAACTTCATATTAAGTGGGAATCGTTACAGCTTCCTACCTGACGTTCTCCTTGGTCGTCTATCGCTACTGCGGTCAATGGGTGGCCTCGCCTTCTCTTGGTAGCGCAGGTGAAGTCGTCAAGAAGGTTGCATACGGTATTGGCCTCACTGGACTGATGGTGAGCGCATGTCTATACATCCATGTCGCCGCCAAGTACATCTTTGTGCGGATCCTCCGCGACTCTGTTCACCTACAGAAGAACTCGTTTGTCCACTGGTCTGCGTGGCTCGGCTGTACTTTCGGCATGTCAGTCGTTTCATTTCTCCTGGCCTCTGGTATACCCATCTTCAACTACCTGCTTGCCCTTGCAGGAAGCTTGACTTTTGCTCCATTGGCTCTCGGTTTGCCGGGCTACCTCTTTGTATACGACCACCAACACTATCGTCAAGGAAGCTGGTGGCAGATCGTGGTCTACTGGCTGAACTGGCTCATGATCCTTCTTGCCATATTTTTGACAATCGGTGGCACTTATGGTGTTATACAGAATATTATTGATGCCTACGCTCAGGGCTTGATTGGTGGCGCTTTCTCTTGCGCAGACAACAGTGGTTCATCATAGATCTAGATGGGTACAAAGGTGTATGGTTTAGTCAAGTTGAATAAGAAGGTGCGTGGTTGCTCAATGGTTTTCTAAATTCTTTTCGAAGACAGTATCATGTTAAAGCTGTAGTTTCCTTCTCTTCTTTCCCTTTTTTTCCTTTTTTTTCTCTAAAACTTACATATATAGACTTGATGTCAAATTAGTTATGAATATTAATTCCATCGTATAACTATGCTGGACCCCCCTCCCTTTAAGAGGCTTGTCCTTATTTCGTGTGGTCATAATGAACGATATGGCTTTTCAAGCTAAGTTGGAACTGATTCATTACATGGAAATCATTCACTCAAAATATATCATCACTGCAAAGGGGCAGGTCTTGTGGTCAAGCCCGTGCTCATCGCTCCGCAACGCTAGACGGCATATCTGTATCGTTCAAGCATTGCTCATAATTCGCGGATGCGCAACTGCGGCGCGAAGGGGTCTGCGCACCAGCTTTCCCTGAGGTCACTGTCACTGTTGTGCTACTGCGGTAGTAGTCACATTGACACAGGTTGATTTCACTTTTCAAGCAATACAAGACCTACTTACTTTGATGTACAGAATTCTCGATACAATTCTGAAGTAAATCGACTCGGGACTAGATTACATTTTCCCTTTATTTCCGAGGCGAGGAATTTTTCGCTGGCATGTCAGACTCCGAAGCGCGCCGATGTATTCAGTTTGCTGAGTGAAGGCCCCAGGGTCCATAACTGTGAGCCGTGTAGATTGCCAAGGGATGCTCGTGCGACCAGGATCTTGCAAATCATGTACTGCAGAATTGTGTGCACATACGAGCGGGATTTCGCGAGAGTTTATTGTTTTATTAAACCTTATCTGGTTAACACTGTTGGTCTTTAGGATCCACAGGCCCTTTCATGGTGGAGCCTGTCAGCTGGTGGTCCTATGCACTTGCTAATTACACTGCAATTACACTGCACGTCGACAAGATCAGAAGGGTTGGTAGACCTCTAGGGGTTCCCTGGCACCCAAATATCCACATCCATCTACACTACTTCCTGCCAAGATACGACATGTCCCTCCCAACAATTCGCGGGAAAAGTTGCTTGAAAGGGCTCCCCCGACCTTCAGACAGGGACTACGTTTGTTAGCACTGTCTGTTTGGCAGTGGCACCTAACTGTTTCATAAAGCGCAATAACTGTTTATATGTCCGCGCGAATTTGAAGTGGTACCTAGCGAAGCTGTTCGTCTCACTGGGACGCGGTCATGTTCCGCATAGTCAAATTAATAATACCGGGTGGTCCAACATGTGCGGCGTTTCAGTGCCATAAATTCACTATCGCTTGAGAGCGGCGGAGCTTCCTGATTCGTCTCTCACAACTCGGATGCTCTCGTGTCAAACGATACCCATCGACGTTGTATGCTCGAGTGCTGATACTTGCATCCCGCAGCACTCGGAAGGATGCATGGGCAATGTAAGTGTCAAATTGCCCATCAGCTCAGTCAAGCGCACAAATGCCATCATCATTCGAGAAAAGCAAACTTCGACTCAAGCGTGCCATGCGGGGTCTTCGGGATGATTTATTTGCCAGTATCTATCCAGCTTCGTAGTTCGAATTTAATTAATTGCGAAACCTCATGACAGCACTTGAGCTGACCGTGTTACCGAGCTGCTAACAGCCTATGCATTTCATGTTGTTTGCCATGACGAGGCCGGTGAATTCAGCGTCCGGGCCTGACCCCGAGCCAACTATGCGTAATTACTTGAAAAGGGGCACTTGGTGCGGGTTCAATCCGACACCTCAGAAGAGGTGGATAGGATAAGTCGCGTCAAAACGTTGTGTCTGGAAACTGCCGAGCGGAGGCTGTCAATGGAAACAGATTTGTGATTTAGTTACAACACCTGTGGTCTACGTTATGAAGGATTTGTGATTTTGCCAGAGTCCAATGATCTGAATCTTGGCGTGCGTTGTGCCTTTATTTGTTACTTATGTTGACATTAAATTCTCATGCAGTATCGGCCACCAGTGCCAGCCAGTAGGAGATTTTGCATCTAAGACTGTACCACATCAATCGCTCTGATATGAAGCGTACAGCAATTCTCTTTTAAATTAGCCATGCTGCCACATCAGGCTCGTCGTGCCTACCTGAGAATGTCTGTCCAGCTCCTCCATCTCGCTCTCGCTCAGAACCCACTCACCACTGGCAGCCTTCGCATTCTCTTCAGCCTGTTTGGAATTTTTTACCCCACCGAGCGGAATGCCCCCCTTCTGAATCACCCATTTGAGCGCCACGGCACTGGACTTGATATCGTGCGCCTTCGCTATCTTGCTCAGGGCGTCCAGGAGAGGTGTAAGCTTCTCCATGGGGTAGTTTCCGAATTTTCTGTTTGATGGTGGGGGGTTCTCCTTTCCGTATTTACCGGTCAAACGGCCCATGCCGAGCGGGCTATATGCCATTAGCAGTATGCCACGTTTCTTGCACTCTTCCAAGAGCCCACTCTTCTCGGGGAGAGTGCGCAGCAGTCTACCACATGTTAGTTAAATGCTACGGGTGCTGAAGTATGCATGGAACATTCCACAACATGGAAAGTGGGAATACGTGGTACTGACGAATATTCCACCTGATTACTCGCAAGCCTTAGTCCTCTCTTTTTCAATGCCTCGTCCATCTTGATCATCTCATCCTTGCTATAGTTGCTGACGCCGACCGAGCGAGTCAAATCTAGCTCCACGCACTTTGCAAGCCCGCCCGCCATGGCATCAATCGAGTTGGCAAAGTGCGTTGGTCCGTGAATCTGATAGAGATCCATCTTCTCCATGCCCAGCCGCTCCAGGCTCGCCTTGCAGTACTTCACCATGCCGCCCGGCAAGAACAAACGTGTCGGCGGCCATGGAATTGGAATAAACTTAGTTGCGATGACAAGCCGCCCCCTGAACTCGTCAGAGGTGAACTTTGGGTCCTGGCGGAGCTTCGAGATGATCCGCTCCGACTCGCCCTGGCCGTAAACCTCGGCGGTGTCGACAAAGAAGAGATTTGAGTCACGCATGCAGGCCCATGCACCCTCCAAATTAGTCACTGCCTCTTTTGAAGCGTTTTTCCACGTCCACGAGTCCCCCCACGCCCAGGTACCGATACAAAGATTGGGAAGGGGAATTGTGCCGGCGGACTCCTTGGCGCATTTCAGCGCGAAGCGGTTGGCCATTTCTTCTGGTTCTGTCCAAATTGCGCAAAGAAGATCGTCGTCTGGGGAAGCTTCTCGCTGGATGGACGAAGTGGAAATGATGTGAGCATTAAGAAAAGGTTCATTCAAGTTGAGAAGGTGATGACGCACTGAAACGGTAGCTGTCGGGGCGGCCGGGACAGATCATGTTCTGTGCGCTCTCTAGACCCGAATACGATTGGACGAACTAGTGGAACTCCGGTTCGAGAGATAAGCTCAGAGTTTCAGGGTCTCAATCCAGTTCAAGATGGAATACTGCAGTAAGCTATGCAAAATCACTTGTGTACTAGCGGGGGCAGCACTACCTGTGCCACGTAGGCAAGTACACCGAGAAGCCACTCCCAACACCCAAAGTCCCGAGATACCCAGGTACCTCCCACCTTCCAGACTGCCATACTGCACTGCACAGTAACATGTACGGAGTAGCTAGCTCTGCTGCAACTACCTGCATCTGCACCTCCTTCCCAAATCGTGCAGTCATTCAAAAAAAAAAAATCCAGCCAGACAACTCACATTCTCTCAGGCAGGCCTTGGGACCTCTGAGGCAGCTATGTGCAATGCCGTGGTCCATTGCTGCCCACAGTAATCTGAGTCCCCTTCTTTGGACCTTGAAGGCTTACTCCTGTTATTCTAGTCTGCCGTCCAGCTTTGGAGCTTAGCCGTACCTGCGACGTCGACGATGACCTCGTAGGCGGCGAGACGGCTGAATTCCAAGGCGAGCAGGCGTGTCAGAGTTTCGACGTCGGGCGGATGACGGCATTTTGCCAGAGTTGTGTGCAACAAAATACCTTTGAAGTCAACAATGCCAGAGGCATGTGCATATAGCTGTGCTAATGCCAAGGAGAAACCTCAATCGCGGTGATGATGGAATCTGATGGCCAATGTGATGTGTAGAAGTAAACGATCTCATGGCCATGTGCTCGTTCCAACCGGCACAGTTCACCGCGGCTGATGCGAGGATCAGTTCAATCTCCTCCTGTTTCCTGTCACGAAATTCCTCTAGCAACCCAGTAAGTAGGACCTCGGGAGACAGGGTAACCCACAGCTACAAGGCCGCCGATGGCGTCGTTGTGCAGGCTGCTCCTCCTGCAGGCCAGGATACAGATCTTCCCGGCCAAGCGAGAGGCAAAGGCAAGAGCAAAAACCGGGCCAAGGGGGATGATGTGCATTAGCAGTATTTTTGGATCACTCAATTAACCGCTGTAGTTAGTACGAAGAGAGCATGTGCCTCAAGGTATTCATTCAACTTGATCTATATTGTGAGGTGTTTCTTGCACTCTGCACACATGGTAATCACTATGTCGATTTATGACCAATCTTAACAAGTGTGGATCATATTTGTCTATAGAAATTGGTTTGGCAGCGAATGAAATCGTCAGGGTCTGAGGTAGTGAAAGTGCGGTACTTGCATAGCCTACGGTCCTTGAGCGAGTACACAACATCGACTTATGACATTCGACTATGAGACCAACTAAGCCGCAGTCCCTCATGTTTAGACATTGTTGTAAAAATCACAAACTCTACCAACTCAATTCTCTCGTTGGGAAACTTGAGAGTCTGCATATACTCGCCATGTGGAGCTGATATGGGCCCTGTCGTATTCATGCATGGCTGCCATTACAGCTATGGCAACCATGCCTGCAACAATACTGGAAAGTGGTCGACGACAAAGATCAGATATACTGTATAAAATTCAGGCTGGCTGTATTCTTGCTATCAGCAGTTCTTCTTGTCGTCCTTTTTCCCCTGTGCTGGTTTGACGATGGCCTTAGGTTCGCTTGCCCTTTCCTTCATGCATGTAGTTAGAAGCTATCACATAGCAGACTTTCTGTGATGGGATCAATATACTGTACATGATATATATCCCTGAAATTTCCTGTCATTCGTTTGAAGAAACCTGCATATTCCTCGTTTCTCGTCTTACAACGCGAATGTTTGAAGCTTGCCATAGGTAGCTCTTCGAGGACAATCAGCCAGAACCTAAAACATTAAAACCACCACAAACAAAGCCACCATAGATAACCAGCCGACAAAGAACAGTGCCATCCCCAGCCCAGTCAACAACCACTCCGACTCATCCTGCAGCTGAGCCTGTCCGCCATCCCCGTGCTGCCAGCCGTCGTGGTCATCGTCGCCGATGGCGTCAACACCTGAGGAGCTAAGAGTTAGTCATGAAAGTGACGAGGAAGAAGCTCCTTTGTCATTCAGGGAGAATCAATAAAAAGTATTTCAGCGCTCTTTCCTCAAGGCCTGTACCCTGATGACGCATTCTGCCAAAAGCCACAAGCAGGAGATTGTTTGAGGCTCAGAAGTTGCTTACCGTCCAAAACGACGCCTTGGCCGTTTCCGCCATCCCAGGCAGGGCTGGGTGGCCGGACACCACGGCAAAAGGCACAGTTAACACCGATGTCCCTCGAGCCATCAGCTATGAACCTTACAAATTGGTGGATCGGCCTCCTGATTCCGCAATTCGGGCATAGCCGGGTCACACGGCGAAGCACCCCCTGGCCGTCAGGTCCTCCTAGACCCAGCCCCCCCAGGCCTCCCAGGCCTCCCAGGCCTCCCAGGCCTCCCAGGCCAGACGCGAGACCGGCGCTCGCCATTCCTTTGTTAATCGGGGTAATGTGCAACTGAGAGTTATGTGTGTGTTGATTTCACAGTCGAGATTTTTCGCCTGTATCAGCGCGCTGACATTTTAAGTATTACTTGGGGGATAGATAGAGGTAATAGTCGGGATTGTACTGCGCTTGTCATCAACAACCTACAATTTCAGGAGTGAAATCTCGTATTTCAAAAGTTCAGTTGTCAATTTGTATGCATACCTTTCGAGTATAGGCCGTTCTTTTACAAGGTGGTAAATGCTCAAAGACAAGTAAATTGAAAATTGCTACAAACAAAGAATAAAATCAAAGGCACCTTTGAAACAAAACAAGCATGTTACGAAACAACTCCATGAAACTGTTTCCGGCCAGTGTTCCGTTTGCAGCTATTCATGATAATTCAGTAAGAGATGTTTCAAAGACATGAAACTTCTGTAGATATATCTCGATGTCTAATGTAGAACTGGTGTGGTGAATATCCCATCGAAGCACCTCTACCTGTCTCAGAAAGACCCACAAAAATACTTGGCATTTCTGAACTTCATCGAATCCTATACGTATACTATTCCTTGCTATTACAGCACTTCATTCCATGGAGGACTTATTGTACGCTCTCGGCATCCTCTTGTCTGGATCACTCATTGTTCACTACTTCTCACAGTTCGGTATCTCGTTATGGAGTATCTATTTTGCTGTGGCTCAAATGTGGCCCTTTATGAGGGAACATCAGCCATGGGACCCGGTCCAAGACGCAATAGATGAGGCTATCAACGGTACTGTGGTCGATAACTTACCGTCGTTGTGTGATGCAGCTGGTGGAATATTCTCAAGAAAGAAGAAGGGCGGCGGAAAGGGCGGCAAGAAGGGAGGAAGACAGAGATCGCATGGAATTTGTGTCGATGACGGCTGGAAGGGTGATCCGCTGGCCATGACCATCGTCTCGGCTTTCTACATGCTCTTGTGCATCCTCCTGCTCATGTGGGTAGTATACATCTTCGTAAGAGTCATCCGGCTAGGCCGTCGGCAGCAAGGGACCGCCATCAGGACCGTCCTGCACATGACGGCCAACAGGCTCGCCACGCCTGCCATCGCCGCCTCCATCTTCCTTGCCTGGTATATGGTCTGGTGCTACTGGACATGGTTCACCCAGTGCAGACCTACGACCAACATAAGCTATCTCAACTTGGCCAACGCCATGTTACTAACCGTGCCGGCGGCGATTATAACCGTGGCGTGGTTAGTGGGGACAGGCTGCGAGATTGCCCACCATGTTAGAAGTCAGCGTCAGGATGATATACCGTTACCTAACTTAGCTCCCCGCCGGCAAAATAGACCT
This sequence comes from Diaporthe ampelina, assembly GCA_023522825.1. Taxonomy (NCBI): domain Eukaryota; kingdom Fungi; phylum Ascomycota; class Sordariomycetes; order Diaporthales; family Diaporthaceae; genus Diaporthe; species Diaporthe ampelina. The sequence continues at coordinate 197,023 of JAMFTM010000034.1, forward strand.
CAGGCACCAGTGGACTTGCAGGCACTTGCTGCAGCGCTTCCTAGGGTTGACGGCGTAAGTGTAACTCTTCTCCTTCTGCGGTTACCAGTCTTCTACTTTTCAGTCCTATTCAGCCTCTATGATAGGCAATTAACAATAACTAGGGAAATGCAGCAGGAGGAGCAGCAGGAGCAGCAGCTGCTGCAGGAGGAGGTGGTGGTGGTGGTGGTGGGGCTGGAGCTGGAGGAGCCGGTGGTGGGGCTGGAGGCTGATGAAATCGAGAAGATAGAGGAGGGCGTGATGGCGATCGATGATGAATCAACATTTCAGGTACTAGAGTATATATCGGAACCTTTTTGCAACTTTCATCGGAACAAAGAACCAGGTATGTAAGTGGCGAGTGCTATAAGTCAGCAGGGGGTCAAAGACTGTCAGATAAACTTAATTCAAAGATACAAGTGACATCAATACCAGAAAACACGTGGCTTCACGAGTCTCCAGCTGCAAGAACTCGAAGACCAGAGAACGGTTATGCTAGTCGATAAATTGTGGTCAGCGGAAACTTTAGGTGCCTATCGGGAGAGCATGTGTCACTTCTTTTGGCTCGCCAGGGGTCCTGCGCATGGCGCCGGGTGTAGCCCAACTTCAGTCCAAAAGATGCGCACAGCACGCACATATACAAGGCACAGTGACTTTGCTGGATTTCCAAACCGAGTCACAGTCCTCCAGGGAATATAAAGTTGTCGCACAGGAACAGGCAGGTGCCGTTTCCTCGCCATTCTTACTTCAGATCGGCCACAAGACGTCACACACTGCTGCGCCTTAAGCCTGTCTCCATGATGATTTCACAACCTCCGAACATGGCCCCCTTTACCGAAGACCCCTCGGAGGAGCGCCTGGTTGAATACGTGGAGTTCATCACGACCAGTATTAGCCCCACGATTTGCGAACACAAGGTGAAGGACTCGGGTCGCAACTGGCATATGATAGGAGACAAGAATGACATGATTTGCCTGAACTCTGAGAAGAAAGAGAAAGACGAAGGCTCGATCTATCAGAAGGACTTGGTCACATTCTTCTATCACCACCTTGGAAAGGAAAAGTCGGAGCCAGTTCACAAAGAGGAAGACGCAAAGCACGGAGAGGACGAGAACCACCAGGAGGAACAACCGAGTCATGGGGAAGGGGGCCTGGAGGATCTAAAGAAGCAATGGAATCGGAGAGGATATTGGCTGATCGAGGTAGCAGAATGTCCTCGACAGACAAGCCCTCCGGTGCCAGTCTTCCAGTTTGCAACCTTTTGCCTTGAGGTCTACCCCGCGGGAAAGGGTGTGATCAAGTTAGTCTGTCTGGGTATCAAACAGCCAGTTTGGGCCATTCTCTGACCGTTGCTAACTCATTTACTTTGCTAGGCTGGGGACAGAGGACGTCGCACACATTTTGAGGTCGTGCATCGAGTCCAAAGGAGGCATGATGATCATAGCAGTGGGAAAGAAGATCATGCCAAAGCTAAGCGGGCTGGCAAAATCTGATAGCCACCTGCGATTTCGGTGGTGCTTACGGGGGCCTACAATCATTCGCGACGGAGATGACAGTGGTGGGCTCTTCAAGAAAGAAAAGCTGGGATCATTTTTCCGCAAGAAGGATTCCTAAGATTGAGGGCAGAATACACGAAGACAGGATTTTGGTGACTTACAGTGAAGTCCGGAATGGGAATCACGAATTTTGAAGCAGGGTGGAAGACGCACGATTGCAGGTTGGGTGCTGTCCCAGGTTGAGAAGCCACTTGGAAGGATGATGTGATGGCATTTGAGTAGAATTTCTCAATACCTAGGTAATTTTGGGAAACATCTCTTGTCACTACTCATTTGGGATCTTTTTAACATGTTGTGCCGCTGGGTCTAGTGAATTGCTTCTTCTTCATGCCGCCCCGGACCTCCGCGGATGTTCCGTGGATGTAGCCACCCGCGCGGCTACCCAAAGGGCCATGGTTCCTTTTAGGCCGTCCGCTTAGCAAGTCGAAAGAATCCAGCACACCACCTTCTGCTTCATCAGCGAGGATGCTCCTGGAAGATTAGTGAACCGCGCGATACGGCCAATATGGCAGGTGTCTTACCTCGCGCCGCGCCGCCGGCGGTTCGCCCCCGAGAACATTCCGGATGGGGGAGACATGTGAATAGAGAAGAATCAACTGATGTGCATAAATATAGAGGCATATCCTCTCATGAGTAACTCTACTGCTTGTCCTCAAATGTTCTCATTGGAAAGTCCCAAGAGGCGGTATTGCCATATCAAAAATCTTTGTACCCGAGAAAACAACCATCACCCAGAATCTCGAAATCTACAGATATCACCCTGTTTGAAAATTGACATCATGCACGCAGCCACAGTCACAGACTTCAACCAGCCACCGAGGTACACCTCGGTCCCAGCGCTACCGCCCCCATCCCCCTCTCAACTCCGCCTGCGCGTACTCGCCGCGGGCGTCCCCAACGTCGCCAGGCAGATCGCAGCAGGGAAGCACTTCATCACCGCCACACTACCATACATCCCGGGGATTGACGGCGTCGGCGTCGACGAGTCGGCTAATGCACCGAAGAAATATTACTTCACAACCCTCCCCGCCAACACGGGCTCCCTGACCGAGTACGTCAACATCGACCGCCGGGCCGCCGTGGCCCTGCCGGATGGCGCCGACGAGACCTCCGTCGCGGCGCTCATCAACGCGGCCCAGAGCAGCTGGATGGCCCTCCGGCACCGCACGAGCAACCTACCTGAGGGGTGGTCGGTTGCGATATTGGGCGCCACGAGCGCGAGTGGCCGCATCGCTGTGGGGATCGCGAGGGCGCTGGGGGCCGGCCGTGTGGTTGGCATCGCGCGGGGTGAGAAGGCGCTGGCTGGGGTTGACGATCTGGATGAGAGGGTAGTCCTGGATGGTGAAGACCCAGCGAGAACCGACTTCTCGGAAATGAGCGGGCACGTGGACGTGGTCCTGGATTATGTCTACGGCCCTGCCGTCCTTGCGCTGCTCTCGGCGCTGAAACCTACCGCGGAGGTGCAGTATGTCCAGATCGGTGTCCTGAGCGGGGCGGACGTCTTATTTCCTGCCGCATTGCTGAGGAGCAAGATGATAACCTTGAGGGGTGCCGGTCCGGGCTCGTGGACAATGGCACAGCTCGCAGGAGAGACTGCAGGCATGCTCAAGGCTGTGAAAGAGTTGAAGGCCGATTCATTGCATATCGCACGTTTGGAGGATGTTGGGGCTGTGTGGAATAGTTCCGAAGTCAAGGGCAAAAGACTTGTGTTTGTGCCTTGAGTAACTTGGACACAAACTTGGGGGTGGGCTTCAATGTGTCATTTCGGGAGAGTCTACAGCTCCATATGAGTATGGAGACGGATGATAACCAACCCCGGGAAGTGAAACTGGCAATAGTAATAGAGCTTGATAGGACAGGACTCTTTGGCGACTTCAAATGTTCAGGGTCCACGTATGTGAGGGAACACTTCCCAGTTTCTTCTATTACCTATTACCTAAGGGGGTCTAATAACTGGTAAATACGGCAACTCACAACGGTGTGTTGGTGTCACAAAGCTGAACATTTGTTCAACTTGAAGTGAAATTTCCAGTTCTGGCACTACATTGATACTTAGGGGTCTTCATCGGATTAGTTTACTTTCAGTCAGACGGCAAACCAAGAACAATTGATCATATCTCTCACTCTCTCGTTAAACTTTGAATCCGTTGCTAGTTAGAACGTGCTGTCCAGGCTGCCTTAGGTTTGCAGTATGCGACTAACAAGCCCTGTATCATCTGAGTTGGCACGGGGTACATTCCGAATTCTTCGAAATCTTCTTGACAGTTTGGAATACTCACAGAAGTTTTTCGAGATAGATGCGGGCTGCAAGAGCCGAAGAAGGACAATCAAACCTGTCAGTTTTTGCTTAGCGACCGTCCGGTATTGGTGGGGCCGGATATTACAACACAGATCTGGAGGACGTCACTCAATCTGTCCTCTGCTATTCCAATCAATTGAGGCATTGCTGCTTATTCGCCATGTGATGACAGAAATCCAAATCAAGTAACGGGGGCAGAGACAGGCTAGGGGCGGAAGGAGGGCCCGAGGCTTGGGAAGCCCCACCAACGCTTACTCGGCGCGCGACTGATGCAATCAGCACAGCACGCACGCCCTTCGAGTAAGCAGCAGCAACGACCAACAGGTCCAACTGATTATACTTGTTGAAACCTGGGAGCCTGAACTTAGCATTGCGTTGTGTTGCTGTCGCACTGCAGTCATTACCGAGAACCGTTGACGCATACGACACTGACCCCTGGCAAGGGAGCAAGCAAGCGCATTATTGCCATGGCCTTCACCGTGTCAGAAGCCGCAGTGGCGGCGTTGAAGCCTATCCGTCTGCCAGACGACACGTCTCTGGTCAGGTACGAGGACGGCCGTATCACTTGGCCAAGCGGAGCACACAACGGCAGAGGAGCCACACTCAGTATCAAAACAGAAGAGATCGTGCTTATCGCGGCGGTCCCAGCAGGTTTGCACCTCATCCTCGTCCTCAGCCAGGGCGAAGGGGGTGCCGCGCAGCCATTCCAGCTGTCGTCCTTCCTGGCCCAGAGCCTGCGCGAGGATTTGCTGGACCGGTTTCTCCTCAGACACCTTCCGGAATGCCTTTCAGCCGGTCATGAATCGCCCTTGCACGTCATAATCTCCTCGAAATCCGGGACTGGCCAGTCCCGGAAATTCTACGACGCAGTCCTGCGGCCTGTACTCGGAACACTTGGCCTCGGGGGTGATGGCGCATCGGCAGCCGCCGTCGCTCAAAGCACTGCCAGTACATACAAAGTAATTGTGACGAAGGACACGGAGAGCGTGAAGGACTTCTCCCGGGGGCGATGGGGGCGTGATGCCAGCTCCGTCAACCAGGCGGGAAGCAGCGGGACTGTCATCTTGCTGTCTGGCGACGGTGGCGTCGTGGACCTTCTCAATGGGATCACCACACCGATAGAGCCGAGCCTGCTGCCGACCATCGCAGTCATCCCACTGGGCACCGGGAATGCGCTCTTCCACTCCCTGCACAAGCCTCACTACACGGCGTCCCGCCAGTCAGCCCCTTCGCCCCTGGTCCTGGCCCTCCAAGCCCTCATAAAGGGCAAGGCCTCGCCACTTCCGACCTTCGAGGCGCTGTTTTCCCAGGGGTCGCATCTGGTCGAAGAGAAGAAAGAACATATGGGGACACCAGAGCCTGTCTCCAAGATCACGGGGGCCATCGTAGCCAGCTACGGGTTCCACTCCCAGCTCGTGTGGGAGTCCGACACCCCTGCATACCGCGAGCACGGCGACAAGCGCTTCGGCATGGTCGCGCAGGAGCTCCTCAAGGAGGGCCACTCCTACGAAGCCTCGGTTGAGACGTCCTCGTCTACTCTCGGTACCACGCGCTTCAACTACATCCTCGCCGCCATGGTGTCGAACATGGAGAAGACCTTCACCATCTCCCCGGAGAGCCGGCCGCTTGACGGCCAGTTGAGACTTGTCTACTTCGGAGACGTGGGCGGGCAGAAGACCATGGAGATCATGATGGCGGCTTATAACAATGGGGCGCACGTTGGATTTGACGGTGTTGGCTACGAGGCTGTGGACTATGTCAAGGTGACTACCCATGAGGAAGATGCGAGGTGGAGGAAGGTCTGTATCGACGGTACCATTGTCGAGATACCGCGCGGCGGAACGATGACCGTCAAAAAGAGCTCTGAGGCACGGCTCCGGGTGTTGGTGCTGGGCCCTTGATCCGAGCTACCGTCGAGACACAAGACTCACGGGCACAGAGTTCCGGCGGCATCGGTCATAGAAATTTCGCTCAGGTTACATGTTAGGAATTGATCAACTTCCTTGCCCTCTTTTCCATAAGATCCTCGAATTGCTGGACACCATTTTCGAGCTTTGTGAGTAGGCCAGTCTTCAGCCTGTAGATAACCCTCCGCCTCAAGTCCTCTTCCTCCTCGTCCCCATCTGTATCACTGCTCGGGTCGTCGATGAGACCCTCAATTGCGCCTCTCATAAACCATCTGTCGTGAGAAACAAGCACTACAGCGCCAACCCAACGGTTCAGAGCTTCGCGCAACGCGGTGACGGTCTCGTCTGAAGCATGTTAGCAAGCAGCAAGTCTCAAAAGAGGTTGAAGGGATAATCTGAATGGCCGGTGGGAAAACGTACAGTCAAGGTGCGTAGTAACCTCGTCCAGAACCAGGCAATGGGGACGCTTCCATAGAATCCTAGCCAACTCGCACCTCACCAGCTGCCCACCGGAGAGCTTTCGAATCGGCACGTCGGAAGCCAACCGCCCAGGGAGGCCCAGAGATCCCAACATGCCGCGGATCTCACCCTCGTCCAGGTCGCCCTCGACCTCCCTCGTCAAAAGCGCAAGCGAAGTGAGCTCTGGCTCCGCGCGGCCCAGCTTCTGCAGCGCTTCAACCGCCTGCTGGCTGTAGTACCCAAGCTTCAGCCGCGGATGCGTCGTGAGAGTGCCCGTGGTGGGTCTCTCCTCTCCGACGAGCAGCTTGATCAGCGTCGACTTCCCCGCCCCGTTGAGGCCCAGCACCCCGATCCTGTCGCCCATGCCAACGGTGAGGCTGATCTCCTGCAGCACTGCAGGAGATGATGACGCGGCTGTTATCTTCTTCCCTGTCGCTCCTCCTCCCTTGGGATACCGAAACGTCACGCCCTCTAGGGAGATCAGCGGACCGGGAAACCGCAGCTCGGGCGGCTCTGGCAGCGATATGAGGGGCGGTCTCTCGTCCTGCGGTATGTCGACCTCCGCACGGTTGCTGAAGTGGTATCCTACGAGGTCCCTGTTGAGCTTGAACCTGCCGCCCTTGGCGCTGGTTTCGACGCCCCAGCGTTCGTCGAGCTTCTTTTGTCTCATCTTGGCCTGGCGGACTAGGGTGAGTTGTTAGCTGAGGTTTCTGTTCCTCCCATACCAGGAAGAGGCTGACGAAGCAGCAGCAGAAGGGCTTCTTCACTGCTGGCTCATAAAAGGCAACCCTAATAGCGCTTCAGCGAATGAGTGGTGACCTACTTCGATTTTCGTCGTCGTTCTTCTTTCCCTCTCGCATATTTCGCTGAATTGTGGCCGAGATATGGGCCTTCTGTTTGTCCTTGGCCTCCTTGACTTTGGTAAGATGCAGTCTCTTCTCCGCCATGCTGGCCTCGTATGTCTGGAAGTCACCGTGGAAATATACCAGATCCTTGTCCTTGATGATCAGAAGGTCTGTACACACGGAGGTGAAGTCGCGGTCGTGAGACACCAGGATGAGAGTAGGAGGGTCAGGGAGGTCCTCGAGCGACTCGAGGAACCGCTGCAGCCAGATTATGCCCAGGAGATCAAGGAAGTTGGTCGGCTCGTCGAGGATCAGAATATCCGTGTCCTGAAGCAGTGCTATTGCCAGCGCGGTCCGCATCTTCCAACCCCCAGAGAGCTCAGATACGGCCTTTGACTTGTAGGCATCTGAGAATCCAAGACCAGTGAGGATCCTGTGGGCCCGCGACTCGATGTCCGCGATCTTTGACGGCTCTACTTGGACCTGGAGCTCTGCGAGGAGATCTGTGGCTTCTTGGATCTCAGCCTCGACTGCATCGTTTGGGATCTCCTCGTCCTTTTGTTCTTGCCTGTGCAGCATTAGTGTCACTGTGATCTGACTACAAGTTGAAGCTGACCTAGACTCACAACGCTGCCGACTCTGCAACCACCTTCTCGAAAGCAATGAGCTCCTTCCTCGCCGCCATGCCACGAGCACCACTGCGAAGCCTCGCGTTCTTGTCAATCACGAAAAGTTGCTTCTGTAACCTCTCATGCTTCACTTTTCTCAGCGCTCTCACCCCTGCCAACCCTTCCGAGCTGTTGATTCCGTTGGCCAGGATCGAGATCTCCCGCTCGAGCTCGTCTTTCGCTGTCGCTTTGTCTATGACCTCCTCTATCACAGTGTTCCCCGAATTTGAAGATGCTGCGTTATTCTCCGGTGAGAAGTCGGCATTGAAATCTTCAGTATCGGTCTGTTGCAACATTGCGATGCGGGTCTGCTCTGGTATACCGGGGATCAACTTCTCGCCGATAGCCCTTAGCAGTGTCGACTTCCCGGAGCCATTCTTCCCGACCAAGGAGTACCTCTGGCCAGCCTTGAGTCTCAGTTTGGCATTTGACAGAACCTCGGTGCCGTCAGACTTTGTGGCTCTGGCCTTGCCTTTGGCGCCAGAGCTCTTGGGGCCAGGGGGCGGCGCTGAGGCCACAGTGATGTTGAGCCCCTCGATGTCCAGCTAATCACCAACCCTTAGAACGAGACTCGGAAGAGTTGAAGCTGACAGAAGTTTGGGCATGGGACCAGCCATGAAGCATACCTCTCTGTAGTTTGGACTTTCGATGTGAAAGCGAGTTTGCTTGCATGTGACGAGGATTGTTGCCACGGACTCGGCCGCCATAGAAGTCATCGCGGATTTGACAAGAAATGACAAAACCACAATGGAGTTCGAGCTTGTCGTTCGGGGCGACGATCGCGAAGTCGAAACGATTTCCTATTCCAAAACACCAATGCTAGGTAGTAAAAGACAGGTGTGGTAATTCCAATCCGTGCTACTTGACGTCCCTGGAAGCTCGCCTTATATCTGGATCGCGTAGGCGAATGGCATCACATTTCCCTCAACCCTTGACGGATCGATACCGACATGCCTCCTCTCAAACGACGTAGTTACCCGTTTTGGCAAGCTCGAGGGCGACAGTGCGGGAAGCTTGATGGTGTGGGGTAGTGAGTCACACCGGGACGAGCCCACAGCGCCTGTCTCTGGCCGGAAACTGTACGATTCAAACTCCACAAGTCCTGCGTGCGCGATCAATGATCGACTCCAATTGATTCGCTCTCTGTTGACTCTTTGCCGGTTCCGTTGGTGGAGAGCCGTCGAGGCTGGCATGTGTGGACGTGTAACAGTGCAGCACCCAGGTATCGGGGTAGGTCTGAGTTACTCGGGGGCGTCGCTGTCCTGGCTGCCGTCATTAGCACCCCGGTCTTTTCTGTCATGGCAGGTGGAATGCGTCAGTGGGTTCGCAGCTCGAGTTTGGGTTTCTCCTTCCAACGTCCCTATACTTGTACAACATCAATGTATGGGACTTCTGGACCTGATATCAACTTCTCCGTAGTTAAGTAGGTAGAACTTGTGACTCTTGTAACAGGGTCTCGACACTGGGAGTCTGGGTCTCCATGGACCCACAGTCGAGTCTCATCAACTCTAAGTCCAAGACCGTAGCACTTATGTGTCATTGAACGATACATACAGCGATCAGATACACTCCAGCTTCGGCGTTCTGAACTTCCTATTACTCCTATTCATATCAACGCTAAACTTTCCTAAAAGTTGAAGGGGAGGATGCAATGCATACATACAACAGTGTGTTTGTCTACTCTATTATGTGTTGTGTCGCCTGTCTCTTATTAGGGCCATGGGCTAATCACACACAGGACTAAGCTAATAGGACTATATTAATTACCGGTTAGGCCTAGGACTAAGATAGTCTTAGCGTTATTTAGATATACTAATCTGTTAGGAAGTAGAGATAGATCTTATGCTGAGGAAACATAAGTCAAGGTTCAAGTGTCTGGGAATGAATGAAGGCTTCTTGGAATTGTGCTGGTTTGTAGAATGATGCCAGGGGGGGGGGTTGGTGGGGCGATGGGAGGTTGCATTGGCAGTAACATCGGCCCGGAAGTAAACGAGACGTCACCAGGAGGGATCCACAGCGCGGTGGCTCGCAATCTGCACCAAGATATGTGGATTTCATGAGTGCATTTGAGTGCAATTTGGTGCGCAGCCGGCGGCCAGCCGAGGTCCTGGTCGAAGTGCACCAGGCCTCGCCTGCGGAGGCACGCCCTCGATGACCTTCATATCGCCAACCAACGAACCAACATCTCGGCACAAGCTCGTCCACACTTAATCCATGAAGGCCACCGCTGGGGGCTTCTTCCCCAACACCCATCGCACATCCCGTTACGATTCATCACCGTATTGCGCCAGCTACTGTACTCGTCTTGTTCTATTACCTCGAACGCCAGCAGTCCAGCCGATTGGCCCCCTCTAGTGACCGTGCCCGTCGTCCTCCTCGGCTCTCTGCTCTGGATCCAGCTTGATCAGGGTATCGATACGCATAATGCTAATGCAGGCCTCCACCGCACTCTTGAGCTGCTTAATCTTGCTCATGCTGGGCTCCAGGACGCCGGCCTTGATCTCGTCCACCACCTTGCCCTTCGAGAGGTCCAGACCGTAGTTCTTGTAGCTCTTCTTCCGTGCCACCGTCTTCTCGTCCTCGTTGGCGTCGCCGTCCGCAGTGCGTTGCGACAGGGCGTGTCTCGACCGCAGCTGGGCGACCAACTCTGACGCGTCCTTGGCGGCGTTGACGGCGAGTGTCTTGGGAATTACCAGGAGGGACTGAGCAAACTCTCCAATGGCCAGCTGCTCCCGGGAACCCACTGTTCCGGCGAATTCCTCAAGGTAGATGTGAAGAGCAGTCTCGACGGCACCACCACCTGGTACAATACTGCCACTTTCCAACGTGCGCTTGACCGCCATCAGGGAGTCGTGGACTGACCGCTCCATCTCGTCGAGCTGGAAGTCGTTGGAACCACGCAGGATGATCGATGCGGACGAGTGAGCCTTGGTGCCCTTGACGAGGATGCACTCGTCGTCAGAAATGCGCTCCTGCGAGACCTCCTCCGCATGGCCGAGGTAGGATGGTTCGAACTTCTCGTCGCCGTTCAGGTCAGACAGTGTGCTCAGCATCGTGGCGCCGGTAGCCCTTGCTATCCGTCGAAGGTCCTCCTTCTTGCATCGCCGGACAGCCATAGCGCCCTTCTCAACAAACATCTTCAGGCAAAGGTCGTCGATGCCCTTGGTCGTCAGAATGACGTTCGCGCCAGCCTTCAGGATCATCTCCACCCGCTCAAGAATCATTCCAGACTCCCTTGCCCGGATCTGCTCAAGCTGTGAAGGGTCGTCCACTGTAATCTGCACACCAAGCTTCATGCGCTCCTTCTGAAGGTTCATGTCCAATACAGCTATTTTGGCATCCTTCACGTTGGTCGTCATCGCCTGCGAGGCAACGGTACAGTTCAAGGCGTAGCCCTTGACCAGCACAGATTCCAGGGCGCCCTTTCCGTGTGCCTTGAGTATGTTGACCGCCTTGACAGGGTACTTTGTCTCGTTCCTGTTGTTTGTTGTCTTGACTGCCTGCATGGCATCGACGACCATGTTGCTGAAGAAATCGGAGTCGGCACCGATAACCTTGGAGGACATGGAGGTCTTGGCGATGTTCAGGAGGGACTCGCGTCCGAGGTTCTCGACTTTAACGCTGATGTTCTCGTTCATGTACTTGACGGCCTCGCGCAGGGCCAGGCGGTAGCCCGTAATGATCGTGGTGGGGTGTATCCGATTCCTCATCAACTCGTTTGCCCGGCGCAAGAGCTCCGCCGCGATGAGAACCACCGACGTAGTGCCATCACCGACCTCACTGTCCTGCTGTTGTGCAAGGTCCACCAGAATCTTTCCGGCAGGGTGCTCGACGTCCAGGAGGGCGAGGATGGTAGCGCCGTCGTTGGTGACCGTCACGTCGCCGATGTCGTCGACCATCATCTTGTCGAGGCCACTGGGGCCGAAGGAGCTCTTGACGACATTTGCGATAGCTTGTGTTGCCAGGACTGGAGCCAGAAGGGTCAGCCACGTTATCACATCGGGCGGCCATCATCGTAGTTCGCAGGCGAAGGACTCACCGTTCTGGTCACGAATGTCTGAGCCCGAGATCTTTTGACCGCCCAGAAAGAGGGTGCCGTTCCCGCTCTGCTCGAACATGGAAGCCATCCTGACCAATTAGAGTGTATTTGATCAACCGGGGACGCGTCCTAAAAGGTGTGCAGGTGTGCAGGTGTGGGTGGTGAGGACGTTGAAAGCTGGCACCGACTTTCGCCTTCGCTGCACGTCAGTAATTGTAGGTTGACCCTGAAGCTTCGACACGACAACAGCCAGCAGCCCAGCAACTTTTCCAGACGGTCTGTCAGGTTCTTCCAGATCCGCCATGCAGCCAATCACCCTATTGGACCAGCTCGGCAGGGGGGGCCCAGTTCTCCACCTTAGCTGCTGGCTGCCCCTCCTGCCACCCAAAGAGCCTCCAGCTCCCAAGCGACCCCTGAATGGAGGGGCCCAGGAAATCAGCTACCGGGGTTTGGCCCGTCAACAATATACCTAGCTTGTGCATAGCTCCAACCATGAACTCGTCTTCTCGATTGACAACGGGTTTCGAGGGTCATTTGGTGACGTACGTGATTAATGAGAAGTACTGTATAGCATGAGAAACTTATAAGGAACCAGAAATTACGTCAACATCGTGCCCTTGTACAGCTTACATGAGTGACCTCGACTAGGAACAAGAGAGGTGCTCGTGGATCATGAGTCAAATGTCCCTACCCAGATGCTGATTTCCTAAAGAATTGGCGCACAGATAGCCATCCGTAGGCAGGTGTGAAATGCTCAGTCTAAGCCCCAACCATTTAGACCCCGCTACTTGTCTTTGCACTTCTCAGGCCTTGCTGTCATCCTTGTGTGGAGCCTCGTGGACCTCCGTAACGCCAACGGGACCCAGCTCGAGCTGCTTGTCAACATTGTGCTGCACCCTATCTTGCACCTCCTTGCCCTCGAACATGAACGAGAGCTCCTCCAGGGTGCGGTTGTGGGTCTCTGGGAAGAAGAGATAGACGGTGGCGATCTCGACCAGAATCCACACGCAGTACACGATGTAGTACTTCCACCCAATACGGTCGAGAGCGATCGGGTTAACGTAGGTGTTGAAAAATACGGCGAATCGGACGGTCAGTTGCTCCAGAGCAATGCCCTTTGACCTCTGCGCATAGGGAAAAATCTCGACGAGGTACGTGTAGGCGAGAGCGTTCCAGCCGATGTTGTAGAACCTAAGGATGATTAGTTTCTAAACGCGACACATTCCCATGTTCGAGGGCGCGCTGACTTACGGTGAGTAGACGAAGATGAAGACCAGCACAGGAATGGCAGCAGCCGCTGTCCCATCAATGGCGAACCGGGCAGACGCAATAGTCCACACGGTGTCTAGTGCACGTTAGCAAGCTGCATCAGCAGATCAAGCTTCAGAACCAATGCTTACAGACGCAGGCGGTTCCAATCGTGCAGATCAAAAACATGATACGGCGAGGATATCGGGGCGCAATTAACGCAATTGGGACCGCGTTGATGAAACCCCAACAGGTATTGCTCAGGATGAACTTCTGGACGGTGTGATTATCCGTGATTCCGACCAGGTTGAGAATCTTCTTCATGTAGAAAGAAAGGAGACCGTTTCCGCTCCACTGAGTGAAGAAGCCCATCGTGGCAGCGAGCGCAAACCGGCGTCTCATGGGGGCATCGCGGAATACATCGGCCCAGACAAAAGCCTCTGCAGTATGTTAGCCCATTCCTATACATTTCTGCCCTGAAACTGTCCCCATGTCGACGGTAGGCAGTAATTTACCGCAGGACTCGGCTGATACTTACTAGCAGTGGCTTTCTCCTGGGCGATGGTACTCTGAATTTGCGCATACTCCAGTCGGACAAATTCCTCCCCATTTTCGCCCTCGCAGTGATACTTCTGAAGTATAGCAAATGCCTCGTCGCCACGGTCTTTAGAAATCAACCAGCGCGGGCTCTCAGGGCACCATGCCATGAAACCAAGCTGGCATGCGCTGGGCACGAACTGCAGGAGCGACGGCAGCCTCCACGCCCACGTGCTCTTCATCTGGAAGGTCCCATAAGTAACACCAGCAGCAATGATGGCGCCGACGAACCAGCTGGCGTTGAACAGTGAGGTCATGATGGGCCGTTCCTTGGCGTAGGCGAGTTCGCCGATCAGGGCGGAAGCGTTGACGATGGCGAAGGGGATTCCGAAGCCGAGAACCCAGCGGGAGGCTAGGAACATGTCGACGTTCACAGCTCCGGCTTGCATCCCAGCGCCAAGAGTCATTATCAGTGACGCCGCAACAATGGTCCATCTCCGTCCGAGATACTGCGAGACTGTGGGGATGAAGGGAATGGACATGAGAGCCCCGAGAGAGTACATCGCGTTCAGCAAGCCCAGGCGGTCTCCAGACGGATTGTCGAAGTCTTGAAAGCCAAATTGTTAGTCGGACGAGTCCAGCTCGCTACTGCCGGAATCTCTAGTGGTCTTACAATCTACCCATGATTGAACCGCCTGAAGAGAGTTCATCATTGAGGAGTCGAATCCCGAGGTCCATTCGACACCTAGGCAACATGGCACCATAATAAGGTACAAGAATCGGAGGTTTCTCTTCTTGTACCATTTTATGGTATCAGCACGAGCGATGTTGCTGAGCCGCGGGTCGGCCGCGTGCTCTTTCGTGGTTCCGAACGCCATGTCGTCTGCTGGGCTGAGCGGTCGTCGCTCAACGTATGTGATCAGGAAATGACAGCAGGAAAGGTGAGCCGGGCAAATCTCAAAGACCTGACAACGAGGCTGTCAGGTCTTTTTGTATAAATGGAGGTCAGCATTTGGGACCGGCTGGTCGGGAAAGACTCCACAGAAAAGAGGTGACAGGTGATTCGGATCTCGTCCAGGATATTTCATGATTGGTTACCGGCTAAATATCGCGGCCAGGGCGTACTTTTCCAGATCCTTTTGGGTCTTGTCCGTCTTGGCGAGCGATCACAAAAAACATCTGAGGTGTTCCCCGCGCGATGCCTTGTTGGACGGATAAGCGACAGCCGAGGTCGTTGTCAGACCACCCGGACATATGCAGGCGAGACGTGCTTGGTCTGCCGCAGCCAGGGACCAAAGTTGCGAGACAAGTATCCAGGGACCAGGAAATCTAAAAATTCGCCTAAGAAAGTCCAATTTGTCCTTCACCATCCCGTCGGGAGTATGAACATGGGGTGGTGTAATTTGGGGGGGGGGGGTGGAGATGCCAAGCCGTCTAGAATCCGGGGTAGTGACAGGGAGGATCTGGGGTAACCATAGGCCTCTGACCTTTTATTACGGTAGTGACTCGGCAGTTTGCGACTAGCAGGATGGCTAATCGGACTCACAAAGCCACGGGACGTCGGTTATCGAACGACATCACCCTCGTCAAGAATCCTAGTAACGGTAATGTTTCACATCTGTAAATAGTGACACTAATGGTCGAATAATTCTTTCCCGGACATGAAATTGTATGCGGTCTGGATGAACGATGTCTTGTGTTGACTGTGGGTGTGGGGAATTTTGTATACAGTTTATCTCGCGCCTTCTTCCATCCGCTCCTTAGGTGAACTAGTTTGGCAGTCGCTTCCAAAGAGTGCTACTCAGAGAAATGAGTTGTTTCTCCGGACAAGCGGAGTCGAGTTGACGAAAAATTACTGAATGGGTTTGGATCATGTGGACATGATGTATGCAGATTTTACAAACGTAGCTTGGACTACACCCAACTTGACTGATACATGTCAATGGCCACTTGATTATCATTATTATCGCCCAAACAACGAACCCAGCACCTTGCCCACCAGCCCACCCGATGCAACATGGGATCCGCCCTTCTGATTGTGAATCTTAACATGCTCCTCGACGTATGAAGGTAGAGCAGCGACCTTGTTCGTCTCAGCCGGCTGCGGCTCACCCAGCATTTCGACATACGGTATAACACCAGTCCAAACCCGCGCAGTCGTCTCATTATTTTTCAAATCCTTGGCATCGTCACTGACCCCAGAATCACGAATCTTGGCGGACGCAGACTCGATCCGTACCTTCAGGATTCGCGTCGCCGCAATCTCGGCCTCGTCCGGGGCGCGGGTGTTGACCCAGCGGTCCGTCACCATGGAGTCGGTGATGAGTCGAAGGGCAAACTCGATCTCGTCGCGGTTGGCCGGGCTCGACTTGGTGCCCGGGTCCAGCAGGGCTGCGATGCCGTGCACGACGGCGCTCCGGTAGTCATAGCTGTGGTTGAAGGGGGTGAGGGCCAGGACAAGACTGTCAATCTTGGTGGCTGCTACACAGACTGGGAACCCAGAGTCGCTATCGCCGCCGCCACGTCCGGTCTGGGGCCTGAACATGCGGGCTGAGACATAGCCGTGGATGTATATGGCTGGCTCTTGGTTGTCAAAGGAGCCGACGCGTGCGATCATTGGCAGCACTACTGGCTTGGGGTCCGAGGGGTCTGGAATGAAGGAGACATGAGCGACTGGCGTAGAATTGATTATGCTATGCACCGTCTCGACGTCATAGTGGCCTGGCGGGTGGTTGTTAGTACTTTGTAGTGCAGTGAATTGCGTGGTCCCAACAGGTTGTCGCTGTCACGGGCTGTCATACCTCTCTCCTTGTGCCTGTTGATGGCCGAGTCAGAGGTCTTGGGGTAGACTTGTGAGTCGTCGTTGGACATACTGGCGAAATGTTTGGACAATCAGTTCTACCGCTGCTGCCGCCGCCGCTGCTGCTGCTGCTGCTGAGTTCTGATTCCGAAGATATGTCTGGGGCAGCAACGTGAGAAGGGTCTATTTATCCCCGTACATGGAGTCCGCGGACCATCAGCATGGCGCTGTGGGTGACTCAAAGGCCGATAGAAGCCTCATCTTGTGAGACAGCACTGGGACGTAGGTGGGTTTGGCGGCATGGTCTAGTCGACTAGATGGGGAAGGTACATGCGACACACAGATGCGCGGCGGCGGTCTGATCAGTAATTCGACCGGCCCGGGTGACAGTCCGTCAGATAGGGTGCATGCATATCAAGACTCGTAGTCATAGACGGCAGGCCATCGGCATAACCTTTGCACGCCAATTGAGGCTGAACAATGCTTTCTTAGCAACCGGGCTCGGGACTTGTGTTGACGAGCAGCCAATGACTGTCTAAGGTAAGAGAAAAGCAGGGTGAGGCGACTGCGATCTGATTGAGTGCCCAGGTGGAGACGGAGTAAACAGATATGTCAGAGTGGACGTCTATGTATGGTCTGGTTAACTACCCTAGGGTAGGTCTGAGGTTGTGCCCGTGTTATATATACCTAAGTATATATATGTGCAGCCTGCCCTGCATCTAAATAGCCCTGCCTCGACATGCAGAAACAGATGAATAGTCTGTCGCCGCCGTCTGACTTGGGGGCGTGCCATGTCACGGAGCACAGCATTTTCTACTCTGACGGCAAGAGGCACTCCGATGAGCGGAGCCAGGCTCGGTACAAATTGGGGCGACCCAGCGAATGGGCCGAAGCCAATTGCAAATTGTCCAGAAGCATGAGAATCTGCCCCCACGCCCTCGTTGCTGCAAATCTGTGGGGAAGTGGGGAAACCTTGTCCGGATCGATTGCTGATCGATGGGTGAGCTCACTGAGCTGCCAGCCAACCAAGGGGCATTTCTCGCCGAACGTTACCTCTTTCCGAGGGGCTGCACTCGGTTGCCGCCATTAATCCCGGTTGCCCATGTCGTCCTCTTGGGCCTGCAGTTCTTATTGTTCTCCCACGATGGGCTCAACTTGAACTTCCTGATACCATTTCCTGTTTTCTTCTGCAGCTAATTTCTTCGGTTCTTGACTTGGAGCATATGTCTGTTTGTTGAGAGAGCAGCGATAGAGCCTCAATAGAGCTTCAATAAAGCCACAATGTCCAAGGAGTTTACGGTAGAAGAGGGCAAGTCCGCCAGAGAACAACCTGACCACATCCCACACTGACAACATGCTGTCCGCAGTCGCACAGCACACCTCCAAAGAGAGCTGCTGGGTCATCCTCTACGGCAATGTCTACGACGTGACCGACTTCCTCTCAGAACACCCCGGCGGCTCCAAGATCATCCTCAAGCTCGCCGGCAAGGACGCCACCGAAGAATACGACCCAGTCCACCCTCCCGGGACCATTGAGGAGAACCTCAAGCCCGAGGCAAAATTAGGCCGTGTCAACGCAGACAGCCTGGCACGCGCCAACTCGGCCACCGGAAACGACAATGCCTCCGCCTCTTCCTCGTCCTCGTCCTCAACATCACAACAACCGTCAGGCGCCGCCCAGTCCAAAGCCGTCGAGAAATATGTCCGACCACCACTCGACCACCTCCTCAACCTCGACGAGATAGCCGATGCCGCCCAGAGGCTTGTCAGTGACAAGTGCAAGGCATACTACTACTCCGCCTCCGACGACCTCTTCTCAAAGTCCTACAACAACGCCGTCTACCGCAACATCCTGCTGCGCCCCCGCGTCTTCGTCGACTGCACCGCCTGCGACACGTCCACCAGCCTGCTGGGTCAGCTGGGGGTCAAGACGCCCGTCTTCGTCTGCCCGGCAGCCATGGCCCGGCTCGCACACCCGGACGGCGAGGCTGGCATCGCCAAGGCCGCGGGCTACTTCGGCGCCTGTCAGGTCGTGTCCAACAACGCGAGCCAGACGCCCGAGCAGATTGTCGACAGTGCCCAAGAGGGCCAGGTCTTTGGTTGGCAGCTGTACGTGCAGAACGAGCGGCGCAAGAGCGAAGCCATGCTGGCCCGCATCAGGAAGCTCTCCAAGTTCTACAAGTTCATCGTGCTGACCCTGGACGCTCCCGTCCCGGGGAAGCGGGAGATGGACGAGCGTCAGGGGCTGGCCGACAGCGGCGCCCCAGCCGAGTCCCAGGTCGACTACCCTGCCATCGGCGGCGCCAAGAAGGACGCCGGCCCCGTGGGCGTCGGCCAGGCCATGTTCTGGGGCACCGCCGCAGACCTGACCTGGAAGACGACGCTGCCCTGGCTCAAGGAGCACGCCCCGGACCTGCCCGTCGTGCTCAAGGGCGTCCAGACACACGAGGACGTCTTCCTCGCATATAAGTACGCCCGCGAAAACCCTGGCACCCTGCGCGCCGTCATCCTCAGCAACCACGGCGGTCGCGCCCTAGACACCGCCCCTCCTGCTGTGCACACCCTCCTCGAGTGCCGAAAGTACTGCCCCGAGGTCCTGGATAGCAAAGAATTCGAGGTCTGGGTCGACGGGGGCATCCGAAGGGGCACGGATATTGTTAAGGCGCTGTGTCTGGGTGCGAGGGCGGTAGGTATTGGTCGCGCTCCGCTCTGGGGACTTGGCGCCGGTGGCTGGCAAGGTGTCTATCGGACGTTTGAAAGTGAGTCCCACCGAGTTTGCAGACTTTGATGCATGGTGCAAGGTCTTGCGATTTTCAATGCTAATTACTTTGAAATCATAGTCCTCCAGGCCGAAATGGAAACATGCATGAGGCTGCTGGGGGCCAAGAACATCGATGAGCTGGGCCCGAGATTCGTATGTCATTCTGTTTTCTTGGTCCTGACGGCTATTCTAGTCTGTGTTCTGGCACTAACAACCCATCCTCTTAGATCAATTCACGCGCGGTCGAGAGGGACATATACGACGGAGAGCCGGGGCTCGACAAGAACGGCCTCTGGGAAAAAGCCGCTTCGGTTGTCAGGTCGAAGCTGTAAATATGAGGACGTACAAAAAAAGATTACTAATGAATTATATACGCACTGGCCGCATTTGCGTCTTCTGAATCGCCCGTGCATTGCTTCTCAATCAATCTTCTTTTGAGCTCTGATTGGGGGCGTTGAGAAGTTCTCGGCAAGCTGAGAGGATGTAGAAGACGGAAGCCCGCCCGAGACCTCTCCGTGCTGGAGAATAGAATATACGGGATACCCGGTGAAACCTGGGAACCTACGTCTATCTGGAGACATGCGCCACCGCCCGCGTGGTCGAAACGAGAGAAATTGACGATGAGACATCATTCAGTCACCACGAAAAAGGAATGCGTCGATTGAGCCTACTTGCGCTGATGGTGAGAGGTGTGAAAGTCAGAACTGCCTGCATACTTCGGACTTGCATCCGCTCCCTCTTCCACGCCAAAAAAAACTTGTCAGGCCGCGAGTAAGTATGATAGCCAGGACACCCATAGGGTCCGCTCGCCATCCAGAATGTACATTATCTGAATTCATTTCCCCGTAGTCAATGCACAAGCTTCTAGACCCGCTCGCACCTCTCGCCTCCGTCGCCGTTGCCGCAGCGGAGGGGAAGAAGACAGCAACCAGAATCTACTCCGGCAGGGTCTGTGAATTGCTCCAGGCCGTTTTCACCCTCTCCAAGGGACTCGCAGTCTGGCCCATCAGGGAAACCACAGCTGTTTGTGCGACGTCTCATCAGCTTTCATGACCTCTTACGACTGCAGACCCTGAACGTACTTATCATTCTTGTTATTCTGGGCCAGGACGGTGGCAGCCAGAGCGGTGATAAGAATAGCAAGAGACCTCATTTTGAACGTAGATTTCCAAGGTTCTGTCAGCGCAGCAAGTTCCCTAGGCAAAGGTAGAGTATTATTTTGAATTAAATGATCCAGACGAAATTGCAATGAGTCTAAAGCATATAACCGTAGTGGTCCAGGGAAGACCTATGGGCTAGTTATATGTACCAGATGAACAACACGAGATTGCACTTTCAAGCCTTTAACCATGGATGAGCTGGATCATGTTAGCCTCCTTTCCACATGTGTCCCAAGGCGTCACAGCCCTGCCAAGATTGCCTGATCTGCAGTGACAAACGCGAATCGTCTGGGGTTATGCGTCGACTCTAGACAGCTTGGCACTGCTGTCGCAAAAGAATGCCATCCAAAATCACGCCGACACTGAGCCAATAAGCCAACGCCTCATTGGTCCGTGTCCGTTTCGGCCAAGGTAAGTTGAGATGGCATTGGGCCGACTGGCCGGGGGGTCACCTAGGTAGCTCAAATCTGTCCCAGCACATACACCCCAGTCCCAACCCCCCCCCCAAACCCCGGCGGGGGCGGTGGTTAGGATCGCCTGGCAGGTTCCCCGTAGGCCATAACGCGTGCCATGCCCTGAGACTGATCCAGCAGGAGCAGAAACATTATCTCAACTTTTTTTATCTTCTTCTAATCCCCGCCCTGTGCCCACGGCCCTCCTAGACCCGCATGGATGCCATGCTTAGCTACAGAAACTCCAGGGGCTGAAGGGACTGAGAGAACACGTAAGATTATCTATGATATGGAAGTAGAACATGGGATGTATTAAAACCGATATCCATGGACTCATCTAAGCATACGAACGCACTCCAAGACCAAATTTGACACATCGTTCAATATCTCTTACCCGTCTGCCTCCATCATCGAGTTCTAAGACCAAACCCTCTTGATCTTTTGATACTTTACTTGAAGTGAATCTAATCATCATCTGTGCTTGCGATATGTCGCACTCATTCAACAGACGCCTATCGTTACTTTCTGTGTACAAGAATATAAGCGCCCAAGGCTGTGCCTCATTCTTTACCCAACTTGCCAAACGAGGCCTGGCTACATTTTGGCCGGTGAATTGCTACTTCATATGGGTTGCTTTCTAAGCTAACGGTGTCCTCATTGAGCCCAAATCTATTATCGCCTTTGGAAAAGCTACCTACCCTAGGTAAGCATCAGTTTGCGCCAGTTTAGGAAGGAGTTTCTGGAGCAGTGTGGGTGCCAAGACGATTCCTGATCTGACGACACCAGTGATCCAACGTCTACTACTATCACAGGTTGAAGTTGATAATTTCTTTGCAGAAGCAGATTGGAAAGGCACTGTAAAAGCCTTGCATGGGGAAATCTACTGCATTTAACCTGAAAGATGCTTTGTGGTCCCACTAGAACACTGACTGTCGTTCCGGCTTGATAGAGAGACTCAAACAACGTACGCCGAAGGCATGGCCCGGCTGCGAAGAGGGAAGGTGTGAGACTTCTTAACTGGAAAGTCACTGCTTATCTGTGTGCGGTTGATTCGATAATCCATGCGAAGGGAATTTCCCCAGACATCTAACTGCTTATGAATTCTACTGCCTAATAATAAGCTATGCCTTGAGGAACTTGAAAAAGTCAGGCTTAGAAGATGACTATGAGGAATGAAATTTTTAGAGTCAATAGTCCATAGAGGGGCTTAAGGAATACAAACAGTCCATAACAGTCTGTTTCTAAAACCGTTGGCATAATTGGAAAAGACTACAAAGTGAATTACGATTCAATGATATTCAAAATGATAATTTATGATTTGACAAGCTTCAACAACCTCTGTTCAAAATCCCTTTGACCCGACTAGTATTGAGATTCGGGGTCTCCTCAGATTGGTGCACAGAACTCAAATGTCAGTGTTATCAGACTGCAAGCAGGTGCAGATGCAGCAAAGGGGGTTCAAAAGTGAGTGTCCATGCCCAGGTACTCAAGTACCTACCTAGGTAGGCATGTAAGTAAATGAGTGGCGGTTGCAATTTCCGAGGGGAAGGGGCGGGGAGGCGGTACTTTTGCTGCGCGCCTCTCTCTGGGTACTCTAGGTAATGAGCAGGGAAAGTTGAAGCACAATGTGGTCTCGCCAATTAGGGGCCACGGAGTGTATGCAAGCAATGCTAGGATGTCCACCAATTGGGATATGGAGATGACGTCGTTGCGTGAGACCGTGAGCTTCGGCTTGAAGAGTCCACAACGGTGGCAACGTCAACCTCTCCCTGTCCTCGATTTACAATCTCGTTCCGTGGTGCTGAGTTCAAGACTCGATATAAAATACTTGAGGAAATGGCAAGATGCCCCAACAGCCCGGGAACAGTCAAGCCAGGCGCCTGCGCCATTTGCTGCCGGCACCGACCAGCCGTCCGCCGCAACGTTTGGGACAGCCTCGACCTCATTCCAAACAAGCCAACACGACAGTGGCCTGCCTTCAATGTCGCGAGAAAAAGGCAAAGGTAATCTTGAGACCCTTTTAGGGAAATCTGGAGCCCATCTACTGAGACCGAACTTCCTGGCAGTGCTCGGGCAAAAGGCCGACATGTCATCGCTGTGCCACGCGGCACCTTCAGTGCCAATACCCAACCCGACCGGGAGAGATGTCCTCACAAGCCCTCAGACGAGGTTACCAGGATCTTCAGAATCGATCGGAAGCTCATGAGGAGCTCATCGAGCTCCTGAGAAGCCTGCCGGACCAAGAAGCCCAGTATATTCTGCAAAAACTTCGCGAAGGCTCCGGAGTCACAGCCATTCTCAATCAAGTCAAGGCTGGAGATGTCCTACTTCAGATGGCTGTCTCTCCAGAAACTCGATTCCGCTACGAGTTTCCTTACAGATCTGAGATGCCCCAGGCCCTTGCAGTGGACAATCCTTATCTGGACTCTTTGGTCTACGAGGCCGCTTCACTCTATACCACAGGTCGGCCGTGGAGACATTCCGAGACCGTCGCCATGAGGGGGGTGGCCAGTGTAAGACCCGCAGAATACGGCAGTGTTTATCTAAAACCCTTCCACGCAGCTCAAGTCATTGAACCTCGACTCTTTGACGCGCAACCATCTTTGTGGACCAACATCTGCGATGACGATGTGCTGATGCGAGATCTCCTTGCATCCTTTTTCCGCTGCGAATATCATTTTACCGCGGCATTTCAGAAGGACTACTTCCTCGAGGATATGGTATCACAACGAGAAGAATTTTGCTCACCTTTGCTTGTCAATGTCATTCTGGCCTACTCTTGCGTACGCTGCTTCCCATGTTCCCCAAAGGGAAAACATAAAAGAATATCATCAACAAAAAAAAGTACATCTGACATGTTACTGTCCAGGTCTGCTACCGCCGGTTTGAGAATCGCGCCGAGTATTGGAATCCAAAAACCCTCATGTATCGCTTCCTTGCCGAGGCCAAGCGCATTTGGGAACTTGAGGCTTCCAGACCACGCATCACTACAATACAAGCTGGCATCATCTTCAATGTCATCCACAATCTTTGTGGTCTAGATGAGATTGGGCAAGCGTACCGAGTCCATGCCATCGCACTGGCCAACAAACTCCGGCTCTTCGACGGCACCGTTGATCAGAGTGGGAATAACGACAGGTCCTGGAAAGGGAAGGCGTATGCCGCATGGGCGTTGTACAATTGGGAAACGTGAGCACCCCGATACCAGGGCTTGGTCTGAGGCTGAACTCTCTAGGCTCGTCGGTTTCTCCTTCATGATTCCTCCTCTCCTTAGGAATCCACCGGCTCAGCCGCTGCCAGATCCATCAGAAGATTCAGAGTGGTACGGTGAGGTATGGGTCAAGTACCCGACAAATCAAAGCCTGTCACCATCATATTTTGGTCACGTTTTCAGAGCGAGGTCATACTTTCGGATCATCATGAACGAGGCATGCCATATCGCATACACGAAAGGGTCGAATATGACAATGGGCCAAGCTGGCGCACTTTACACGCGACTGAGGTATTGGTATAGCCAATTACCTGGGCCACTCCAGCCAAAAGCGATCGTACTCCCTGGACATTTGCAACTACAGTGAGCTCCCATACATGAGTGACACACAGTTCCGGACGAATCATCAATCCAGAACTTGACGTCTGCACATGCTCTTGTCCAATATATGCTGAGAAATCCTGTGACAACAGTATGTACTACTACAACCTCATTCTTGCAATTTATGAACCGTTGCTTGATATAAGAACGAATCAAGACCAAGGAACGTCATCCAGGAAGATAGTCAACGATGCCAGCAAATTTCTCCAAACTCTCTTCCGACTCTACTACCTACGAAATGGTTTTGATGAAATGGACCTCTTCATCGTCATCCCGCTGGTGCTCACCGGCTTCAAGTGCATTGAGGGTATTAACGAGCAAGCAACCGAGTCCAAGATTGAAGACCTTCGGTCCACTCTCATTCTGGTAACCAAGGGGCTGTACGACCAGCGCCGAAATCATTATTTAGCGGAGGCGCTATATCGAGTGATCAGGGGCCGTATGCGTGCTGAAGAGGCTGCTCTGTTGAGGGAGACAATGGATCTTGGCGAGGACGACAAAGCCTCCGTGAGGCAGCCCATGGCACAGACTGTGCGAAGCAGCTGGCCAGTCAGCATTATAGGGAAGGACGATGACATTGATTCTTTCTTACTGGCGAATCTCGTCGATAACTATGCTCACTTGAACGTAGAAGATGGTCACGAGCTGCACGAGCCGCAAGAGGCGCAGTGAGCTCAATAATGATACTTCAAGATTACAGACGCATTCGTCCTATGTGCGCATATGCCCTCAACATCTCGTATATATGCAGTAAAACTCACTTGATAGCAACCGTCACTTTCTCTGCTATGGGTCCAAGCCCGTAACAACAAACAAGCGCCGTGGCTAGGATCTGTCTGCGTGCCTAGCACTAAGGCCTGGCTGACTTGCGACTGGGATCGTAAGCGACGTTGATTGTCGGCGCTCTGACACTCCAAAATCGAATATTCAATCTCGAAGCTATCGGGGTGGGGTTGGTTCATCCCGTGTCTGGATATGGGAATGCAACCTCAGCCCTTCCAAGGTTGTGCTCGGAACCTGATGGTCTGGATACAGTCGGTATACTGGGTCGAACTTTAGCAGCACTCATTTCTCAAGCCTTATATGGCTTTTCAGTGCTCTTTGTTTCATATGTCAAAGCAACATTAAAGCCACAAATAGTTAGTTGAATAAGGAGACCCAAAGGGCAAGACGGAAAGCACATGTATTGGACTCAATCCCTCTGCTTCCAAGGTCAGCTTTTCGCGACCAGAAATGGGGCTGGATTCGGCAGACTAGGTCTGGAGCTGATCGCCGCGCTCCCGCCAGGATGTGTGAGGTGATAAACATGAGAATAAGACGGTGTCGGTGCCGGCCGGTGTGACTATATCGGCGTGCCAAGAATGGAAATTGCTGACCATCCACACGCGCATTTAACACGGCTAATCACGCTGACATAGGCACAAAGGATTCAAGGCATGTAAGTGCTGATTGTCAGTGCTACACCGCAATACGAACCTGACCCAATAAAAGCTGTCCCCGGATCTATTGCTGTACATCTCAACAAGAAAAGTACATATTAAATCGGCGGTTGCCCGGAGATATTCATGCTGGCCTAGGCTCTCGGCTTGCCTGTAGTAATCACCCTGAACGCCGCTGTCTTCGCTGTGACTTGAGTCACCATGCAGAGTCAAAATCGAATCTAAGGCCAATGCATGCAGTTACAAGTATTCCAAGTTGACTTTCTTTCCAAATATCATGATGACCAACCGACCCGAAATTACAGGCACTGTCTACCTCACCCCGCAAGAAATTCATCGCATACGCAGCACTGTCTCATCCACCATCCAACTTGCCTCCAAGCTCAAAGGCTCGCCCCGCCAGCCTCGGGACTCGGCAGCGTCCATTCGTGAAGCGACGGCCGCTTCTTTAATGGCGGACATGGCTGGCGCCTCACAGAGCCAGGACCTGGATGATACACTCCCCATTCTGACCGTTGGGCATGCCTATCCTCCCTGCACCATCCCAAGTTCAGGCCTGCAGCCTATGAGACTGTCGGAATTGCGCGTGGAAACTCATCATCGCGGGTACAAGCTGATGCTGAAGCGGGCGCCTGGGGTTAGAGGTCAGGGTGTAAGTGCTGTCGTACCACTCGCAGTGCGGTCGTGGGTGCTAGTACAGGATTTGGAAGGGAATGTAGATGACTTGGAGAGGCTTGAGGTTTGTTTGCATACTCATAAGAATGGTAAGGAAATGCTTGAGTGTTCGGCTGGGACAGTATTAGTAGTGAGGGAACCATACTTTACACTGAGTGAGCAGGGAGGGGTGACTTTGAGGGTCGATCACCCTTCAGACCTGGAGTTTTTCGACAGCAAGGAAGAAGCTCTCGGCCACGTGCATGGACGTCAGTACGAGGATTTAGAGACGGCAGCATACAATGCACGTCTCTGCAAAGAGAAGGGCAACGCCGCGCTGGGAGGGCGAGATCCCACTGTTGCCTGCGCTCACTACACCCTCGGCTTGTCACAACTAGCCCAACACCAGACGATTGGAAAGTGCCACTCCAACAGTGCTCGCCTGAACGCATTAGTCAGAGATCTCTACCGCAACCGCGCGCACACTAATCTCCTCCTCAACCGCCTGGATGCCGCCAAAAGCGACGCCCTGTCCTCCCTCATCGAGTCATCCGCCACAGACATAGAGTCCTTGGCTCTTAACAGCAAATCCTACTACAGGGCAGGCTGTGCAGCCTATAATCTCAGGGACTACGAGGGAGCGAAGTCCATGTTCTCTCGGCGCCTTGAGCTTACGCCCGAAGTTGGCGACGCTGCTATCAAGAAGGCGAGCCAGCGCATCCTCGAGCGAGACACTGGGGCTTACGAACTACACCAGATGAGAGCGGCCGCCGCCCTTTCTCGGTCACGCGAGGTCGACGCCGCGAGCTTTGTCAACATGACCCGGGTCGGGGACAGTCGCGGCCGCGGCCGAGGGCTGTTCGCGGCGTGCGATGTGCCATCTGGCGGTTTGGTGCTGTGCGAGAAGGCATTTTGCGTGGTATGGGGGGATGCCGCGGCATCATTCGCAACGGCAATCACATATGATGTCCGCGATTCTCGGATCAGGTTGTCGCCTATCGGCCTGGTGAAGGCGGTGGTGGAGAAGCTTCGCGGGACGCCGTCTTACATGGATCGGGTGTTGGAGCTCTACGGTGGCTGTGGAAAGGCAGATACGGACGATACATCCCCAGTCGTCGACGTGTTTCGTGTCCACGATATCGTTTCCCGGAACGCCTTTGGACTCGACCCATACACCCAAGCTTCAAAAAAGCCTGGCGTCGACATCGGTAGTAGAGTAGCCGTCAGTGCGGGACTTTGGACCCATGCTGCACGCATAAATCACTCATGTTTGCCGAACACTGAGAAGGAATTCATTGGGGATATGATGGTCATACGTGCCAACAAGCCCATCGCTGCCGGCGAGGAGCTTCTCCATAGTTACGTCGATGAGACAAGCAGCTACAGGGCGAGAGTCGAAGCTTTGGCAACTACATGGGGATTTGAGTGTAATTGTAGCCGTTGCGAGAGACAAAGCGGGATATAAACTGCTGGTGAGCTGTCCCAGCGACGGCCGCGATGCAGTCAAAATGTGAGCCAATGGCTCATTCTCGTTTCAGGATGTGAAGGCTGCCGCCCATGTACTCACAGGTATTCAAAACATATCGTCAATATCGCTGGGGACCTCCATACCCAGACGGACGATACAAGGCCGCTGTATACTGCCAAACGGGTGGGGCATGGTGAAAATAGAATTGGATTATGAAACCATTTGTAGTGTTGTTCCGGCTTAATAGAGGAACTCAAAGGAATACAAACAGTCCATGAAAACATGTGTCTCCATTCTAGAAAACAACAAAAAAGGGAAGAGCGAGAGTATGAACAGCCACGCAGTCTGCTCATTAAGCAGTACTAAAGTGTCAAGTCCTCCAACTTGACGCCTTTCCGTTCAACAATTACACTGGCTCCGTGAGTTTCTGGAAGTATAAATCTCAGAGTACCTTGTCTCCACTCGATGATTTTGATCCCATTCGTGCTGTGATCGTCGAGAGCATCAGTAACTTTTCTTGTCGCCCGTAATAGAGAAATAAATCCGCAACGTCTTGATCTAGTGTTTGTCTGAAGATTGGACTGGAGGGGCTTGGGGACGAGAGTGAGGTTGAAGGGTCCCTTTTCTCCGGGGATGGGGAGGTCCTCGGACAGATTTTAGCTTGTCGTTTACATATGTTTGCCCATGTCTGCCAAGTGGCCGGCGTGGCTCTGATCACCTGCATGACCTTCAGTGTATCAGAACCCTGCTCCATCTTGCATGAGAAGTGGATGTGACTTGCGACTCGAGCTATTGCCCGCCTTGATACACAACTTGAGCCTATAATTATCAGGCCGCAATGACTGACTCAATCTCGGCCTCCAATTGGCCTAAGCTAATAGGAATTTCTATAATGATACCATTTGACGGGGAAACAGAACAGCCTTGCCCTCAAGTGAATAAGTAGGAGATCTCGTGATTCAGTCCCGATTTCTGGGAGACACGCAGACCCCTTGCCCACTTTTGGTTGGCTTAGAAAAGGAGCTCAGGGCATTTCGCAAACTGTCGTTCCCGACCCACTGAAGAATTCCACAGAAAAGAATGGGAACGAAAGCGAATGCCGTCGGGTCATGGGCGCAGGCGCCGAGCCAGCCCGCCCATTCGCCAACCCAATCCGGCCCCGAGTCGGTGCCGTGCGGGCCGTCCCACATATATCCGGGCCTTGGCACGACGCCGACGAGTTACCGGCCGCCCAAGATCAACAACGACCGTCAATTACGCTTATTATGCAACCTCGCTCTCCCCTATACCACAGTCTGTTGCACTACGCCACACTTGGCGCAAGCGGTATTTCTTCCCGCGTCGGGGATTGTCGTGGTGGGAAGGTCGGACAGTCGGGGCCGATGGTTTCCTCCATCATGACGACGTATCGGCGACTTTTCAAGAAATGTTGCATCATGCCGCAGCCCGGCTGATTAGTAGAGAAATGAGCGATGATGATACTGCTTGTCATAACAGATGCGAGTTACAGCGCCAAGTCCGCACTGGGATGAGACCTTGTTACCAGACTACTCGTCGAGAGTGTGGACCACAGTCTAGCCTGCCTCCCTAAGCATGCGCGTCACAGGACAAACCCCATCGCGATAAACACACATTCCCCCAAATGCTCCAATGAGACACGGCAATTTATAGTCTGACACAAAAAACAACCTCAAGCTGCCGAGCCCCGGGGGCGCCTCTACATTGATAGTGATGACCATTGATCAGGGTAGCAGACCAGGTAGTGTGTCGTGATAGTCGTGATACCGGCGCACATGCCAATGCAACTCAAGAGTGCACGATATCACCTTGTCTTAACACCAACCAAGTCTAATTTGTAAGATTCCCGTCCAGCCACATCAACCGTGCGCAAAGTGGGAGCTAGAGGTGGGATTGGATATATTCCCAGGGCGGCCGTTGTTGGCCGCGCTCTGAGGGTGGCAGAGGAAACGGGCGTGGTTTCGATGTTGTGCAGAAATGATCTAGAATTGCGGCCCACTCGCTTCTTCGGGGCCGCTTAAGACGCCGGGCTCCCCCAGACGGGCCCGCTGCCCGGGGGTTTTGTTGCCGCCACCACGTACCCAGATCAGGCGATGAGCGAGAAAACAACGTCAACCCAAGCGGAGACTTTATGTTTGAGTTACGAGCGACGGCTGAATTTCTTGGGATAGCGGGGTTGACGTAGGATATAAAGGAGTTGGTGAGCCAGCAATCAGCACTCATGAACACATATCCTTATGATCCATCTTCATTCCAGTCTATAGAGAAAAAGTGCTGAGACGTCACGGACGTTTCACTTTCAACCGCTATTATGGCTCCGTCGCTGAACACTATCCTGCCTAATGATATCGGCAACGGGACCTTACCAACTCACAATATCGCAGCCCTGGTCGCTGGAGCAGCCTCTGTTAGTAACCACCACCCATCACCACCAATCACACTCTTCGGATCGCACTATTTTAGCTAATTATTCTATTTACCTACAGCTATTCGTCTTCTGGCGCCTCTCCATCATCGTCTACCGATTAACCCTCCACCCTCTTGCGAAATATCCTGGGCCTAAGCTATACGCCGCTACCAACCTGCCTTTCCAATGGGGCGTCAACGTGGCGGGCACCTTCGTGCGGGAGAGCCGAGACTTGCACCGAAAGTATGGGCCGATCGTCCGTATCGCACCGGATCACCTCGCTGTTGACGGATCTATCGGGTGGCCACAGATATTTCAGCACCGCCCCGGTAAGGCTGAGTGGCTTAAACAGCCCGGGTGGTACTTCCCCGGTGATACCCAGAGCCTTATTGGCGGAGACCATGAGAACCACAAGCGGCTGCGACGCCAGCTCAACCACGCCTTCAGCACCGAGAGCATGTACGAACAGGAGCCCATCGTGCAGAAATACATGGACCTTCTCCTCACACAGCTGAGCAAGAAGGCCGCCGCGGGAGAGGCGTTCGATATCGTTCCATGGTTTAACTTCCTTACCTTCGATATCATCGGCGACCTTACCTTCGCCGACACATTCCACAACCTCGATGGCGGCGACTACCACCCGTGGGTTCTCGGAACCTTCAAGGCCATCTTAGGCGGCGGGATCAACCGTTTCACACAGCAGTATCCTCTACTGCGCCTGGTTTTCAAGACTCTGAGCAGCTCAGCCGAGAACATCAAAAAGGAAGCCCTGAACCGTGAGCTTTCTAACGAAAAGGCCATGTCTCGCAAGGCCCTGGGCGAGAGCCCTGGAGGAAGGAGGGACTTCATGACGTATATGCTTAAGAAGACGCGCGACGGACAGCCCGGCTTTAACGACCTCGACATCCTCATGAACTCG
Source organism: Diaporthe ampelina (assembly GCA_023522825.1). NCBI lineage: Eukaryota > Fungi > Ascomycota > Sordariomycetes > Diaporthales > Diaporthaceae > Diaporthe > Diaporthe ampelina. Next base: position 228,269 of record JAMFTM010000034.1, read on the forward strand.
CCTACTCTTGTGACAGCTGGCAGCGAGACGACAGCCACTACCTTGGCGGGCTTCACTTTCCACCTCGGTCTGAAGGAGAACCGCGCCGTGTACGATATGCTTGCCGGTGAGATCCGCGCTGCCTTCAACAGTGAGTCCGAGATCGACATGAAAACTACCGCCCGCCTGCCCTACCTTATGGCCACCATCGAGGAGACTTTGAGGATGTATCCTCCCGCAGCCCAGACACCACCACGTATTAGTCCCGGGGCGGAACTTGAAGGGGAGCACATTCCCAAGGGGGTAAGTCGCAGATTTACTGCTCCCACTGGATATTAGTCTCTCATTGTTTGCAAAGGTCGCATTTGCTGATCTGGGTGATTCACTCATCGCTCTAGACCGTCACCACCATCTTCCAGTATGCCACTTACCGCAATCCCGATAACTTTTACGATCCAGATACCATGCACCCCGAGCGATGGCTCCCCTCGGGCCACAAGCTATATAACCCAGTCTTCGCCAACGACAACAGGGCATCTTTCCGTGAGCACCGGCCTCCTCTTCTCATTAGCCCCCGGCACAATTGTTCAGACACTAATTAGCCGTGGCAAAGGTCCCTTCAGCTTTGGAGTACGGGACTGTTTGGGCAAGAATCTGGCCTACTCCGAGTTGAGAGTCGCCATCTCACGGCTCCTATTCCGATTCGATTTCGAGCTGGAACCGGGCCAGGAAGATTGGATGGACAAGAGTAAGGTTCTCATTGTCTGGGAGAAGGGTCCTTTGAAGGTGAAACTCACCGAGAGGAAGTTGGTACCAATAGACTGAGCGCGGGAAGTTGTGATGATCGAAGACATTGTAGAAGTTGTTGAGCGGAGGCTACAACTCTCCATGAACCGTCATTCTTCAGGCGCTAGGTTTGCTTTGCTGCAGGTGTGTTTTGGACGCCACCGGCTTGTGATATTAGACAGCAATTTCCTTTTTTGTCTTAGTAGTGTGGATAGACTTTCATGGAATCATGACCACAACATGCACATCACCCGCCTTACGGCCGAGTTTGTGGATGCCAGGCAAAGCCACTGATCACATGGGATACTCATGAATTTGAGCAGATCATGGTGCAGTGAATACTCTAGATGCTCTCCTATACTAGACTGATTGTTTTTGCCTCTGCTACAGTACTAAACAATTCATCCTCAGGTGGTAGGGAAACCCATTCCACAAAGCTCGCCTCGTCATTCAAAAAGAATATCGTCTGGTCCAAGTCAATGAAACGCCAATGTATCAGTCCTACACGCTCATAGATTTCATCATAGATACGTCTCACAACCAGAAGAGTTCGATTGCGAACAAACAGTCCCGAGGATTTGTTTCCAACGGGTCCAAGATGAAGAGCAAAGTAATCGCCCTGTGGTTCAACATCTATATCCAGACGAGGATGTATGCACATGTGTAGTCCACTACAGACCTGCACAACTGCAAGCTGACCGCCTGCTGAATAATGAGGCTTGCGGTTCCACTGACTAATGGCGTATTCTGAGCTTTTTTTGATGCTCATAACATACTCCTTATTTGTGTGTTCCTCGGAAAGATCAAATCGTTGCAGGCGCAAGGGCAGGGCGTGACAGAATACTGATAGCGTCTTGGGGCCCAAATGGGGCGAGAGAAGGCCGTGAGAGCTGGTGTTCTCCAGGATGGATCTCGTGTATTCGTATAGTGTCTTGTCTCCATCATCTGGGACTTTGATTCTCATGCCTTGTGGGTGATCAGGAGGCGGGAGCCGCAAGCCCTCGCTGGCACCCTCAGGAAACATCCGAACTCGATCTCTTGCGCGAAACCTTACGGGTCCAGCCCAGCCAGCCCAGGTCCAACTTGGGAACCCCTTTCGACGGGTACCTGGAGACTCGTGCCACCAGAAAAGTTCAAACAATATATCTCTTGGCCGCGGTGCCCTGGCTTGATCATCGTACAGTGGCAAGCCCCAGAGGTGTGCCATAGGTCGTCTGGTCTTGGATATGTAGTCAAGAACTCCTAGGAAGGCATTGAGTGAATCTTCTGGATGACTGAGATCTCTGCTGGTGTATTCCTCGATATGTTCTCGAAGAGTTGCAGTACTGGTTCGGTGACCACTAAACGTAGCGGAGGGAACGAAGCGCACAAACGACTGTCTGTTGGCTTCCCCAGTAGTTGCAACTCGACGCTGGAAAGGCTCTGAAGTAAACTCCCTATTGCAAAGGTAAAGAAGGCAGTATTCAGTAAATATTAGACGCCTTGTCGATAGATAACCCTCCTGGTACGTCCACCCTCTCGTTGCCCATTTGCTGGCGCTCAACAGAGCCGCGCCGTGGTCCTTACTATAGGATCGTTCGGCTAAAGTGACTCCATCGAGACTTACTGTCCGTTGCTCTCGACGGCAGATACTCGAGACGCCGGGGAGCCCTGCTTGCGCGTCCTCGCCTGCAGCTGCAATAACCGTGCAGTAGGCATTGGAGTAAATCTCGCCCATTCGTCCTAGCATTTCCTGCTTTTCTGGCTCTTCTCTGGGAATGCACTGAAGACTTGGTTAGTCTTTTCAACTGTGCAGGTTGTCATGAAAACTTGCATATTTGTCAATCCATATGTACTTGACTCCCAACCTGTCGGCAACTTGAAAGGTGTCTTTAATAACCGCAGGAGCGGCTCTTGGATCATCTGAATGCTGCTGATTGCCCCACACATAAGATAATGCGATATATTCGCAATCTTCAGGAGCTTCGATCACCCTCCCGGATGACACCTCGATCACTTTGAAAACACTTATCCCAAGACATTGGGAAATCGGTCTACAAGTTTGATCGTGGCTTTGCGCACAGTTGGTCAATATCTTCTTCAAGTCATCGTAGCACTCCGACCGAATAAGATTCGGCTGCACTATTGTGCCCTTCAAGTTCTGGTCGTCGTTGGCTCCTATAACGGTGATGCTGGGAAAGGTCTCTTGTACCAACTGCCTGTGTAAGTAAAGCGTTTGCATTCCATAGGGCTGTTGGGTTACCACACGCAGTTGTGTATAGCCATAGGTGCCTATGTAGGCGCAGAGCACGCATTGCTGACTGTCGTAGGTGGGAGGTTTGATGATGGACAATAATTGGCAGACCTCACAGCGTGATGCGCGGAGCTTGGCCCAAGTCGCGTCCAGTGATGGTATCACCACACACCAAGGGTTCTTTTGACGACGAGCTACGGCTCTTAAATCGGCGATCAACGACCAATCCACGCCGTTGCACACTTCGCATACGAATTCTGGTGCTGATTTCTTGGCTGGTCTACCCTGCTGTGGGCGAGCAGACTCGAGGTAAGAGTCCTTGTGGGGCTCTCCCAGGGCTTTCTTGACGTGTGAGGGCATTGCTACTCTTGGGCGGCGGGGGAAAATGCGAGAGAAGTGTAAAGGATGAACACGGCCCTCGCACTCAAGCGAGAGGAGCGAAGCTGCAGTGAGTGGCCTTTTCCACAGGGCACTTTTCTTAATAAGAACAAATCGTCGTCGCATCAGATATAAGCCTTGTTGAGAATGTTTAGAATAGGATCTGCCACCTCGGAGAGGTGCATGGCGCCTCTTTGAGGTGTTGTAGATTCAGTTGAACGGTGCTGTGCCAATTCGAAAATTGGGTACGCCCAGGAAACGCGTCTATCCAATAAGAAGTGGACATGACCGCTGACCCACGGACGCGATCTGCGATAGCGCGTGCATCTCTACTCGAACTAAAACGAGAAAGAGGACTATTTCGATCCATTCGTGGAACACACTGGATGACTAGCACTGGCACAGGTGGGTACATGGCATGCGAGTGCAGGCCAAGAATAACTATTGCACGCTTACCGGACTAGTGATGGCGAAATAGGGGGTCCACCGACCCTTCTACAAGAAAACGGAAATTTCAAGCTCTCACCTAAAGGAAATTAAAAAATACACTAAACCCAATTAGGGGTAGGGCTATACCCAAAATAAAAGGTAATAAGTCATTCTACTAGGTAATCAAGTAATTTTACTATTAACCACTTTTCTAATATTCTACTTACTAAGTATTTTATATATTATACTTCTAAGTATATTATACCTAATATTTAATATAATACTACTAAAATAAGCCTAAATTATTATCTAAATAATTAATTTAACTACTTTACTTATTAATATTAATCTAAGAAATTATTTTATTTATTTTAAGTATAATAAAAAGACTTAATTAACCTATAAGTAATATTAAACTATTTACTATTATAATATAATTTAAAACTAAGACTACTTATAAGAAAAATATACCCTATTTAGTATTACTTATAATACCTAAAAGTAAGTAAAACTACTCTCTAAGTACTTTTAATTAATAAGAACTTCTTATTATATAAATATATAATATAAGGTATTTATAAAGATTATTTTTATAACTAAATAACCTTTTAAAATATTTAAAGATAAGAATAGCCTTATAATATTTTACTTACTTAACTTAATATTTATATTATCTAATTAAAAGTAAATAACTATTTTATTAAATAAGATTTATAAGAACTATTACTAAAATATCCTTAATTAATTAGTTATTATAAATTATATAAATCTTATTTTTAATAATTTTAATAATATTATATTTAACTAAAATATTAACCTATTTATAAAAATCTTAGGTTAAGTAATATTTTACTAAGAAATAATTAATATTAATACTACCTAATATAAGTACTAATAAAACCTATAAGCTTTACCTTAACTTACTTATATATTAAATATTCTCTATAATTCTTATAGGCTCTAACTACTAATTAAAAATATTATAATATTATTACCTTAATAAATTACCCTTAATTAAGTTACCTTTATAATAATATTCTTCTAATACTTAAAAAAGTAATATATTTAACTTAAAAATATAATAACTTATTATTATAATAAATTATATATCTTATTACTTACTATAATTACCTATTAGAATAGTTAATAAGCTACCTTATAATTCTTTTAATAAATATATATTATACTTATAACTTTTTATATTAACCTAAATATTTAAATAAAAGTATATATTTAAATAAACTTCTAACTTATAACTAAAAATAATATAAATACTAATTTTTAAAAAACCCTTAATATTCTCTCTAATTTATCCTTCTAATAATAGGTTAATTATTTATTAATAATTTTTAATCTTATTATTATAAAATAAAAATAATCTAAAATAAATAAATTATATATTTATTAGATAATTTTATATTAATTAAGTATAAAAAAAATAATAGAAATAGCTATAAACTAATAAATAATAACTAAAAGTAAACTAATAAGTACTCTTATACTAATTTTATATCTATTTTACTAAATAAACTACTAATATATATTAAACTACTTATTCTTTTAACCCTACTAATATTTTTAATACCTTTAATAAGACTAAGTAACTATAAATAATAGAATAAATTTATACTTATATATTTATTAACTAATTTAAAATTATTTTAACTAATTATATATAATTCTAACTTAATAATAGTCCTTATTATAATCTTAACTCCTTATTTTATAAAGTAACTATATTAATTAAGAAGAAATAAATTAAGTAAGTTACCTTAAATATACCTCTTACTATTTATATTATTTAATACTTATTTAAAATATTAATTAACTCTATACTAAATAAGAGATTATTTTTTATAACTAACTTTATATACTTATAATTATATAATTAATTATAATAAAAATTAATTAATAAGCTTATATTTATTTATATAAATAATTATATATTTAAGTACTTAGCTAATTAAAGGCTAGAAATTACTTAAAATAAAATCTTTAACTTAAAGAATTATTTTTTTAAGTACTAAATAAGGAAGGATAAGCTATAAGATATCTTAAGCTTATTTATATTATTAACCTACCTAATTAACTATATTAATATTATAACTTACCTAATTAAATATAGCTAATTCTTATAATAAGAAAAAGCTTCTAATTAGTTATAAAATATACTAATTTAAAGCTAAGATAATTTATAACTTAAAATATTATATTAGGGTACCTAACTAAATTATTAAATTGCCTAACTAATACTAATTACTAAGAAAATATATTAAATTTATATAGTAGACCTACTAAAATTAAGGTACTTATAGAATCTTTTAAACCTACTAGACCTTATAAAATGAAAAATAGCTAAGAGAGTGAAAAATACTAAAATTCGAAGACCTACTTGCTATTACTATACCGGACACGAAAGCATTAGTAGTGTCACTCAACTATAGCAAGCTGGTTGTGCAATCAGCAACTATTTGCTTTCTCTCGTGCTGAGCTTTTCTATATTCCTTGAAGTTGTATTTTCCTCAGAGCCACAGAAGCCGCGAGACCTGATGTCTCAATCGTACTTATAAACAAAACATGTGAACAGAAATACTCTCCGTTGCGTCTAGGTATTCTGACCCGGGATATTGATACCGACGTGGAGTTGGAAACGGCTGGGGAACTCATCCGAAGTGGCCGCCTTTCCAACTTTGAGGGCTACTAATAACAGCAGTCCTGTCTGTGCATAACTTGCACAAGCGAACGCATCACGAACAGTCCAGGCCAAAACTGAATAGACAGAACAGTCCACGAGATAGCCCGAATTCAGTCGGGGCCATGCCGGTTTCGGGTTTGTGACATTGAAGCCTTCTTGGGTAAGGGTCAGCACACTGTGGAGTTTTGAGAGAGTGAGTGTTTCCCTTCAAGGGCCAAAACCATCCCGTTTGCACGCCTCTGTCCCCCCACCGGTTTGACAATCGTCCCTTCCTTCTCTGCAAGTGCCTTGCCGCAAAGCCCATCGCAAGCCAAACCTCCAGCGCACAACAGACAGCTAACCCAGCCCCTTGGTCCAGCCAGTCTTGAGTCCTCATAGCACCAACCCCGCGAGCCAGTCCTCCACCCTGGCCCAACCAGGCCTCTTGCAGAGGCCAGTCGTGATGAATCTTTTCAACTCCATCCTGGTCGTTCTGCTTGGACTCCTCGCCGCCTCCAAGGCTGCAGGCACGGTCCGCGTGGATGGTGACCACATGGTCGGCATGGACGAGGTTGTGGTTCCCGAGGACGACCAAGAGCACGGCCATACCTCGGGACTGGCAGGTCGTCAGGGCGGCCCAATGGCGATAAGCGAGCTGCTCCTACGGTACCAACTCGTGTGCCCCGTCGACGCCAAAGACACGTCCAATCCACCATCAAACATGCCTGCAAAGCAGACACCAAACAAGGTTTGCAGGCAGTGGCTCGAGTGCGCACCTGATGGTGAGGAGCTCCAGACACCATTCTCAGTTCAAGTTGGTAGCTGACCACGGAGTGCGGCAGGTTCAAAGTACCAGAAGAAGGCGCTGACTCCGTCCTCGCCCTGGTACGCGGTCCAGCGAGAGCGGGTGGCTTGGTAAGTCTGGGTCATCCGCGTATCCTCAGCCGCTGTTTCAACACAAACTGAGTCAATCGTGGGATAGGTGCAATCAGTGGTGCATATGCTGGCTCCAAGACAAGCCTGAAGAACACTTCGGCTACAATCAGTTGGTCTCCCGTCTGCCCCCTCCGTTCTGACCACGCTCTGGAGCCAGGCACAGGAAACAGAATGGAGACATTGAATCGCTAACACAGTCTTGAAGGGGCTGTGTGAACCCGTGGGGGAAGATAGTCCAGGGACAGTACGGCAGCGTCGCTCGAGGCGCGGACTCGGCTCAGCACCAGAGCAATGATGGACTCGCCATGGAGGAATTTGAAGGCCCTCCTCGCAAACACTGAGCTGGAATGAACGACATTGATTTGATGGCTTCTATCTCACTTGCAAATGCAGCCTTGGAGGAGCTGGGCCCATGTTAGTGGACAGTTGGAGAAATAAAGCTTTTATCAACCATCTTATCAGAACAACCCCCACCCCAACCCCCCTGCTCCAGGCCCAGCGGGGGGCCCCCCCTCCCCGGCCCCAAATGCAGTAGCGTCATCCGTCACGGTGCCGTCTCCATGAATGACCATTGCCTGACCGTAACTAAGTACTAGGTACCCAACAAGCCGCTGGCTGCCTGGGGCCCGTGACATGTTCATCACTTGGCTACACTCTATCCCATCACATCGCGCTACGTCTCGCCCTTTGCTTGCTCATGATCATTCATACTCTCCTGCACTCTACAACGACTACCCTCGAAAACATTTGCCCAACCTGAAGTTGCCCGGCCCCTTTGCTCGCCTCGCACGCCGCTTACAGCCGAGGCGCAACGTGAGCGACCCGCCACCATGGCGACGTCGACAAGGCCGCCCGCATCCCCTCCCCCGGCGAAACCCCCGGGCCTACCGAGCCCCTCGCTCTCCCCCGACGCCAGAAGCGACAAGCTACCACCGAGCAACGACCCTGCGTCGTCGTCGTCGTCGTCGTCGTCGTCGCCGCCGCCACCCCCCTCCCGCGCCGCCGCGCGCCAGAAACCGAAACGCTCCCTCCGCATCCTCTGCTTCGGCGACTCTCTGACGTCGGGCTACTCACAGCTGGGCAGCGTGTCGCACCCGTACTCGCAGCGCCTGACGGCCGTCCTGTCGGGGTCCTTCCCCTCGCTCAACATCGACGCGCACGCTGACGGGCTCCCGGGGACGTGGTGTGCACGGCGGGTCGCGCTTCCTGCGGCGCATCGAGCCAAAATTCCTGACCAAGGGCGGCGGCACCCCGTACGACTGGACCGTGGTCCTGGGCGGCACCAACGACCTGGCCTTCCAGTTCTCCGCCGAGGACATCTACAAGGCCCTGCGCGACGTGTGGGACGTCGCCCTCAGCAAGGGCGGCCGCGTGCTCGCGTGCACCGTGCCCGAGGCCGGCGTGAGGGGCCAGATCGGGGAGAGGGTCAAGGCGAGACGGGACGAGCTTAATGAGTTGATACTTGGACACCGTCAGGAGAACTTGTAGGTCACGTTGCGGGTTTCATTCCTCCTCCTTCTCACCACCCGGCCCCTTCCCACAACCCTTTTTTCTCCACTGGCAGCTGGTCGACTGACACGGCCCTCAACGTAACCTAGCTTCACTTTTGACCTCAACACCGCCATCCCCTTCTGGTCCCTTGCGCCGGAGGAACGCAAGACCTACTGGGACGACCACATCCACATGACACCCGCCGGCTACGACCTCATGGGCGAAAAGATCGCCGCCCGCCTCGTAGAGATCATCATGCCGCCGGGGCGGCTGCAGCCGCAGCAGGCCAACGGCGCCGGCGCCACGAGGCGCAAGAAGATATTCAAGGATGACGACAAGGTCTTTGAAGAGGAGGACGGCGACGAGCACAAGTTAGAGAACGGGTACTATGTTGTCAGAAGGAAGGATCTGGAGTGAGCCGCGGTACGACTGCTTAGGCTCTTGCTTTGCGTTTCAATGTTTTTTATATAGCGAAATGGCTGGGATGGAACACACTTGGCACAACACAGCATGGCGTTGGTTAGAGGGTCACATGAGGCGCCTACGCCCTCTTTTCTGTAGGTGCTGTTGGGTATTGTTGGAATTGTCTATTTTCTCATTGGAATGTCGTGCCTTCGTGAATAATGTTGGTTAGTTTGAGGTACACGCCAACCTCACCAGTTGGCCGTTTGCCTTGGATGTTGTACGAGACCTTCGCCATAGGCCATGAAGTCCCAGTCGAAACGCAGCAGACATATGCACCAAGTCACTGTGTTTTTCCAGAAACTAGTCCCTGTGGCCGTTCCCTCTCCGGCAGGGACGCTCTTGTCCGTGCGTATCTCGCGCGGCTAATGCTCCCCTGCGCTTGTGGTCTATACGCAGATGCCCTTTTAACCTTTCTCGACCGGGCCTCGCATCAATTAGAACCCCCCCCCCCCAACAGTCACAGTCTACATCGACGCGTATCGTCATGGTGCGAGGCCTCCCAAGTACAGTCTCCATTGGGGCAGAGGGTAGCAGCCAGTCCTTCCGACTCGATGTTCGCTTTCACACCTAGGCTTCACCCTGTCCGCTCGCCATAGAGTCAGTGCCTTGGTGCCCTAAGCAGTCGGCTACACTGCCAGGTTCTGGGAAACGAAGTCGGGGATCTCCTTCTGCAGTTGGCCGACGACGCTTTCGACATCCTCGGCGACGCCAAGCACATGGCTGTCCCACTGGGCGATGGTGCGGGAGTCGTCGAACCACACGCAGCGGTCGATCTGGTCAATATGCCCGTCCAGGCGGCCCTGCTCGATCATGCGGGCGGTTGTGTCCTCTGCCCTCTCGCCGTCGAGCCCCAGCAGGACTCCGAGGGCGTCGAGGTCGATGTTGACGTAGAGGCGCGAGGCGGCCAGCAGGTTGTGCTCGACCATGGCGCGGGCCAGCACGGTGCTCCCGTCGGCGGTGGTGGCCAGCTGGTGGGGCTGCAGGCCCTTGGCGAAGGCGTCAACCTCGGCAGGGGCGACGAGGCGGTCGAGGAACATCTTCTCGAGGATGGCAAACTCGTCGAGGGAGGAGGCCCTCTCGTCCTTGTACAGGCGGCCTAGGGCGCGCGACCGCTGCGGCCCGGCGGGGGCGAGGATGGCGCACTTGATGGCCATGGCGAGGGTGTGCAGGCGCTCTTCGTCGGCGATTGCGCTGCTGAAGGAGATGTCGTGGTAGGCCTGGCTGGCGGCGAGGAACTGGCGCTTGGCGTCGTTGATGCGGGCCTGGCTGAGCTTGAAGTGCAGCTGCAGGGTGGGGTCGGCGATGGCGAAGATGACGTTCTTGAGCTTGTTGAGATAGGCCTCGGCGGCGGTGGGGTCGTCGACCTCGAGGTGGTTGCGCATGATGCGAACCCACACGCGGGCCTTGTCCTCGTCGCTAACACGGCGCTGTGACGTCTCGAGCGGGATCTCGGCCAGCACCAGGGCAGCATCGCGAAAGTCCTCTCTCTCCTCGTGGGCCTCGGCTATCAGCTCGCGGAGGGTGGCGGCCTGTTCGATGAAGGAGGAGGACGAGGTGGGCGAGGCAGTCAGGGCCTCGAGCAGGTGGTTGCCGACGTGGATCCAGAGGTCGAAGTCGCGGCGCTGGCGCAGGGCGGTGATGAGCGAGTTCAGCAGGGTGCGCGTATGCACGATACCCAGCGACGAGGCGAAGATCTGGTCGGCGGTCTGGTTGAAGTCAGCTGCCGACTGCGCCTGGGAGAGGGCATTCTGGATGGCCACGGCCTCCTCGGGAACCTGCTGCGAGGCCATCGTCTCGTTGCGTATTGTGCTGTTCTGTGGCCGTGTCGTGCGTCGCCCCCGTGTGGTGGCTGACGTAGGGCAGGCTGAAGCTATCCACCCAGGCGCACGAGAGAGTGGGGAGCCCTGATAAGATCTGATAAGGCCCGATAAGATTGGTCAAGGTCCCTGGTTGCCAGGCACCTGCCAGGCACCCAGGTACCTATGTACCTATGTACCTATGTACTTATGTACTTATGTCTATGCGTCTTCTGATGGCCACCAGCTTGCTTCTTTACTCTGAATTCTGGCCAGAGACGTACGGGTAACCAAACCTCATCAACTGACCACCCCGGCAGACAAGATTGCACGAGCGGATGATGCCACCGAGATACAGGATTTTCCCTTGTACTTTGTTAGCGCGTATACATGCAATGTAACTCTACTGACCAATCAGAATACACTATTCTAAGTTTAAAACGGTACCTTCCTCCCGATAACTCAGTTACCGTTTCACTACTGTAGGTCTACTAGAAGTAACCTATTTCTCTGATTATTTATACCTGATGTAACGGTATTTTCTTGTTCTCTGACAGAGAGTACGGTAGAGCAGGGCCCCCTTCACCAACAGGGCAGAAGTCACGAATTAACGATATTGCAGGGAAAACCCTGTACAATATGTGACGACGACCCCTTCTGCTCCTCAGGCCCCCACAGCATGCTCGACAACGGCCACCACGGCTGACCGAGCCTCAGCAGGAAGAAGCAAGGCGGGTAGTCTCTCACAATGCCATCTCTTGTCCATTCTCCCGCCTACGGAAAGCAACCTTTGCCAGCCTGTCACAGTCCAGGATGTTCCCCTTGGCCCGCCATTTGGGCTCGTCCGCCCCGTCTGCGAGCTTCCAGTCGTATTTGAGCAACAGGTGGCACATCACCAGCTTGACTTCATGCGCGGCAAAGAAGCGCCCAGGGCAAGCATGGTGGCCGTAGCCAAATGCAGGGAAGTCTGCCGTCGTCGTGACGAGCTGCCCAGCCTGTGTGGGGTGGTGCCGGCAACTGATCAGCATGCCCGTCTCGTCCAGGCACAACGAGGCGCGGGTGTCCGGAGCATCCGTAAACTTACCTTCTCCTTTCCAGCTTGCTGCCTCATTCTGTAAAACCTATATCCGTCGTACTCATCTGGTCTCTCGTACAAGGTAGGGTCTCGTAATCGCGACATGATCATGGTCGCTGAGCCGCGCTTGAGTTGGATGTTGCCCGAAATAGTCACATCCTCAAGGACTTCTCGCTCCATGAATTCTGCAGCACAAATGGTGCCATGTCAGCCTCTCTGGTCATCTTCGTCTCCGTTCCGACTAGATGGCTTCAACTGCGTGCTTTTCCAACCCGCACGGGGAAACTGAGAAACACCGAAAAGCAAAGAACTCACTGATCTGCATTGGCTTCATCCTCTGCGTCTCCTTCATTACGCTGTCTAGCAGCTTCATCTTCTGCGTAGCCGCCTTGTCGATCGGCTTCCCATCCAGTGTCTCTACAATCTCCCTCCTCAGGGGCTCCATCAAGTCGCGGTGCACAGCCAGGTCCAAAATCACCTGTGTCAGCAGGTCGGCTGTGGTATGGATGGCCCCAAAGGCCATCATTAGCTGGACTAATGTCGGATTATACTCCCCTCCCAGCCTGTGGTGCTGGCTTTGGAACCAGTCCAAGGCATTGCTCGGCTCTGCCTCGCTGCTGCTACACAGATCTGCCTCCTCTTCCCTGAGACGCCGCCGCGCCGCGAGCTTTTCGTCGATGATTTCCCGGGCCCGGCGCTCCTGAGCCCGCAGCGCTCGGCACTCTGGTATGAAATAATTCGCGAGGGGTCGCAGCCAACGCGGGTAGGTATAGAGCGCCATTGTCGCCAGCATAATGTTGACGGTGAAATCGACCACGATCTTGATCCACTCACGATCGTAGCAGGACTCGCGCCCCATGAAGGCCAAAGTACTGAGGCGAGCGACCAGCGGCAGGCTGATACCGCTTTTGACCACGACGTCGTGCCATTCCTTCCCGTCGCCGACCACGTCCTCAAGCCCCACAGCACACTCGGACGACAAAGCAGGGGTGAGGCGCGGCAACGAGCGCGTCAGGTCCTGCTGAGCCACTATCTGGATGATGCGGTTTTCTTGATTGAGCGTCCCGATCGCTCCGAAGCCCGGCAGTGCACCGTGCATCCCCTTGGCCTTGAGCGACGTGAAGCTGAGGCGGCTGTTGTTCTTCAGCTCGTCAGCGTACCGCGGTGGTAGAACCACGGTTTCGATGCCTGCAACATTCAGCATCAAATATCAAAGCACAAACACAGTGACACTACGCTGGTAGAGGACAGAATGAACCACACTGTGGCCATATTCAGTCTCGAAACCTTCCCTCACGCCAAGCTGTACACCCCGTCCCAGAAAGAAGAGAAGGACTTTCAAGGTGCTTATACTATATTCGAAAACTGCCTACCCTCAAGCTCCATCATCAGCAGGCGGAAGGGCTCGCCCGCGTACGCATCCATGCCCTTCAAGGTCATATTCCAGCTGTCCTCGTCATAATCGCGGCGGGCGCGGGCTGTGGACAGCTCGAACCAGCGCTTGGGGTTGAGGAGTGGGATCGACTTCCCTCTCGGGCCTGAAGGTTTGGATTTCACCGAGACGATAGTCGCGAAGAAGATGAGTACAAAAGCGGTGGTAACGGTGGCAACGGGAGCGACCAAGAAGCCAGGAAGAATGGGCTTGAATGAGGAGGGCGTGGACACATTGGAATTATGCCACGGAATGCTAAGGTGAGACGTCAGCGCCATGACGGAAACTTCGTGTTGTGGATATAGGTATATAGGTACGGGCCACTCAAATACAAACTGCAACCAACTGAGAAGGAGAGGAGAGGACCTCGTTTGATTCCAATGAGAATCGGACAGCTCAGTTTTCTTATAGTGCTACAACACCGCCACCTCACTCGGCCGTCTCCTTCATCTATTCGACTTCATTATGGGTCAGATATCCAGCACCCCGGATTCTTCACTCGTCTTCCCGGCATTCAGATGGTGTGGCGCCTGTCAATCTGCGGGCCCGTCCCGCAAGCTAACGCACCCAAAGTAGCCTCCCGCCTTGTCCCGCTACATCTCACGCTGCAGAAGAAGCTAGCATTGGTGCATATTGATCATCGTATTAGACACATGCGCAGGGGAAGGCTGGGCATTGGCGATGTGCAACAGCGTCGCAGTAGCTGGGCGGCAAATGTCAACAACCCCTCCCAGGCGGCCGCCGCGAGCGCAGGTTGTGTTCATTGCACCACGAACCCCCAGGGCTGACATTTGGGATATTTGTGTGCTTTGAGTTCCTCTGTTTGACCCGGAACGGCAGTGGGTGGTTGAGATGTATCCTGACAATACTGCAGCTATGCGCGGCCTAGGTACTTCCGCAAGGACTTTAGATCCCAGCCCCACCAAACGTTTGACTGCTACTGTTCGACTATGTAGGACGACCGGATTTGTGCACATGTAGCAGACCTCAAAACGCCGCGTCTGAAGCAGAGGGGTGTCAGCATGTTGGTTTGCCACACCCTTCTCACGTTTGACAGCACCGCATCATCCCCGACGATCACTTGCTATAAGCCGTAATTACGCAGTGTGCCTGAAGAAGTGGAATTTGGTAGGCGGATTTGATTGGATTGAAAAGGGACAACGGCACTATCAGTTTCGTTGCGATTCATTAGAACTCGATAGCTTGATTCCTCGATATGCCTCAGATTTCCCTCCTGATCTTCACTTGCCGCCAACGCCCCGGTCTGCGTGTCAGCTTCTGATGTATACTAGCCCTCCAAGCACACGTCTTGGCACCCTCTGATAGGGCGAGGCAGGATGCTGACATGCCGTCGGAATCTGCACATCTGTGTGGTTACAACCTGATGTGCTGGTGTGTAAGCAGTATTTCCAAGCTTACCGCAGGCCGGCCTTGGCTGCAGGTAATTGCTACGGTGTATGTGTACTGTTGTTACATTTTGTGGGCCATGGAGAGGAAACTCAAGCCGAGAAATACTTAGGCATCGTGCTATGTATGTGCAGCTTTTATCTTGGCGAGTCAAAGTTGCCATCGGGACTCTACCCCATACCTGGAGCAGATTAAGTGGTCTCTTCGTGTACGGACTGCACATGCTATGGGGTAGTGTGTCCAACCTGCTCTGCATCCGTCCATGCAGCCGTCTGCCTCCCGTCCGGTCTTGATCGTTCATGACGTGGATTGTGTGTGCGCCTTGGAGTGCATTACTACGACCTCGGCGCGTCACCTACGGCAAGCCACCTGCACGCTCGCCGTTGCAAAAACTTGGCGGAGTGGCCGCGGGCCGGGCCTATCGTGACGGATGTGCAGAATTCCCGGCCTAGACATGTGCGATGCATCAACATCAGACCACTGACTGGCAGTGTTCACAAGCTACCCTTTCTATCGTCTGGCTCATCGGGAATCGTAATCAGTCAGCGCCGGCCGTCCCGAGGAGGTAAGTCCAATGGATAGCTTCTCCAATCTTCATTTCCCAGTCGCGCGCTATGTAGCCGCGATGATGTCCCTGAGAGGTGAGTCTCAAGACGGCTGAATCAAGTACTAGCATCATCGGCGGTTCTGATCTGGCACCTGCGGTATTGCACACGGTAGGGCCACCTGAGTGTGCCTATTATCCCCGTAACAGGGTTCAGGTCCTCCGCGGGTTGGACTGCTCAAGGGCTGGGGGGGGGGTGGTAAGTCAGGAAGCGGTCATCTATCTACGCACCTCTGCAGGACTGTGCCGCTCTCCGGACCGAGTCTCTACCCTGGCGCTGCTGCAGTCACTGGCACTGAGTTTGGCATCAATTGGAGAGCCTTTGCTTCTGCCCTTGGGGCGGGGGCGGCCTTGCGTATGGCCCCTGGGCACACGCATGAATGGAACACTGAAAATTTGCCTACATGGGATTGGGTGTGTGAGGGCTTCGGAATGTGATCCTCATATCGTATGTACCTAGGTAGACTGGACAGGACCGGTCTGCAGCCGCGGTCGGTGCAATGGTGTTGCCATGCTTTCATTGCCGCTATTGTTGATGCACGGCAGTGGCGGTGTGCCAAACAAGTAGTGACGAGGGATCCCCAAGAGAAAAACGTAGATTTCGACGAGGTTTAACATTGAGAGTGGGTAATCCACGCCCAGGAGCATATGAAATGAAATTACCGGTGACAAGCAAGCCACTTGCGTTCAGCAGTCCTGACGTGTCGGTTCGGGAGGTAGACGGTCCTAGAGATGCTTTGGCCGGGTGGACTACGCAGGAGAATCATTGCGTTTAAGAGCTGGTGAAATTCTCGGTGTCTACTTTGAATCTTTATGTGATTGAGTAAGACTGAAACTCATCCAACAATAATGACCCGCTGCGTCCAAGGGCAACGACATTTACTATACTGAACTTATTCCCCTCCCCCCGGCGCTCCAAGTTACACATGCAGCTCGAGCCAGATTCACTGTAGCAATGAAAACTTGCGCAGTCTTGCTATCAGTAATATTCAGTTCACTTATCAAGTGGTATCACCGTGAACATCGAATCACCTATATTTAAAGCCCTCCATGGGTCTGTAAGAGTTGCTTTCACGTGAGTAGATTGAGACCACTTCAAAGTCCATATCAGCCAGGTGTCTCTGTTTCGTCCGGGATTTTCGTTGCCATGCAGGTCTCCGAAAGATATACCTGCGTCGCATGGAGCTTAACAAACTGTGTTGAGTGTATGAATGACAACTAGTCATTTCATTTTCCCTTTTCATTTTGGACACAGTTATACCCCATCCCCTATCACTGTGTACAATCTTGTCTTGGAAGAAAAAAAAACAACTTGAAGAACTCGGAAATGCATCATGGAGAAGCCGCATTCACCTTGTGATCAGTCTTGGCCGACCATAAAACAATTCTCTTTTTGAGAAATGGGTCACCGTGTCGGAGAGTATGACTCCTCTGAGGCCAAATGAATCAAAATCTAACTGTGTCCGCCTCTGAATAGTGCGACAAGATACTCAATGTACTCTTGTTGGTCTGCCTCCTGCTCTGTACATATTTACCCAGGTGGTCCGATGTAGCGCCGCTAACATGGGAGATGCGAGCCCTGTTCCCAGCAGGAGATCAGCTAGCTAGCAACAGGAGCATCCCAGGAAGGCAGCCAAAGGATCCATTGCTGTAGAAATACAACGATTTTGGCAACATACGCCCTTCGGAAAGTTCCGCAACAAGATCACCAACAGGGGAGGCTGGTGAAGGCTGAGTGGGTTGGGAGACGCACCATCGCGGGTCCATCATCTACCTCCCCGGCCAACGGTGACATAACACATGCCCGACTCCAAGAAGACAGGATGGAGCCTTGGGAAGGTGCCGAAGAGGCAGTTCGGTCTGTAGCAGCCCTATTCTAAGAATAACCTAGGTCGCTGACTCAGGCACTGCGACCTCATTTCAGATTTCACTCACCGTCACACGCGGGGAGGGCGCCTGGGCTAGAGGGCGCTTCATCTTGAAAATCTCTCGGAACGCCCGGCACCGCCAACCTGGGGAGGACTTCCCCTGCCACGCGGCTGGCCGGCCGACGGCAGCTTGCGGGTCTTGCCTGAATCCAGCCCATCGCACCCTGTCATTGTGGGCAGAGCAACGCGCGGGTGGCCTGTGTGGGGGCCCACCGCCCACACTCGGGCTGGTCTTCCGCACGTGTGTTAAACATTTTGGCAATGGACATGACATGGCGGGGCAGGGTTCTACACATGAACCGCAAGGCCGTCCATGATCGTCCTCGCCGCCACGAGTCATCCTGCCAACCGAATGGGCTTATGGCATGTCCGTGCTGCGTTACATATCTACCGTATTGCCGGGAATACGGTTTGATGCTTCAGATCTTCCTATTACACGGTTGGCATCCAGGGGGAAAAAAGGCCTGATGTCATGAACAATTGATAACGGGGATCCAATGATTTGAAT
This sequence comes from Diaporthe ampelina, assembly GCA_023522825.1. Classification (NCBI taxonomy): domain Eukaryota; kingdom Fungi; phylum Ascomycota; class Sordariomycetes; order Diaporthales; family Diaporthaceae; genus Diaporthe; species Diaporthe ampelina. Next base: position 246,390 of record JAMFTM010000034.1, read on the forward strand.
GATCTGCCATGGCGCACCTGGGACAGAATGTCCCTTGACGCTTCGGAATTGCTTGTTGAGTCTCCAGCATTTTGTCTCACCAGTCAATCTGCCCAACCACCTAGGTAACCTGATAGATCTGCAAGCAGCTGCTCTTGCATCCCAACGCAAGGCTCGGCACAGTCCGGTGATGTGAATTAATATATATGTAAGCAAAATTGCAAGTCGCAAAACAACATGACAAGAAACAATTGGTTGCCCTACTGAATATTCTTCTCAATCACTATGTATTCTGGGGGAAAAGAGACATGGGAAACAAGAAGAAAGTTGCACGCCCGCTGAATGGAATGCCCTGACAACCCCAAACCACCGTAAAGAAAACTTTTTTCCTTAGTCGGCACTTGGAGTGCCTTTTCGTAAGCCGCCAGAACGCCATGCCACAAACAAGTGCATCAAAGAAGTAAACTTGAGAGGAAGTGGAAGGAAAATATGAAGTTGAAGAAGCCACCTCTGAAGATCTGCCTTGATTTTAACCTAGGCAGGCTGGCCGGCACTGAGGAGTGCTCATGACCAGTGGCTGAGACAGTTCCCATGATGCCGGGGGCGTAGTGAGGCTGAGAAACCCGTCTCTGCTGCAGAGGCGTCGTGAGACACACGAGAACCGGCGATTTCCGTCCTTTGGCTGCAGGAGGGCTCCGTCTGGTCTTCGTCAACGCCAGGAAGATGTCCATGACCACAATAGGACAGCATTAACTCCTGTGCCCACATCCAATGCCGAGCCCAGAGATCCCATGCACCATTCTCCATCACTCGCGTCTCCGCAAAGCCAATCCGGGCAGGATGAGCTGCCGCTCCTGTCGTCAGGCCAGGTGACCTCGGCGGACCATCCGATCAGTATCCTCCCCTCCTGCACTGCCACGGTGGAGAGTCGGGTACCCATCATCTCATGTCCCCCCCCGGCCTTGGTCCAGCTAGATATCTGTCGTCGCCAGGCAGCTCTAGTTCCTCCTCATGTGTGAGAGTGTGTGAGATTGTGTGAGATTGTGTGACAAGTTGCTGGTGCTTGAGAGGCTTGTCTACCTTCTCACCCAGAGCAGAGGGGGCATGTGCCCGGCTGAACAATGTACCTCTCGTGCGGTCCCTTGGGACAGGCCAGTTTCCTGTTGCCGTCGACTGATGTGCGAAAGAAATGTGCGCCGGGATCCAGGCACGAGGAGTAGATATAGTAGTTCTTGGTAAAGTCGCACATCCTGGTGTGTGTATGTCTGCGGATGTACGGGAGAGTTGATATTTTTTCTGAGATGAGTATTTTTGTGGTAACAGTAGAAGACTAGTCGCGTGAGGACGTGAGATGTGAGGAAAGGCAGTAGTAGCCTGGAGGATGAGAGACTGAGAGAGGAACGCGGTCCTTTGCTGAGGACGGTGCTGATAGCTTTGAATGTACGTATGTACGCGCGGGTGGGAAAATATATATGTGTCGAGAGAGTCGGACCAGGTGTGGTCAAGCCACGACTTATAGACAATGGAAAAGACGGGACGAGGTTGGTTTCCGCACACACTGGGGTGGACCCGTCCAGGTGAGTAGGGTGTGTATGAGAGGATGTGACACAGAGGCGTCTGGATAAAATAGGGCGGTGCCGCGGCGGGGATGGTGGGTAATGATGGATGGGACGAAGACAAAAGAGTACAACAACGATGTCCCCCGGTCGGGTCTATATGGATCTCGACGTATATCTGCCAGGGTAGTGGACGGCACAGCAGGGTGGGTGGTGGTGGGGGAAAGAAGAGGTCAAGCTCGACCCAGGCCCAGCCTGGCTCGCAGATCCCGGGGTTGTGTATCCGGCAAACCCACCAAGGCAATAACAATCGATAATAGGCTTTTCCCAGTCTGAAGAGGTGTTTGATGAGTATGCTAGCCTCATAGAAGAGCCCGCGCAAGCCGGCGGTGCTGGTAGTTTCTAGCCCGTTGGGCAGCATGAAAGAGGAGGGACTGCTGCAAAATGACTTGTTCGGGTGCGGAAGCCGCGGTGACGAGCTTGGTACCATGGGCAGGCGTAGGTACGAGACGACATCGCGGACCCGGTTCACGGAAGTCGTTGCGACTCACACTAGGAGAGCCAATCCATACCTGATGGCATGGTCCCGATGTATCCAAGACGAGACGGGGCTAGTCCGGAATGAAGGATGTGACATGGGGGGAAATTGTACCCAGACAAAAGGAAGAGAAGGCTGTGACGGCGTGGAGTACGTATCCATACAAGAAAGACAGAAGGAGATGTCAAAGGGCGGGAGGGCGGAGGAGGGGAGGAGGAGGATTAGAAGGCCGGGGAGGACTGGGCAGCAAGAGTATTATTGCAAAGTTACAGTGGGCATGGGCAGCTTGACCATGTCCGAGAGCCGCGCGAACGGTTGTTGACAAGGAGCCCTCGGCCAGCTCGAATCTACCGGCAAGATGCGACAGGGCAGAGGGCCCAACAGTAGCAGGGCAGCACCCTCGGATTTGCGAGGAGACGAGGGCAGTGACAAGATTGTCAAAAGTGTCACTGAGGACTGTGCGCGGGGACACTTGTCCGGAGCGCCCAGCTCCCTGGTCCTGGGCGATGGATGCTGCTTGACGGGCACAGGGAGAGGGGATTCCTGCATACTCCCTTCCTCTGTTTCCCTTACTTTTTTATCTTTATTTCTATTTGGTCTTCCTGGGATGCTTTCGTGTCTTGGGCGTCCCTGTCGTAACATTGCGCTGCTGTCCATGAACCCAAAAAAAAAAAAAAAGGGTGGAGCGGGAAAAACGGACGGTTATCGACCCACGGCCGGGCTTGACGGGGCGAGCTTTGACAGCACTGACAGCAAAGCTGCGGCAAGTTCGAATGTTCGAACGGGGTTGATCGCCGGCTGGGGTCAAGGGAGGGAGTGCTCAGGTGTGTGGGTTGGCACCGGGCTCCTCAGAATTTGGGTCGTTGTCGGTGACCCTTCCGTAAACGAGTCCCGCTCACCTGCCCGTCGGGGAGAAGCCACGGCGCGTCTTGGGACTTCGGGAGATGGGCCTTCTCTTTTTGAGCCCTAGGGCAGGGAGACTACCATTTTCACGTGTGGACGAATATGTACCGCGGGTGGTTGTACGTGAACAAAAATACATGGACACATGCCTCCATTCACCACATACAAGCAATAAGGGTGGGTTGACTGGAGCAGGGTGGGTCACCCGTTTATGAAAGGAGGGAGCAGATGTCGATGACACTGCCCGACATTGCGAGTAGCTGGTGGAGGCTCGAGCGAACAGGCCGGTCCAACGGTGGTGGGGTGCCTGTCGTGTACTTTGTCTGTTGTACCCGCTACATGACCAGCCAAACCCAGCCGCGACCGCCTCCCACACGTCGCACCTTGCTCACCGAGATGGGGCAAGGCCGTTGTGGTGGGAACACGCAAGACATCACCGTGGTCCTGCTAGACTGCTCGGGGGCATCCGGACCTCACCGAGGGGATTCGCGCATGGCATCCCTGGAGTGCCGTCTCGCCAGACAGTCGTCTTGTTATAGACAAAACAGCAACCGGCGTGGATCCGCTGTCGACCCACACAGCATCTCTCCAAGGTGAAATGTGAATCACTCCGCACGCCGCGGCGGAACAATAGTCATTGCTGGGCTCTCAGCACGAACTCTATCTAGTATGGACTGAGCCAGAACGTGTTCAAAAATAGTACACGCCAGTCCTCGGAAATGGTGTGCTTTGCTTGTGTCTCTTGTGCATGTCCGCAGAGAAGATACGATTCGGGAACGAGAGAACCAGACTGCCTGCACTTTTGTGTTCACGCCAGCAACGTGAACGCTGCGAAACTTGGAATATACCGTGCTATACGCTGCCTATAATCAGTAGATAGCCCACAATGCCGCACTAGATATGAACCGCGTATTATGTGGTAGGGAGGGAATGGCCATATACCACGTGCCGTAGATGGAGATGGAAATGGGCCAGCGGCTCAGGAGTAACACAAGTTTGCTCAAGTCGCGAGTACCTCGGCGGCCTAGCCATCTCAAGTACCCAAGCGCCCTACGCCCTGCCCTACCCCCTGAGTCGCACGGACGGCCCCCGCCATCGTCGACACGACCTGGGCCTGAACGTCACGTCTTGTCGCTCCTTCAAGGCTCAGACGCCCGACCTCATTGTGCTTCATGGCATTGATTGGTTTGGGGTCTTGAATCCGACGGCGTTTTGACACGTCCGACCAGCGCCCACCCACTATGGCCCCTCCCAACGCATTTGTTTCACTCTTCCGTCGTGCCCTTCCTACTGGACTCGCCATTGTACTAACGCGGTCCGCACATGGCATCCATACCACCAGTCTCAGGCTCTGCTTGCCTCGCGCACAATTCTCTGTTGAGCCTTGGGCGCTCTCGGCACACGGCCTATTCCAGAACAGGATCCGGCCGCGGAAGCAACCGCCACCTCTCCCGTTCCATCTTGTGCACTCCACATAGAGGAAGGAAAGGTAGAGGAGACAAAGGGGGAGAAAAAAACATCTTTCCGCGGGACCCACTGATGCAAAAAGCAACCGTGTTTTGCATCTGTTGAGCCGCATCTGAGGACCACCTCTGGGAGGTCTCGCCCATCCATGCCGATATGCATGCACACATATGGCTATGCTTTAGCCGAGTTTACCCAAGAAACAACGGCGCCTGCATGCCCAGTGCGAAGCAGAGAGGGGCAACAGGGACGATCGCCCACCACCCCTGCCCCAGATGGGGGTTGCGGCTCTGCTGACGTGCTCCTGACAAGCAGCGCATATCTCGTGATCACGACTCTTTGCACTGGCCACAGTCGTTTCAAAGCCCTGGACTCCCATTTGCGCCCAGGCGATATGTCACAAAAAGAAGAAAACAGGAAGGAGAGGGCAGGGGGCGGGGTGGGGGCCGCACTCGGCCAGGCGATATGTGACAGCAGCACCTAAAGCTGTCAGGTCGTTGGCAGCGGAGACCGGTTCGACGGGGAGCGGTGACACTGCCATAGCCCCCGGCCAAGCCCGGGTGCTGGTTATTATTGTGGTGACAGTACCGGAATGCGCTACAGCGCAGGGCTACCTAGGTATGGAAACACAGAGTTGCAGATGAGCCGCCATAGGTCGGTCCCATCGCCACATCGGGCCAGCTGCCTCGGCTGGATCAGCCAGCTGCAGAGAAAGGCCAGGCCCGCGACCAGTTCATGCAGGCAGGGCAGGTTATTGTCCGGCTGCTACCACGGTACTGTGCCGCGGCCCACCAAGCAGCGGCGGACAGGTCAAGCCTGCATGTGCACTCACAACATTACATGCATTACAGTGAAGACGCTCAGCTACCGTGCGCCTTGTCCGACAGGGACGACCTGCTGTGCTATGTTCCTGATGGGGTCCTGCACGTCAGTCGTATCCGCGGTTGACCGGGTCCACACGTCCCTGTGGAGAGACGTCTTCACGTTACGTTGGGCTCCGTCACTGTGCGTCAGGATGAACTCCCCAGTACAACGAGTGCTACTGCACGTGTAGTACCGGACAATGGTCTCGCCCTATTAGTACACAATGACCGCGGGACCAGAAGGACTCTGGTTGACTACCAAGCCCGTTACAGCAGACCATGCCACGGTTTTCAGGAGCCTCCACTCCAGGATGGCAACCCCATCAAGACCTCCTCCACCACTTCCAGAGGCCGTGCGACTGGAGAGCACAGGACAGGGCATGAGCTCCGGCAGCAGAGCTCACCCACCCATCGCGGTCGGCGGGTCCTGCCGTTCAGCTTTGACCGCTGGGCTGTGACGGCGTCCCGCTGGGCTCAGACATCAGAGCAGCCACGGTGGTCGGAAGAGTCCGGAAACCTTCTAGAAGTCTCATTTCCCCCAGCCTGGCATTCCCTCGCCCACCTGCGACACCATCAGGCAGCATCGCCCCCGTCGGCGCAGCAAGAGAGACACAACGTCAAGCCCGGCTCGGTGCGCTTCGGCGAATCTGCGGGCACTGTACGTACACAACATCACCATCTGGTGTGCAATACGCACCGTGTCTTGGCCCGATGATTCCGTGGAGGCCCTGCCCCGGGGGACAACAAGGACGTTGCGGTCCCACGCCCAGTAGCAGTCCCTACCACCCTGTCACCCGGCATCAAGACCCGCCTGACTTCCAGCGTCACAAGCCCGCACATCCGGGAAAGTGACAGGTCGGAAGGATCTTCCGACCTTGTTTTCCGACCTCGTCCGCGCCGTGACGAGGAGGGAGGCAGAGCCAATATCCTCAGCGCTCGGTGTCGGCCATCCCATCGCTTTGGCCTTTGGCACATCTCAGACCAGCAAGCCGGGCGAGATGAAGCTGAGTACACGATGAGACGCGCCAAAAGTCTACTCAGGAAGTCAAAAGGACTTCGAAAGGGGCGGTGTGAAGTTGATTCCAGTCTCATCCAATGGCTCCGGCTGTAAGCACCCTGGCCAGCATAGGCATTGGTCGTGCAGGTCTTGAGCTTCCCTCTAGGCTGTCTAACGCCAACGCTCATCAGCAGCGGAGGCAGGAGAAATATGCTTTTCGATCGGCATCCCGGCGTAGTTGCTGGGTCCTTCGGCACATGCGCGTCACCTCGCCTGCACGCATAGGCTCCGACTACCCTTATTAGCCCCGAAGAGGAGGCACAAAGACTATATAACCTTCTGGTCCATGTTTTGTCACCAGCACCTGTCTCCTTGGCCGGACACTCAGACCTGAGAGCCAACCGGATCAACTGGATGATCAGGTCGAGGTAAAGGAGTGCAAACCTTGCCAGTCGGGCAGGCGCTGAAGAGGCTGTCCCAATCCCAGTTCATCCAGGCTCGCTAGGCACGGTCAGGGTAGGAGGGTGTATCCTTGGCCTTCTCAGGCACATGCAGTCTTTTCCCTCGACGTAGGGGGCGTCGCCCGACTCTGCGAGCTCCGTGCCTGGCGGGCCCAACGCTCGTTTTCCAGGCTTCACATCCCAGCATGCTGGCCCAATGGATTCCGCACAGGTCCAACCTGGCTCAGGGAGGGCAGCTCAATAGTCTGGTTCCAACGTTGACGAATGCATGCCCAATCGAGACAAGCTAGTGGCGGACAGTGTAGCATTCATCGCGCCTCAGTCTTGACGTACCACACCACCCCTCCGGACTCCCACGGCCCGATCTTTAGATCTCAATATCAGACCGTCACCGCGGCGATTCCAACGCCTCCGAAAGCGACGCTCGAGACAAAGCGCGGGTCCACGGGGCATTCTGCTCATACCTTGACGGTACAATGCCGCCCAATGCTATGGCATCCTCGTCAACTGCAGCAAGGTTTGTCATTGTTGTGTGGGCAACGTTTCAAAACACTCGCGCTCGCATCTGATTTCCCTGGCCCCTCCGCCCCCGGGGGCCCTGGTGCTCGGACAAATCCGAGTAGGTCACCAGGTATCGTGAAGGACCTTTGGTCGGAGCCGAAGTTTTGGGTATGGACATCCGTCTGTCGTCTGGTCATTTTCGCATGCTACACGCCCTTGTCCAGGGACGTAGGCCTTGCGACGTACTCCGCACGACTGCATTTCCAGAAAACTCACCTGTCAGTCCCGTCCCAGCATGTTCCCAGTCGACAGGCTGGGCCCCAATCTCCCTAGCCAGCTCTGGGGCAGGGCGAGAGACGGCGCCCCACACTTAGGGCCCTTCCTGTCACGAACCGGCTTCTAAAGGCAAAGACTGGATGTTCTTCCGTCATAGCTGGTGCCGTACTAGCAGGATCTTAGCGTCCCACGTTTGATTTCTGGCCGGTTGTGGCTGACGACCAGCCGTCAATGGCGCCGTCATTACCGCGTCCGGAAAGGAGTGCGTCTTCTACTTGTACCCCTTGTTACTGACCACCGATATGGTTCGAGCGCTGGGCGCGGTCGTCTGATGCCTGCTTCAGCACATAATGAAAGGGCAATTGTAGCAGTTGACCACGGGATGGCGCTACGTGCACACGTCGGCCTTGCATACCAAAAGGCACGACATAGCACGACACAGACGCATGACGCGACGGAATAAGCCTTCCACGCCGCGTGGGAGAACCCGGTCGCACTGGGGCACCTGTACTCCAGGGCTCGTAGAATTAGGGGTCGGTCGAGGAGAGGAATTCGCGGCCTTGACCCCTCCTCAGCCCTGCCCTGCCCACTGGAGAAAGGCACCAGGGAGGAGGTCTCGGCGACGGCGACGACTCACAAATACACAGAGTAGGCTTCAGCCAATCTAAGCCTGTGTCTCTACCAAGGCAAAGCACTCAGCCGCATCGTGCCCACCCATCCTTGCTCGGCATGCTTTGCACAAGGTTGGAGCGGACGCAAACTCGCGAGTCTTGGAGAGTGCCGTGCAAGGCAAACGTGCTCTCCCTCACCCCTTTCTTCTTGTTCGCATGCAAGTCTCGAGCGACCACGTTGACAGGCCTCCATCTCGGGAGCCTCGGGGGCTCGGCGTGACCATCACAAGTCTGTGAGACCAAGTGTTACTGTGCCCGAGACATCGTCACGACAAAAAAAAAGTGGCACAGACACCAGGCAGGCTGAACAATCTGCCGGAGGGCTGCACCGTCGTGGCGCCTTCGGACTTCGGACGTCGCCTTGGGACGGTGTTTATCGTTTGCGCAGGCGTACATCCAACGCAGCGTCGTGTTGGGTGGGTAAAGTAAAGCCCACATTCCCGTTGGACTGACGCGCACCTTTATTGCGCCGATAAGCATGGTGCATTCGGCCCTTTCCGAAGCACTCGAACGCCATGCAAGCTCGGAATGGGGGCATGGCCACCAAGTCCGAGGACTGACGTGTCTGAGCGACGCGGCACAGAAGTACGCGAAGGCTCTGCACTTTGGGCTTGAGCTTGTGGTTTTACAGCTTTTCGATTCCAACCAGCGTCTCGATTCGCATTTGGATCTCCTATCCGCACGTGAACAAAAAAAGACTAGGCAAAAAGAGTGCCATGTAGGAGAGCAATATAACACACGGCCACGAAGCAAAATAAATCCGCAGACAACCCTACCCCTGCTGACCGCCGCAGGGAGGCCTAGCCGTACTGCCTCCGATTGGGGGATCTCCCTAAGGGCATTAAGATCTCCGGTTTTGCAGCTGTCAAAGGTGCATAATCTGGCAGATGGAGGGGAGGACGCATGAAGTCCGAGGAGGGGCTTTCCCGCCCGCTCTGGGCCATGAGAACATGACTAGGAGGGGCCGCCCTATTCCACTGACAATCACAGCTCCGGACGAGGAACTGTTGTGAAACAATCTCCCAACAGGAGAAGTTGGGAATTTCTGGTTTGCGATTGGCACGGCGGGGGAACACCTCGCACGGTCCGACTACTGCACAAGCCACAGCGGCCACAGACAAACAACCACGGATGTGCAAACTAGAATAGATCAGGTTACGAGTGCTCTTGTTTGTACCCGGGGGGCGCGGTTACCATCCTCTTCGTGCCCAACACACGGTGCACTTTGCCAGCCCAGGATATGTACGTCTGGATGCGTATGCTGCCCCGGAAATGAGTATACGCATAGGCGGGACAGTGTGAAATGGGGCCAGCAAAGAAGTCTTTGGCTCAGATCCCCCTCCCTGAACCGAAAATCCACCAATAACCCCAGGAGGCCAAAAATGTTTCACATCACGGATCGCCAGCAAACCCCACGTGTCAAGCTCACAGAGGACCCCTCTTTGCCTCTCTGGCCCACCCTGCTCCTCAGGTCCTCTCATCTCGTGGCCCAGATCCAGCAAGTTCTGCGCGACGCGATCCTGAGTGAGATACCTCACCCCGCGCGACCTTCGTGGGTGATAAGTGACCGGCCGGGCAGCTTTGACCAACTATCTGCAGGTCAGCCAACCAGTGTTTGAAACAGGGTCTGTCTTGCTTGACGTTCGCCGGGTTTGCTCCACCTGAAAATGCCCCGGAGGACATTCAGTCTCAGCCCGGCTGGAGAACTATCCAGGTACCCACCCCAACACAAATAGACGGGTGCTACTGTGTCGTACAGCACAGCGTCGAGCTTGGCCTGCTCGTCATCCTGACAGCTGTCAAGAGGCCAGCAGCACCTTCCGGGAGAGGAAAAGGGAAACCGTTGCATGCGGCAGCAGTGCCCATAGTGTGCAGTAGTTCTCAGTTAGCTGCCCAGCTTCGGCCATTCTACGGTACGGCTGGCTGGCCGTCCACATTAGACCAAACTACAGTAGCTCGCTCACACTCGTACTCTGGTAGACAACGGTTTTTCCAGGGCAGGACTGGGCATCGGATCTGCCACCCCTCCCTCCCGCCACCTTTTCCAGCAAGGCGGGGCCGGGCAGAACTGGCTATTATTCTCTGGGCCACGTCAAAGCGCAAGTAGCGATACGAGGCAAATTGTGCAGCGATCGACCGCAAAGTACGAGCTGCTCTACCACGGTTCCCTATCGCTGCGCTGCGCAGCCCATCCGTAGACTGTGATGTGGATCAGTCGACAGCGTTGTTGCTGCCGGGTTCCCACCCTCTCTTGGCCCGCTGCCTTGTCCTGTACTTTGCAACGTACAACATGACGCGACGGTACAATCCCATGTCGTCCCATCGCCCGCCCCCTCCACCAATTCTCACAGTATGTTGACTATAACCACCAGTACCACCACTACAACAAGAAACTCAGGCTCCACCACCATGGCCAGGTGGTCATCCCCTCCATAAGCGCGCCAAACACATAAGGGCAAGTAGCTGTCCTGAGTCCCTCACCGGTCGGCCCAAACGGGCTCAGTGGCCCGTTGCTTTGACGTTGGGCATGCCCAGGTGATGTCCCGATGCACGCCCTCAGGCTCTGCCCGCCCCAGTGAGAAGGGCGAGACCATCCCCCCGCCGACGGCACGACCCAAGAGACGGGACGAATCCAAACCGGATTGCGGAACGGCGGGAGAAGCGGGAGAAGAAAATGTGTGAAAATCGTGTGCATTGGGCTGCCGTGGTTCATCTGTATAGACACACGCCCCCCCCCCAAACACCTAGGACGGCTTATCGTCGACGTCGGCGTTTAATCGAATGGCCGGCCGATTGAGCGGACGTGCGTGGGTCGTCGAAGTGTCGAACTAGGTAACTCCTCGTTTTTTTGTGGCATGTTGAGGTTGCCCGGAAGCCGCGTCAACACTGCCCAGGTGCCCATGGGTTAGACCAGATCGAGCTTGAAGCCCAGCTGTGCTGTGGCATGATTCACATCGGGAACGACAGACTTCCCTTCCTATGGTTTTCCACCGCCACTGGAAACCATATTGCCGCTCCATGATTTTATTTTCCCCCCTACAGGTGCAAGCGTGGCTACTTTAAAGGGTATGCTGATCGTCTCAACTGGACGGGACATCCCGGCCAGCCACGCGTAGGCCTCTACTTCACACTCAATCGCCAGCCCAACCTGAGCTTATGAGCCAAAAGCAGAAATCACTGTCCAGGTGCATCCTGTCCTCAACGCCACTCGCCTGCACTCCTAAGTTTGCCCGGCTGGTAGTATTCAAGAAGGAGAGAAAAAAAGAAAACCGTCGTCTGGTACATAAACCTTACGTATAGTGGAGTGGATATGTAAGTGCCGCGATTGTCACGGTAACACTGGCTGATTAATCCTCTAGGCTACCCGTCATCGCACTAGGGAGGCTCGGTAGCCCCTGAGATCTCGGTTCGGTACCCAAGTATGAGATGCGAGACACCGCCAACATCAAGCCGAGGCCGATGGCGAATGTTACTCAGCGGCGTACGTACTCCGTCTCTGCCACCACTCCAGGGTAACAGCCTGTGCACTCACATTATGTCACAAATCAGATCGTGGTCTAGACCGCAGCACCCGCGAACTTTAAAAAGCAAAAGTCCATCCCATGAGCGTAAGCGGACAAGAGCATATAGTATACATGGCAAGAAAATTTAAATAAAAAAAATTCCAAGGATGGGACCAAAGCATTGGAAAGGTTCCGGTTAAGAAAAGCGGCGCCCCGTTCGGGCATTCAATCAGTCCCCGGCCCGAGCTAAGCTCAGTCGAAAGTATGCCGTCCAGATGTCGCCGATGTCATGTGGCCGGGTACCTGCGCGTGTCTCGTTTGTATATCGCTGGAAGGCGAAGCCCAAAGTCTCTTGTTAGCTAATAAATCGAACGAGAGATCAGTAAGGGGTGGCGGGTGGGAGCGTAGTCGTCCAAACAGATAACATGGTGGTTCAAACGTTCTTTCAGCGCCCGGACAGTGCATATTTCCAGGTTACCGGCTGTAACTCGCGCTTCCGCCTGCCTTTCCATCGTTGCACTCCGTCAAGTGCTCGTGGGCTTAGAAAGACGAGGCCGGGACATGAACTCCCTGCCGGTCTCAATGTGAGCCTCCTTCAACCACCGCGCGTAGGGTTGGCTAGCCGACATTCACTCGCGTGCCCTCTACCGCGCTAGGGTAGCACCCCGGCGCCAGCCTCTGTGTTTATGTGTGTGTCTGGGGCCGCGCGATGTGACGGCATCTCAAACTGTTGGGCGGCAACGACGGCGCCCGAGGAAGAGTTTCGCGCTTTTCCGTGCCTGGGGAGATTTCCCGTGCATCTGGCGATTGTGGTCCAACTGCTCTGGGCTGCTATAACTATTGGAGGGAAGAATACGGAGTCCCCATTTTGAGGCATGCCGCTGATGCCTCCACCGTGGGCCTCTGTCCAGACCCAGTTTTCTTGAGCAAAAGGTAATGTCCGGAAACGCTTAGCAGGCCATGTCTGGCAGAGCATCGCCGACAGGTGTTTCAGCTCGATCCTTCTCAGGTGATGACGTGTATTTGTGAGAATGAGAAAAGTTTTGAATTGTCGCTCGCTTTGACGGTGATAATGGTATCTTCGCTCTATGAAATGCTAGACGAGAAAAGTGTACACATATGCTTTGATGGGAAATCAACAGGCTGACTTGTCGCCATCCATCGCACTCTGTTCATCGGCAGGAGAGGAGCTTCGTGTGTTGAACATGGCGGGTAGATGGGTCCTTGCGGGTAGCAGCGATGTACAAGTTCGTCCACCATAGATGCGAGCATGTTCGACACCGGTATCACATATGCCCATGCACTCACACCAATGAATCCAGAAGTCACACATCAGGGGACCTCCACGAGTATGTGAACGTCGCGGGCGATATCGGATCGCCACATCTTACCAGCCACGCGAAGTACGCTTCAAATCTCGCTCGACACGCAATCCCACTCCGACTTCAGGTGTCCAACCCGAAGATCCCCTGGGCAACGCCCCAGGCCCATTCGGCCTCCCGGTCCACAACCCTCAGGTCGTCAATCCACTCCAGGCCAAGCCTCAGTGTCTCGCGCGCGTCGGCCTCGAAGTTCGTGCCACAGATGCCGCTGGCTCTGATCCGCGCTAGGATTGGCACCGTCTCGCTCAAGTACAAGATGACGAGCGCGCCGAGGATGTTCTGCGTCCAGAAGAACAGGCAAGGGATGAGCAGCTTCCGCGTGCAGGCGGGTGACATGATGATTGGCCACATGAGACACGTATTCAGGCAATTCGCAACCCCTTCCGCGTCCTCATTGTTCATCTGGTCGGGGTGGTGGAGCGCCTTGTATAGAAACGGCCTGTAAAGCAGCAGTCTGGTCGTGTAGTAACGCGTGCGGAGCAGCGCGACCTGAATATCCATAGCATATGGATAAGCCACCGGGTGGCTGTTGAGATCCGGCGTGAATGTGACAGACGTGACAGACGTGACAGGCGGCGTCGCGGTGGGAAGAGCAGGCGACGGCGCGGTCACGGGAGTGGCGCCTTGGAATACCGAAGCCCCGTACACGTCATGTCCTGGTGGAAGGAAGTTTCCATGGTCGCGTTCTACCCAGCGAAGATGCAAGGGCAATAACTCACGCCATTGATCGAGTTGCATAACAAGTGGCTTGATAGCACCGGGTATCGCCGGCGCAGGGGACGAGGAGGACGATATAGAGGACGCGGGGGAATTCGATACTACAGAGTGTCAGCTCATCGAAATGCGGAAGTGTGTCTCTGGTACGAGACAATTCATAGAAAGGAAGGTGCTGGCGTCCTTACCGCTGCTGAGCACGTTGTTGAAGTCGGCCGAGAGTCGACGCAGCACAATTTGTGAAGCAAAGTGTTCTTGAAAGTGGCTGGTATGGTCCTCTTGAGAGACTGGGCCTCCAAAGTCTGGCACTCGAACCAGGGTCTCATATTTGTCTAACCCGCTCAGCGGCATGCCTAATTCAAGATTGAAGCAGCTATAGATGTGAGTTAGTTGAGTGCAAGTAGGAGACCACGAAGTGACTGACGTCTCTATGATTGAGCAGTGCCAAAATGCTCTCCGGATAATGTCCCCTTGTGTTGAGGTGAGTTCACCTGGATTGCTGTTGTCCTGGTTAGCCACCTTGCTGCTGACTGGGCACGAGCCCAAGGGCCAAAGTACCTGGAAATCAGGGCTTGACAGGCTGACGAAGCAGAATTTGTCATTCGCCAAAAGTCCTAGTTACTATCAGTCTGCCGCTCCACAAGCAACATAACAAAGTGGGTGAATCTCACCATGTGTCGGGAGCACGTCTCGTAATAGATGCTGCTCGATATTAGAGAGATTTCAGAACGTTGCATGGCAACAGGAGGGGCGTTACCCTGCAAGAGCAAAGACCTGGACATTTTCCAAACTACATTCAGTCAGACTGAAACCCATACGTCTCCGCGCCTCATTGAAGAACACCAGACCAGGGTGCTGCGATGCGGGGCGTCCATTTACGCCTCCGGGATGCGAGTACGCGTCAATTGCAACCTCGCCCAGAGCAAAGATCAGATAGGTCAATGTTGACTGAATACTCTCGTCAAAAACGAGCCCGTTGGTCAACATTGCCGGGAGAGTTGTGGATATGAAGGCCTGGCGGTCCACAATAGGGTGCAGGAGGTTGAATGTGTCGAAGAAGGCCTTGGTAAGGACTTGGACTGAGTCCCAGGTCAGACTGTTCAACACCTGAGTGGGAGACGGAGAGTCGGTAGCAACTGAGTTCTCAAGGTTTGACGCAGCTCGGCTGCGTCTTCTCCCGTCCGTGGCTGACGGTAACGAAGTCCCTGCTCTCTGTAGAATGGAAATACTTTCCTGCTCCAGGAGAGAACCTTGGTCGCGGCCGGGCACGTTTGGGAGGGTAACCTTCAGCAAGTCCTGAACGGCAGGCCAAGCCAGCATTGCGCGCACTGAAGACACATAACTGTAGTTCGTCGCGTTCCCAGATGACAGCGTCGCATCTGAAGGCAGCCCAGAGACGAAGGCGCTGCTGCTGCTGACGCTCGCGACGCTCCCACGGACGCTCCCGATGGGTGCTGGTGTCTGCACCAACGCATCGCCAGAAAACGAGGGTTGGAAGTTGGCTGCCAGGCCTTGGGCAGTCAAGTTGTCTATCTTGCCCTCAAGAGACTTGATGCGCTCCAGAATCTCAACGAGAGTCTTGTCCTTTTTCGTGGGCTGGGGCTCTCGGTAGCGGCAGTCCAACTTGAACTTGACGCATGTGCCACACTTGGGCCTCTGCTCGTCGCACTTCTGTTTTCTTGACCTGCAGGTGTCGCAGGCTTGCGCGGCGATAGCTCCTCGCTGCGTTCGCGACAACGTGCCACTATTCGCCGTCGCGGGGGGGCTTGAAGGTCGTGAGCCTGACACGGCTGCAGATTCCCCTTCCATGCCTGTCTTGGCTCTCACTCACCAGGCCTGTCCCCGGGCTGTCTTGAAATGTCAGCTGCTTGACAATCGCGTGATCTGTGGTAGCCTGGTCGGGCGCCAGTGAGACATCCGCTCTGTTGCCAGGGAAGCGAGCTGAATTGATTGCACACTAGAACGACGAGACTCGATCCACGGCTCGAGCCGGCCGCAAGGGGTTGAGCTTGTAGCCAGGTAGTAGAATACGCAGGCTACTGCTGGCCAAACTTCGTTGTCGAGTCGAGACCCGGCTAGCGATGCGCGATTTGCGGGCGCAGTGAGGAATTGAGGAAGCGAGTGATGGCGATTCAGAGCCTCGTGCTGAAGCGAAGGTCGAGTCAATCAGGACAGGTCAACGCCGTACGATGCGTGGGATAAGAAGTGGATTTCCGGACAGGAAAATAGCAGTACAGGGGAAAGAAGTCATCAAGAGACAGGGATAAATGGAAATTCCGCGTTCGAGTCGACGTAGGCATGCATGGAGGGTGCAATGAGACGGAGGAGGTGATCCCTGAATTCCTTGCTTTCTGTGTGGACCTACGTCATAAGGCTGCTGCACGCGGGTCGGAGTATTATTGTGCACTGGCCGAGAAGGCTCGTGAAAAGCGAAGATAGGGATAGGGGGGCGCCAACGATGACGAGCCCCCAGGCCAGCCTATGGAGCTACCACCGCAATGGATGGCTTGTGGCACTCGAGCGTGTCAGCCCAATGGCGACATAGCCCAGCAGGGTCGGCATGCACGGTCCTGAAGCCAAAAGCCGTCGGGATTCGAGGGTAGCAGGACGGGGCGCATCATTTCCCCAGAGACGGGTGGGCGAGCGTGCGAACCACGTGCAGCATGGTGCAGCGTGATGCTCACCCAGCAGGCGGAAGGGGACGGCCGACAACCGTGAGCGCGCCCGCAGCAGCTTCGGAAGCCCGGCCGATGGGTACCTCAGGTCATGTTCCTTCTGCGCAAGTTTGTCCTGACGACGGGGACGACATGGACAGTCGGAGGTCGACCCGGGCGACGATCAACGGGTGAGCCTCAATTGCCAGCCCATTCCCGTTTCCGCAGTTGATCGGCAGCAGCACGGCGCCCACCGGGCGGGCAACTCGCACAAGGACTGGCCTTGGCTTGATTTAAGCTCAGGTGACATGTCGAGGGTGGTTCTCTGAACCAGACTGCTGGATCTCAGGCTCTCTGGTTCTGGAGCGGGCGGCTGGCTGACCCGGCCCTCTCGGCTCCGACTCGGGCGTCCGTTTTCACAGCTGGTGGGAACAAGCTCTGTAGACTCGGCCAAAGTGGTACACATTTCGAGCTCAGATGGTTGGTTCATTGGAACCCTGGCTCGGGTCTGTGTCCTGACCCACCCAGGCTGAGGTCTCTATGCTCTATGCTCTGGGCCATGGGATCGATCTCTGGCGAGGCGGGGCTGTGACGCGACACACCTTGAAGGTGTCCTCCGGTCTCCTCAGGTCTCCTCAGGTCTCCTCAGGTCTCCTCAGGTCTCCTCAGGTCTCCTCAGGTCTCGGTCCAAAGGTGTCCGGTCCGGTCCATGTCTGCGCCTGCGTCTGCCGGGCCAGGGTCAGCGGACCAGAGGGCCCAGAACTCAAATCCGGGTGGCGTCGAAAAAGGGTGGGATTCACGGTGGAAATACGAATGGCTGGTGGTAAGACCAGTTTGCAGCGACGATGCGGGCCGAGGCACCGGGTTGCCCGCCTGCTTGCTTGACACGGAACGTGCTGCTGGTTCGGAGAGGAAAACTGGCGCTGGGTGCTGCACAAGACTCCTGGGGCCCAAGCTGGGCTTTATACCATCATTATGTCGTGGCTGTCGGACAAAGTCTCAGGCACAAGAGAGGCGGGCAGCGCGGAGTCGGAATCATCGCCGCTCATGCAGTACCACTTTCTGCCACTGACCTCAAGAGGGCACAGAGGGGACGAGGCAGGCTGGCAGGCTGGCAGGCTGGCAGGCTAGGAAAGGCATTGCGTCGCAGCGGTCCTGACTAAGCTGTGGTGACTTAGGTAAGCTCCGACGCCGACACCCCCTGTCCCCATCCGTTCGCCAATCGGCTCTATCCGTGGGTAGGTACTCTCAGCCTGACGCAAGGCAACAGAAGCTTGGGTAAGCTCGGCCGCCTGCAACGCGGCAAACCGCCTGCACGCAACCTCCTGTCCTGACATTTGCCATCGACACATCACCACCACCGCATCAACAGCCGCCATCTGACTGGTCTGCTCTCCGAACCCTACGCAGTGTTCCCTCGATTTCGATCACGGCGAAAGCAAGATCCTCGTTCGAGACCTCTGCACAACGCCTTCATCCTGCACCTCCTCGTGCCGACCTGCCCAACATGTCTGACCCGGAGAGGGCCGATGCCATCAGCAAATACACAGACTCGCTGCTCGAGTCTCGAAACTGGGAGGTCAAGCTGAAGAACCTGCGCCTGGAGATCAAGGATCTGGAGAAGGAGTTCAACAACACAGAGGAGAACATCAAGGCATTACAAAGCGTCGGCCAGATCATTGGCGAGGTTCTAAAGCAGCTCGACGATGAGAGATGTATGTCCGCCCCTGCTAGAACCCTACCCGGGCCCCCAAGAGCCCCCCCCCGGGCCCCCAAGCATCGCCCTGACCTGTCCACCACAAAATAGTCATCGTCAAGGCCTCCTCCGGCCCTCGTTACGTCGTCGGCTGCCGGTCCAAGGTCGACAAGGCAAAGATGAAGCAAGGAACCCGCGTCGCACTCGACATGACCACACTCACAATCATGCGCATGCTGCCCCGAGAAGTCGACCCCCTCGTCTACAACATGTCTCTCGAGGACCCTGGCCAGGTCAGCTTCGCCGGCATTGGCGGTCTCAACGACCAGATCAGGGAGCTGCGTGAGGTCATCGAGCTGCCGCTCAAGAACCCAGAGCTCTTCCTGCGTGTCGGCATCAAGCCACCCAAAGGCGTGCTGCTGTACGGCCCTCCAGGAACGGGAAAGACCCTGCTTGCGAGAGCCGTGGCGAGCAGTCTGGAGACAAATTTCCTCAAAGGTGTGCTCGCTCGTTCGAACGTGAAGAGGTCAGAGGCTAACGGGCGCTGCCCCTGCTTACAGTTGTTTCCTCCGCCATCGTCGACAAGTATATTGGTGAATCCGCTCGGCTGATCCGCGAGATGTTCGGGTATGCCAAGGAACACGAACCCTGCATCATCTTCATGGATGAGATCGACGCCATCGGAGGCCGTCGCTTCTCTGAGGGCACATCAGCAGACCGAGAAATCCAGAGAACGTTAATGGAGCTTCTGAACCAGCTCGACGGTTTCGACTACCTGGGTAAGACAAAGATCATCATGGCCACAAATCGGCCCGACACACTGGACCCCGCGCTGCTGCGTGCCGGACGTTTGGACCGCAAGATCGAGATCCCCCTGCCCAACGAGGCTGGCAGACTCGAGGTTCTGAAAATCCACGCCAGCAGTGTGGTCACGGAGGGAGACATTGACTTTGAGAGTGTGGTCAAGATGAGTGATGGGCTAAATGGTGCGGATCTGCGGAACGTAGTCACAGAAGCGTAAGACCCATATTTCTTGCATGCCCTTTTTCGGGGTTTCTATGAAACCGGATGACTGACATTGTCTTAGTGGTCTGTTTGCGATCAAGGACTACAGAGACGCCGTGAATCAAGACGATTTCAACAAGGCCGTTCGGAAGGTCGCAGAGTCCAAGAAGTTGGAGGGCAAGCTTGAGTACACCAAGCTTTAATTTTGAGGCTGGAAGCGATGATTCTGGCTACATGGATGACGGGAAAAGGCAAGGGTATTGATAGAGGTGGTGGCTGGGCAGGGGCCACAAGGCCAATGTCAACTAGAGGTGTCAAGGCACTTCGCCGCCTTTTACGAGGCATGTCTTACGCCTGGGCTACCGGGCCACCCAGCACAGCGAGAGAACCATGACATAACCTGCAAACCATCACGCGTTGTTCTCCGAATCGGAACAGGGAATGCGTTGACCCGCAGTGAGCAAGCTCGTATTGAGCGCAATCGTTTTCGTTCCCCACTCCCTCAGCTTGGGCCTTCGTCTTTGAGCCGCATCAACTTCTCTAAAGCCAGTCGTAATCCCATTCTCAATGTAGCTCCGGCCAAAGCTCAACCCCCTGATAATGAAAGACGCCGGGTCCAGCACACCAGAGTAGCAAAAGATCAAAGAAGCAGAACCGCGTTGCGCTGGTGTGAAAGTGTAGCGAATTGTGTTTGGAACTAGAACATACCTAGGCACTATCCACAAAACGGGTCGCTACTGTTGGACAACAAGTAACTCACCTGGACGGCAACGCTTGATCAGGAGGACTCATGAGCTTCCTACAGCTGCATCGGTCTGTCCGTGCGGCAATCTTCATACCCTTCCCCATCCCCATCCCCGTTCTCGTTTCTGGGTATTTTGGTATGATGCTTTTTCGCGTAGCGCACGTTGAGGATCACTTCCAGCTTGTACGAACACTGAACAAGGGGCTAAGGAGCCAATTCATAGGCATTGATTCTCCCATTCACCTCTAGACAGGCAGTATTTGGAACTTCATGGATGATGATCTAGTTTTGGGCCATCAATGCTACTCGTTGTTGGAGCACCTTTCCGGGCACCACTCGTACCTGCGTAGGTAGCGCATCTCGTTTGCAACGTCCAGGTCCACGGTGTGCAAGGGATCTCGTGCATTTCAAAACATCGATACATCGACTAGAAGTATTATGCTCACTGAAGAATACCAGAAGTGCTCCAAAGGGACTCTGCCTTTTACGTTTGAACACATGCTGAAACGACATCAGTGTTGAACGAGCCGAAAACCCCGAGGTTGGCATGCGATGACGTTCGGGCTCTTGGCAACAAAAGCATTGCTGGCCTTTCGCGTGGGTGCCGTGTCAATTGGAATCACTGGTCGCATGCTATCGACTAGTGCCTGTTCGACAGCCTGGTTGTCTGGCTTTTCTCAGTCATCGTTCAGAGAACCTCGTATGGTGACGACCTGGCTAGCTATAATGGCCTGAGCCAGCTGACCGACGATTGTCAATCAAGCTGCCAACACATTCGGGCTCATTCCCGTTCAAGACTGCGGACTTCATCTCTCCCAGATCAGGAGGTGTAGTTGGATTTTGCCCAGATATAATTTGATCTTTGGTTTGGAGGCCACGAGTCACTTGTTGTGCTGAACAGTTCCCTCTCGACAACATAAAGCAAGTGATTGGCAACTAGTGCTGTAGCAGGCTGCTTGTTGGAGACAGAAGTGATTGTTTCATTTTACACTACATCTAACAATGGTTGAACAGTGATTGGGATTTCAAGATAGGACTGCCACACAGGCTGGTGCCATCCACCTGGGCAGGTATGTAAATATGCTCAGAAGTCTTTTGAATTCTTCGGCAAATTCAACAGACTGAGAGACGAGAGATTTCATTCGTGCGAGGAAGCCTCCATGTATGGTAAAAGCGATAGGACACAGATCTTTTCTTAGTGACTTCTTGATCCATCATTATCTTCACGGCCTCGAGTCCTCCTCATCATATTAGGGGCACAGCTATAGTACATATACAGGAGTCGACTTGTTCAGCCATTAGATTGGAACTGTGCTTGAATTGTCCGATGTACGGAACCATTGCAGTAGATAAGCTCCTATCTTTCTTGACAGAAGTCTCATTTCAGATATTGCCGACGGCAAATCACACTTGTATGTGATAATTCAGGACTGTATCTTTTCGGCTGATACAGATATGGAAGTACCAACCCTCGGGAGTCCCAAACAAACCGTCCTCCAAAATAGGTCGACCTGGACCTTTTGTAATCAATAAGCATCTCACTGTACTGTCAAGTTGTGGAAAATACGAAACAGTCTCAGTGCTATCTAATTACCGCCATGTCCAGTGAAGGACAACAGGAAAACTTCACATCTGTTTGACCATGTCGGGGACTGATCACGCAGGCACTTCGAAGCTGCTGCCGTACCTACGCAGAAGGCTTTCAAGGATGTTACCCACATCTTGCCAGGGAATGCTTCACTTACCAAGTGCCATTGTAATCAAACCATGATCTAGGCCCTAATGGTGATGGAAGGCTCAAATACAGCACGTTCGAATCGACTATTGTCTTACTGTACCGCGGAGATTCAGACACGTTGACCTTCCCAGCAGCATGCCTGTGGCCCCGTCCCACAATGAAACGGTCTTGCCAAGATGGCCCAGGCTACGACGGCGGAAGGTGCTCATTCATCCTAGAATTAAGGACTGGCTGCATGTGATGCGCTCATTCGAACTTCACCACAGGTCTCAGGTGGAACTCCTCTTATTTCGAAGAAGCAGTTGCATGACGCAAAACATCGAGAGACGGTCGCTCGAGCCCTTCAGATAGTTGAGCATCGCCGTGTAATTGGACAAGGACAAAGTGTTGATGCGACAAATCGTTCATGTGCCGATAATAGCACGGTATTTGGACACCAAAGTGCAGGGGCTACTCATAATACCCTGTCAAGTAATTCTCCAGTGCTGCGAAGAGACTTGGGCAGGGTGGCCCAGTGGATATGCTTGCCGCTGCCCCAGGTGTCCGACCAGTGACTAAGGCCAACATATCTGGTAATGGAGGGCACATTGTACTTCTGGGTTGTTGGATCAAATGGGTGGAGCACAAAGCAATACGGAGAGCCGCAACATTTTGGACCGGTCGACCTAGTTCGTCGGCGACAACATGGATTACTGCGGCGGTACTATATAAATATGGCCCTTTGCACAGCCAAAGATACCTTCGGTGCGTGGTCGAGTAAAATGATGCGGTCAAAGAATGCTCGGCGCGTCTCATTTGTGGTAACTGAAGTCTTTCACGAAAACCCAGCGCAGGTTGAAAGTCGTTCAAAGCTGGGTTGAATCCCTCATTCAGCGGGTGACTTCTCTGAGCGAGTATTGGCAGCTTCCAGAGCCGCCTTTGGGACATCTTATCGCTAGGTTCTGGATATCTCCAGAAAACTTTCAAGAGCATCCGCGGTCACGAAATTGATCAACCCACTTGTATGCATACCAGATCCCGGACAAGAAGGTCGGGACCACGTTTGACAGCTCCAGCACGTGCGCATTCATGATGTGAGTACCGCTTTGCTGTGAGTGAACGTCCCTCCTTGATGACCATCCCAAATTCAGCACAGGTTGACACAATAGGAAAGCCCGGCTAGTCTGACACTACCTGCGATGCTCGTCTTTTGTACTGTGAAAACGCAGAAATCCGGAGTAAGGCTTGCGAATGACCGACCTGTAACAACCTGCAGCTTTTGGCTGATATCCAGGACGGCAGGTAGGCAGTCTAGACATCGCCAAGGCATGTGCTATGTTGGAAATTGCATGCCGCTGGATGCGAAGTTGCCAGCGCGTCGCTCTCACCGCGGTCAATGGTTGATAGTCCACCGTCTATAGCCCTGGCAGTGTGACAGGGGTGATATTGAGTGTGTGTAGCTTTGTGAGTATGTCTACGGCATGGCCACGCCCTGGTGAACGACGCTGATTGGGAACGAAAAACCCCCAAGTGTGCAATACAGCTTCAAACGGGGGTCCATTCCTCGTGCAGCGGCGGTCCGAAGTCTCGTGCACACGAGGACGCACATTGTTCCAATTCCAACATATTCCAGGTGGCATTTTGTCAGCGGCAAGACCACCCAACAAGGTGGAAGGCCTCCCGAGAAGCAGTCCGAGAAGCAACGGCAAATACGAGCGAGAGCTTGACTGGGCGGATCCTTGGCAAGGGGCGATTGACGGTGCTGTTTGCGTGTAGACCAACCCACACAGACCCCCGGCGTTGAATCACGACCCCCGGTATTCCGAGCTGCAGGTTCCTGAACCGCAGATCTCGGGGCCATCTTGGGCAGGCAAGGGCCGACCAGATGATCGAGCCAGATAGACGAGAGGGAGGCCGTGCTATACGTGGGTTGATCGGCCGTCCGGAAGCAGGCGACAGGCTCGACAGGCTAGCTCGATCAGCACAGCCCGCTGATAGAAAAGTTTTCTTCTCTCTATCCTTCTGCATCCGGCTGAGACATGCAGACAATCTCGTAAAGACATGTGCCCAGCCCCGGCGACTAGGGAAACGTGGGGAGCTCCAGGGGCTATTCTTAGCCGAGGATCGACCAGCTAGGCCCGGGTTGCAGCTTGTTCACCCCACCATCTCAGCAGTTCAGCCCCTTTTTTATCCTGCTCGTTTCCCTGAGGCTGTGAGGCGCCATCAGACGCGACTGTCAACTTGAGGCAAGGGTAGCCAGGGCTAGTGGCTGGCCCGGACCTGCATTGTCCTTCATCTGAGCAGACCTGTTGGGAGGTTGCATCGAGATTGGTGCGCCGGTATGAGCTGTCTGGAGCGATTGGCTGAGAGTTTGCGGGCTTTGGACGTCTGGTCGGGAGTTTTGACGCCTAGATGCGGATTGCCGTTGCCGGCTTTGTTGGAGCCTTGGTTGTCGTTGGACGGATGTGTCGTCATTGTCCAATCCGGCTGAGCCTGGCATATGATGTGGTTGATCCGGCCCATTACACGAAGTCGGCTAAGGCAACAGGGGCAGGATGTTCCGGCAGGCAGTGGTCTCAAAAGAGGCACTGGTACGGTAGTCCATTGCTAACATCATGGGCCATGTTGCCCATGATGCCCGGGGTAAGAAGACTCTTGCTTTGGTGTTGACATGAGGAGCGGTTGCTGGGGGCGAGCGAGGCTGAGGCCCACATTTTGTACGAGTCGGAGCCGACACGGGTTTCCAGACTGCAAAGAGGCGGTAAGGTAATGGGCAGCACCATGGATTGGATACCACCCAGGAGTCGCATGCATTGCATGCAGGCGCACTGGCACAATGCTGCAGCTGCCGTTATCTTCCGATGTGGAAATGGCATTGCAAGGACCTAAGAGTTGGCAGCCAGTGGTGGTGAAACCTGTATGACAACCCGCCCGTGCTGTCTTGTGTGCCGGAGGGAGGATTGAAGGATCCAGGGCCCTCAGTTCAGCCCCGGAGGAGCCAGCCTGCCAGGGCAGGTAAGCTTCAGGCCTTAGATCAAGCATACCCCGAATTCATCCTAAGGCAGAACAACCCCCACGAGTCTACTCGTCTGATGTCGGCCCGTGCCTGGGTGCCTGGCCACCGCTTGCTACCTGGAGCTGGGCTGGCGTCTCTGCTTGGGCCTCCACTGCCGGGGAGTCTAGTGTCCCTCTCTGACAGCTCCGATCACCGTGGGAACAAAGGACGGGTGGGTTATCAGGAGCGAGGGTGGCTGGATTCCAGAGGCAAGAGAGCCATGTGATGGACTGGCTGGAATGCAGTCTCTCCCGGCAGGTCATCGCTGATCAGGGTCCAAGAGAGCAGCGGTGGACGGGAAGGACGTGGTGACATGCTGCGTACTGTTGACTGTTACGAGTAGAGAGAATTCATTCAAGCAGCTGGCCTCCAGGGGGTAGTTCCCTAGTCTGAGTTAATGGGGGCTCACATAACAGACACGCTGTTTGTTTGCTCTCTGTCGTGTTGGAAAGGTGGAAGGAGCCCTGGGAGGCAGCGTCATCACGGACAGGGGTCCCCTCCAGGCCAGCCCACTCACCCCTACCACTGGAGGTAGTGTACTCTCTGATGAGGCCTGCAGAGGAGGGAGGGGAGGGAGGGGGAGGGGTCGGCAAGAAGTGGGCTGGAGGCTGGAGCTGTGCAGCTTCATCCCCTCTACCCCTGCCCATACATCCAAACAATCCACGTGCGGGCACCCTGACGCCTGGAATTGACTGTTTGGCTGTGGGTGAAGGAGAGGCTGCTGCCATTGCTGTTGTCACTGACTTGCTGGTCCAAGTTCCCAAAAGCAAGGCCCCAATTCTCAGCCCCATTAAAGAACAATCCCATCCCCTGAGCTAAACACCCATTCCCATCCAGCTGGCCTTTATTCTTGTCTTCTCTCCTCCTCCCCATCTTCGTGTCCTGCTCTTCCTCACCACAACTTGCTGTCCCTCCTCTCTCTGTCTCTCCGTCCCTCTCTTTCCAGCCTTTGATACCCATCTCGACCCTGCCACACTGTGCAAGCAGTGTCGTGCATAGCTCCTGGCCAGCTTGTCAACCACTGGCTCTCTTATACTACATAACCAAAATAGCCGTTGTTTGATCAATCAGACAAGATGTGGTATGTACAGCACAACAGCAAGTCCAGACCGGGGCCATAGGGCACAAGCAGATTGGAGGAATGGCACCAGTGCAAGCTGTTTGCCCACCCGGCCCTCTGGGTCTGTCCGACGGGGGCAGAGCCAGAACCGACCTCAACTGCCCAATCGGTAACCGTTCTGCCCGCCAGACGGACGATGGTGGCAGTTGAGCAGAGCCGGAGGAGCTTGCCAGAGCTCTGGGTTCGGATGCAGAACACGCACTGCAGAGATCCGCGTGCGCCGTCGATGGCTGGGATGAGCCAATTCGTGATCAATCGCTGACGGTGGTTTCTCCCTCCAGTGGCATCTTCGGCTACGTCAACTACCTGGTGGAGAAGGACAGGAAGTTCATTGTTGACACGCTCATCAATGGTATGTGACCGACCCTCTATTCAGTCTTTTCCCAGTCAGCTAGCTGCAAGAGGTGGTGTGGCGCCTGTTGGTTGGGCTGGCATGTGAGCAGAGCGAGGCTAGCAGACCAGCTCGCTCAGCTTCCGCCCTCTGCCCCAACAACCGGGAGCCAGCCCCAGCCCACGCCTGGTTGCACTACCCCTGATTCAAGCGGGCGGGCGAAGCTATCATATTCGGCCGCGCACGCACAGCAGCACCAGCACCAGCACTAGCGGCAGCTCCAGATCCAGCTTCAGACAGCAGTTGGGCAGCCCAAGACTGACTCGAAATCCGCCCTCTGTAGGTCTGTCTCGTCTCGAGTACCGAGGATACGACTCCGCTGGCCTGGCCGTCGATGGCGACAAGAAGAACGAGGTCTACGCTTTCAAGGAGGTTGGCAAGGTCGCCAAGCTGAAGGAGCTCGTCGAGCAGGAGAAGCCAGACCCCACCAAGATCTTCGACTCACACGCTGGCATCGCCCACACCCGATGGGCGACCCACGGCCCTCCATCTCGCCTGAACTGCCACCCCCACAGGTCAGTAGCCCCTGGAACCCCTTTCTGAGCCCTCCGCAAGATCCATGGACGTGAAGCAAGGGCTGACTAACGGCGCCCCCCAAACAGGTCTGACCCAACCTGGGAGTTCTCCGTCGTCCACAATGGCATCATTACGAACTACAAGGAGCTTAAGACTCTCCTCCAGGCCAAGGGCCACAAGTTCGAGACCGAGACCGACACCGAGTGCATTGCCAAGCTCGCAAAGTACATCTACGAGAAGCACCCTAACCTGGGCTTCGTCGACCTGGCCAAGGCTGTCATCTCGGAGCTTGAGGGTGCCTATGGTTTGCTCATCAAGTCCATCCACTACCCCCACGAGGTCGTGGCTGCCCGCAAGGGTTCGCCTCTCGTGATTGGCGTCAAGACCCAGCGCCGCATGAAGGTCGATTTCGTCGACGTCGAGTACGCCGATGAGCACGCCGCCCTCCCGGCCGAGACCGCCTCCCAGAATGCCGCCATGAAGAAGGCCACCAAGTCCACCGACGGCCTCCTGGCTCCCACCCTTCTCGGCGCCCCCGACAAGAGCCTCCTCCACCGTTCCCAGTCCCGTGCCTTCATGACCGACGACGGCATGCCCATGCCTGCCGAGTTCTTCCTCTCCTCTGACCCATCGGCCATTGTCGAGCACACCAAGAAGGTTATGTACCTGGAGGACGACGACATTGCCCACATCCACGAGGGTTCCCTTAACATCCACCGCCTGAAGAAGGCCGATGGGAGCAGCAACGTGCGCACCATCCAGACCCTGGAGCTCGAGCTGCAGGAGATTATGAAGGGCAAGTTCGACCACTTCATGCAGAAGGAGATCTTCGAGCAACCCGAGTCCGTGGTCAACACCATGCGTGGTCGTCTGGACATCGAGAACAAGAATGTTACGCTCGGTGGTCTGCGCTCATACATAAGCACTATCCGCCGCTGCCGACGTATCATCTTCATCGCCTGCGGAACCTCGTACCACAGCTGCATGGCGGTCCGCGGTGTTTTTGAGGAGCTGGCAGAGATCCCCATCTCCGTCGAGCTGGCGTCCGACTTCCTGGACAGGGAGGCGCCCGTCTTCCGTGACGACACATGCGTCTTCGTCTCCCAGTCTGGTGAGACGGCCGACTCTCTGATGGCCCTGCGGTACTGTCTGGAGCGCGGCGCCCTGACCGTCGGTATTGTCAACGTGGTCGGTAGCTCTATCAGTCTGCTGACCCACTGCGGTGTGCACGTCAATGCCGGCCCCGAGATCGGTGTCGCCTCCACCAAGGCCTACACCTCTCAGTTCATCGCCATGGTCATGTTCGCCCTGTCGCTCAGCGAGGACCGTGCTAGCAAGGCGCAGCGGCGATTAGAGATCATGGAGGGGCTCAGCAAGATCTCGGAGCAGATCAGCGAGGTGCTGAAGCAGGATGCTGCGATCAAGGAGCTCTGTGGCAAGGTGTTCAAGGACCAGAAGTCCTTGCTCCTGCTCGGGCGTGGCTCCCAGTTCAGCACAGCTCTCGAGGGCGCCCTCAAGATCAAGGAGATTAGTTATCTCCATTGTGAGGCCGTCATGTCGGGTGAGCTGAAGCACGGAGTGCTTGCTCTGGTCGATGAGAACCTGCCCATCATAATGATTCTCACACGCGACAACATCTTCAAGAAGAGCTTGAACGCCTACCAACAAGGTATGTAGAGGAAGCCCGGCTCGTTCCGTGCCCCATTTCACATGCCGTTCTTTGCACTAACCATAAAACCTGATAGTTGTCTCACGAGGTGGCAAACCCATTGTCATCTGCAACTCCGGCGACAGCGAGTTCAGCACCAGCCAGGCCCAGACGATTGAGATCCCCAAGACTGTGGATGTCCTGCAGGGTCTTCTGAACGTCATCCCCCTGCAGCTGATTGCCTACTGGCTGGCTGTGATGGAAGGTCTCAACGTCGACTTCCCCCGTAACCTGGCAAAGTCCGTGACTGTCGAGTAAGCGGGTCTGTGTTTGCTGTTCATCCGTACCACCCCTGGACTCTTTTGCATGCGTTGGATGTTCCTGTGGAACGGACTTTTGCATACTCGATCGGTCTTCAAGATGGGCGGGCACGCGATCCGGAGTTGGTGCTTATTTTGTTCACTGGGGGAGAAAGGAAGGGAAAGGGAAGGGAAGGAACGGAATCAATCACCCAAAGGCCAAGTACCGTGTGGAGACATGCAAGAGCAAATGTGCAAAGCCAACAGGCACGATAAGAATGACCGTCCGTCATGCCTGATGTCGTGCGTTCGGCCAAACGGCCACTTTCTTAGAGTAATGACGGTCGAGCGGAATACATGATACTGTACTGTACAGACCCAATTTCTAGGTGTCCACAGATTGAGAAGGTTCCACATTGACCGAAGAGGCCCTGCGTCAGTGAGGATACGATAGAATACTTCGGGACCGTTCCGTTCTGCTTTGAGCCTGGAATTCTGCAATTACTTGTCAATTTCTTGAGCGGAACTCTACAAAATTTCACCAACGTAGCTTGCCCGCATATTAGGTGTATTTGAACTTTATGCTGGTAGAGTGCAAGGCTTTTCGGCCCTCAGATCAAGTGTTCAAGCATTCATTCTTCCACATTGCTTGTGCAGTAGTCCTGGCGAATGGAAGCGGCACTGCAAAACAAGCCAAGGAGGCGAAATCAAGGTAGGTGTCATCGGCGAAGGAAGTTCGCGGCGACGAACACTCATGATTTGCTTGGTTTCCCAGACCAGGCCAGGCCACTAGGTGTATTGAGACAACCCACGCATTGGCAGACACACTCCAATCTGTCTTGTTCCATTTCAATGCATTTTATTTCTCATGAGCCATCCGAGTATGCTTTCATTTCGCCTCGGATCAGTCTAGACATACACTAGAGCAGGCCTCTAGTGCCCAACCTGTCGACCAGGGCAGCACTAGTAATACCGCCACCACCAACCTCGCCACTGTTCCTATCAAGCCGACCATATACATCTACACATCCTGGGTGCCGTAACCCTTGATGCGGTCGGCAAAAGCCCAGCTCTGGTTTTCGAGCTTCTCATCGTAGCTGACGTCGACGCCGTCGCGGGTGACGACGGCGAGCGAGTAGCCGTCCCAGGAGCGGGCGTCGCGGTAGTAGAGGACCTTCATACAGTCGCGGATGACCTGGACGGCCTGCTCGCGGGTCAGCTTCGCGGCGTCCTCCTCGGTGGCGGCGTATTTGCGCATGATGGGCTGGGCGAGCATGGAGCCGAAGCCGGTGGCGAGCGAGGGCGAGGAGAAGACGGTGCCGCGCAGGTCGGCGGCGGCCAGGAAGGGCTTGCCGGTGGCGCCGCTGAAGCCGGCGACCAGGACCTGGTTCCACAGGGGGTCGAACTTGTTGCGGCGGTGGTAGAAGAGCTTGGCGAGGTACTTGTGCAGGTTCTCGGCCGACAGGCCGGACAGCGGGTGGTTCTCGTCGGTGGCCGGGTCGGCGCCGGGGGCGGCCTCGCCGGAAGCGGTGGCGCCGCTGCCGCCGTAGGCCTCGTCGATCTCCAGCTCGCCGAGGTGCCGGTCCAGGTACTGCATGTCACTCACGTCGCCCGAGAAGCCGACGACTGAGGTGCCCGCGAAGGGCCGCAGCCGCTTGATGTCGCTGAAGCGCGCCAGCGAGCCGTACGACGCCAGGTTGTCTGCCGCCAGCACAACGCCATCCTTGAACTTGAGGCCCAGCACCGAGGTTCCCGTCACAGCGGGCGACTGCGTGTGGGTCTTGGGGGCCGAGTTGTTGAGGTAAGTGTGGTCGTAGGCGCCGTAGACGTCGTCACGGGGGCGGCCCCAGGCTTGTGGGCGGTGGTCCATGGTGGGTGGGTGGTTGGGTGAGAGAAGAAGGATGAGGGGTCAGGGCGGCGTTGGTCGAGAATGGAGGATTTGGATGGTGGGCTTTCGTGGAAGTGGGAAGACGGATGGTTGACGATGGTCTGTCTGTGTTGAGGAAGCGACGTCAGTTGACTGCTTGCAGTGGAGCTGACCTGGGCGTCTTGAGGGCTCGAGCTGCGGTTGAGCTTCTAAGGACTGGAGTGCATTGGGGCCAGCACTTACCTGGTCGTCGTAGAGATGGTACAACGACAGAGTAGAGCAAGTGGGGACGGTGACGGCGAGAGAACGTGGAGGTTGGAGGAAGTGGTGGTGGTGGTGGTGGTGGATGCAGATGGAGATGCTGGCTGGACGTCCACTATCGGGAGCTTCATTCAGCCTCCAGCTCTAGGACCTGGGGAGCTGTCGCGTTCAGGTGCTGCCTCCTAGGCGCAGGAACCACTACAGCCGGGCAGCCTGCGGCCCCCCGCTGGCCAATGAGGAGCCGAGTGGTCTGGGCCCACTTACGGGATCATTGCTTATCTAATCTCACGGAGGTATGTATGTTGCGTATCGGCACTTCGTTACTATACACTTGTTGCTGAACCGCTCGCCGTGTTGTCTTCGCTCTACACCTGGTTGCTTTCCTTTGAAAAGGACCCCTGGTCGCATGATCACATGATCACATCTAGATAGTGCTGTGAAACCAGCCAGGTCTATTATGGCACCACTCGTTGGCTACGGCAGCAGCGACGAGGAGGAAGACGAGGTTCAGTCACCCGCTGCCGCGGCTTCGGTATGGACATGCACATGCACACATGCCTGCAAGAGTGCTTCGCAGCGTATTCAAGCCGCGGCAACTGACCAGGAGTGTAGGAATCGCAGGATGCTCCAGACCAATTAGCAACAGGATCCTCGCAGGCAGCAAGCGCGCCAGAGACGAAGGCCCATGTCCCACCATCATCACACCCACCGTCGACGACAGAACAGTCTGCTCCAGCACCAGAGACAGGGCCGGCATTGCCATCAGGGCCGGTTGCCATGGGCCCGAGTCTACCTCCAGCAGACCAAAGAGAGGCCTATCCAGAGCAAGTAGATGAGGAGGACCTGGACCAGGACCAGCATGCACAAGCAGACCAAGCCCGTCCACCATCATCACCATATTCAGCCAACCGAGCCCTGCTACACCAGCTCACTCTCCCCACAGTCCCAGATCTCGACATTCCCCCATCACCACCCCCAGGCTCTCCCTCGTCAGATGCAAGGCGCGCGGCCCTCACCGCCAAGTTCGACAAGTTCCTCGAGCTGAAGCGCACCAAGGGCGTGCACTTCAACGCCCGTGTCGCAGAATCTCATGCTTTCCGCAACCCAGAGCAGACCGATAAGCTTTTGGGCTTCGTCGGAGTAGACACCAAATTTGACAGAGATTCTGGGGTCGCTGGTACAGGCCAGTATTCCACCACCCTGCCTGCCGACCTCTGGGACCCTGCCGGCTTCCCTGCTTGGGCATACCGTGGTCGACTAAGGGCAGCGCAGGAAAAAATGTCAAAAGAGAGGACAAGGGCGCAGGGTGAGGCAGTTCAATTTGTCCCGAGCAAATCCTTAGAGCACGACGCGCACATGGACGTTCGCGGTTGACCGCCGCGTGGTCTCTAGCGACTTGACGAGTAGAGGGCACGCGAGTCTGAAAGGCCGCCGTCGAAATGATAGCATGGCGCGCCATCCGAATTTTTGTAAATTTTATAGAGTAAAGATGTCGTCCAGCGGTTGGATAAGCGCCCAGTTGGAGCTTTATGCAACAGCATGCGAGCAACGATTGACACAGAGAAATGGCGCGCCTCTAGTCAGTAATGAGCGACGTCAATGATGCCCGAAGGCGGCGGTATCAAAAATCCCCAAGGCGTGCAAAAGGCCTAGGAACACACACTCGTGTCCGAACAGGGTCTACAAATATGCCCAAGTAGTTGGGAGCACGCGTCGCTGGTCTTCGTTCAGAGTCGGCTCAAGGGGGTCACCATGCGTTTTTACTCGCACCAACAAACTTCAGGGGCCTCAACTCATCGCTTCCATTAAACTGGACAAGTCTTCGATTGAGATATATCGTCACGTGGTGCGTGGTGCCCGCGCTCGGTGGCGTGGCTGCACCAAAAGAAAATATATATGCAGCATGAAGCGTTCCGCAATTGGTTTTCAAAACCTGATATATCGTTGAGGCGAACTTTTGTCGTCTTCCGGTGTCACCGCATCCTTCGCCACCCAATTCATCGTAACCTCCTACGGCGCAAACATTAATCCGCTGAGCACAGCTCGATGATTGTCTGTCAGACAATATCTGTCGGGCAGCATATTGTAAAACCATACTTCCTCGCTGTTTCTCTTCACAGCGTCAAGCGCACACATGCAGCGCTCACGAAACAAACGGTAGCTCCGCCCTCCTCGTGTTGGAGCAGGTAATGGTCAGGCCCAGCTCCTCAAGGTCGGCGCCGACATCGATGTCGACGCTCTGGTTGGTCGAGGCGAGCGAGTCTTTGTAGTAGCTGAGGTATTGGCCGTTGTTGATAACGTTTTCGCCCCGCAGCTGCATGGGAAGCACGCCATCCTCACAGAAGGGCCGCTGCTGGATCACCTGCAGGATGGGGGTCTGCGAGATGTTGGCGTGCATGGTGAAGTTGTTGATGCCCGGGCGCACCACCATGTTGTCCACAAATACGCGCCCAATGTCCTGGCCTTGGAGGTAGTTGATAAAGGTTGTGTTTCCCTGTGTTCGGCTCTGTTAGTATCAAGTTCCTTATTCTCACACTCTTGACTTCGTTCTGACTGCTTGATTGGTGTTTTCATTTGCGGCAGGGATTGGCGGGGAGAAACGTACAATGTCAAAGGTTAGAAGTGAGACATTGGGAATAGCCACGGTTCCGAAGAAATTGTCGCCGTTCTCATCAGGAGTCAGCTGGACGCGAGACTCGGGTACCGTGGTGCCGTTGAAGTTGTTGAGCCCCTTCAGCTCGATGACTTTCTTGAAGTGGACGGGGTACTTGCGTGAGATGCCATTGACCTTGAGGTGGGTGTCGCCCTCGACGCTGACGCGCAGGGTCTCGTTGACGAGGACCCAGGTGTTGAAGACGGTGAAGGCGTTCATGTCGAGGATGTCGATGAACTGCGTCAGGTTGACAGCTGACTGTTCAGCCGACGTCGTCTGCGGGAACTGCAGCCGCGCGAAGGGCGTCTGCGGCTCCCAGTCTTCGAGGTACATGACTCCTTCGAAAGGGTCGATGACGGCGTGGATGCTGTCGTCGGCTCTCAGTGTGCTGTTGATGGCCATGGTGAAGTTCTCCGACTGCGCCTGCGAGAGGATGATGCCCTGGATGGTCAGGTCTGCGCCGTCGACTCGCTGCTGAGCAATCCTGGGGACGGCAACAAAAATGCTAGGTCAAGAAGTCAGTGGCAGATCGACCGAGTTATCCCACTTCAACACGCCTCACACTCCATCTCTCTCTATCCCCCCTTCCACGACTTCGCCTGCTCCGCCGCCACACCCAGGCCGCTCAGTGAAACTCAAAGCCAGGCGAGGTGATCACTTACATCAGGCACACGACCAGCACAACGACGGCGATAAAAACCAGGAGATGTGCCCACCACCATCTTGCGCAATGCCTCTTCAACTTCTGGCCTCTGGTCGCTCCTCCACTCTTCTCCGCGTGCTCATAAACCCGGTCTGCTTTGTCCGACATGGTGATGGCCGGCAGGATCTGGTTCCTGTCCTCGCTCTGGTTGCCAGTGGATGAACCCCTCCTTGCCCCTCGTTTAGGCCGCTTCTTGTCCTTGACCTCCTTCTCCTCGACGACGTAGTGACCCCTGGTCTTGCTGAATAGTCCCCGTGACGGTACCCCGGCACTGAGGGGCGGCAAGTCGGCTGGGTCTGTTGCTGGCGGTACTGATCGCACGAGCAAGTCTAATGCTTCCGAATGGGGTCTGTGGCCTTGCTGTGGGGGTGGTGACGGGGATGGTGCCTCTACGAAGAGTCCTCCTGTGGGCTGCCTCCGAAGTCCTGCTACTGGTCTTTGAGGTTCTTGTTGTTGTTGCTGTTGCTGCTGCTGCTGCTGCTGCTGCTGCTGCTGCTGCTGCTGCTGCTGCTGCTGCTGCTTGTGGTGTGCTGAGTCCCGTCTCTCGAGCACGGCGGTGCTTTTCGTCAGGGTGTTCCTGACCCGGCGTCTGCCTGAGCCTATATCCTTCGGGGTGGCGTTGTGATGAGGAAATCCTTCAATCAGCGGGCCTTGCAAGATATCGTGTCGTGACGGGCCGGTCCCAAGGTTCTGGAAGACTGACGTATAAGACGGCTGTGGTCGGATCGAGTGTCTCGGTGAGTGTGTCTGGTTCGCAGGCGATGAGGACTGTTCCCTCATAAGGGCGTCCGGGCTGCGGGATCCCCTGGTGCTGCTGGGCGCTGGGCTCGGGCTTATAAGAGAGTCGAGGAGTCGCAACGGGAGGCTTCCAATTTCCCCTCGGGGCATCACAGGGTATCAACTAATAGGTGAATCCTTGGACGACAATGGACCTGGGGCGTCCCGAGGCGGAGAATTACCCGAATAGGCGGGTGGGGCCAAGAGATAGATTGAGCTGGCAACCTTCTTTTCTGTAATTGCATCGGTGCAGCAGGCCTGATGTGGTGCCCGTCTCGTCTTGTCTCTTTTTATTATCAATGGAACCCGTCAGTGTAGGTCAAGTCCTTGATTCCGGCGGGGGACGGTACGCTACCCAAGGGCTGGGCCGGAGTGGGAGCAAGTGGCCGGGGATGGTTACATTTATGTTACTGATCGGTCTATTACTCCGGCGGCATGGGTGGCCCATGTTCGGGGCTGCATACCTCCAGCAGTAATTGACTTCAGGCATGGCATGGCAAAGGCAGAGCAGACATTGAATGGTGGCCGCAAGTCCTTGGCC
Organism: Diaporthe ampelina; assembly: GCA_023522825.1. Classification (NCBI taxonomy): domain Eukaryota; kingdom Fungi; phylum Ascomycota; class Sordariomycetes; order Diaporthales; family Diaporthaceae; genus Diaporthe; species Diaporthe ampelina. The sequence continues at coordinate 281,846 of JAMFTM010000034.1, forward strand.
ATGCCCTTTACGGTAGGAGAGGGAGAAAACCAATCTTGTGGCACTCCACCAGCTTGTCCAGTGAGAAGGGCGGGATCGCCGTACGACAAGGTCCGAATAAAAAAGTACGACACCCTCGCAATGCCACGGCTCTGCACCACACCAGCGCAGCGCACCCTATTGTCGGGACGGTGAGTGACGGTGACGAGGCGTGACCCGTGTGACACGGCAGAAAAAGGCCGAGGACGTGGATGCTACGGTATGATGGAATGCTGTGTAGGACTGTAGGACCCGGCCGACTGCCACGGCCGAGGGTCAGCTGCTTTCCCTCTGCAGGGCTGGCAATGATATCAACAACTGAATTGTCATGGGCAGATTCATGCCGTCTTCCCTGCCGTTCGTCTCAGCTTCCCACATGACGGTCGTCCTGTCTGCCCGCCTGCCCGTCTGCCCTGCCACACCTCCTTGACCTCGTACAGGGACGACTCGCGTGATCTACCCGCCAGTGCTGAACCGGGACTGGCCTCTTGTTGCCTCTGCAGGTCGCAACAAGCATCATTTTAGGGTGCCTGTCATCGGCCGCATTAGGGCCCAACCACCCCATGGACGACGGGCACAAGTGCCGCTTCGAGAATAATTACTGGCCGATCCCCTGCAGATTTTCAGTCCCCAGTCCCCAGTCCCCAGTCCCCAGGCCCCTCTTCCCCGCACCAGAGGCGGCCACGCAGGGATGCCCGTGGGCCCCTCTCCACACCCCGAAAGCTTTTATCGATTTTGCCTGTGCTTGGCTCTGGGAATAAGAACTCATCATGAAACTCTATTGGACCGTGGACCAGCCTGGCGAGGGGCTGGACCTCCGAGGCAGCTTGTGAAAATCTCAGCCTGAGCACATGTGTTGGGGAAGGCGAGATTGGGGAATGGCATGTGGGCTCATGTGGGCTCATGTGGGCTTGCCTTCTCTCGCGACTGGCTTCGAGATTTGTCTTGATCTGGACTACCAAGACGTGCGGAATATACAACGCCCAGGCTTGGGTATCGAACTACCTGTCTGCCGTGCCAGCTGTTCTGTAGCAGCTATCTACAAGACATGACGCTTCGGCCGGGCATGAAAAGCATACCTCGCTGATGCGGAGAGCCCTCGACCGTCTCGACCCTTTCGGCTGTGGCGCTTGGAGGCACTGGTCATGATGGGACGATGAAGTCACTGCTCAGCAAAGCCATCGGGCTTAGCGTCGACAAACCGTGTGCCCAAGTACATACATTATGAGTACATTATGCTGAGGCCGCAGCTAGTCATGATTCGTTCAAGCCACCGCGCACGCCGCACCCGTTTTATCAGCAGGATCGTGGACGACTCGAGACGATTTCGCAAGCTGCCTCTCAGCCCCCCAACAGCCTGAACCACTCGTCTTGGCTCGGGCAGGGAGAGTCAGTCGCTTCGAGCTTCGGGGGCTTCCTAGCTGAACATGCCTCCTCGGGTGCCATCCAGCCATGCGGCCGTGAGCTATTCCTCACTGTGGCCACCAGCTACAAAAAGGACAAGGCCCTAAGCCCGGCCAACTTTTGCTCCTCGTGTTCAGCCCGAGCTTCGCCCCAGGCCTCGCCGGACTTGGCAATCACCAAAGTACAATTGACCATTCGACTCGCGCTGCTTGACCGTGACATGGGATGTATACGCCACATGGGGGATCTCGGCCGCGGTCCCAGTTTCAGACGACAGGTGAGATCGGCAGAAGTGTGCCGTGTATAGTGTGACGGAGTGTTGGCTCCACCTGTAGAGTGCACAAGGTTTGGCGTCAAGAAGACCAAAAGGCATCAAAGAAATATAGCACGGCGTAGTGAGATCATATGCATTCGGCCCAACTTCTCATGGACTGGCCTGCACCTCGGTTCCTCGATGGTGGTTGACGCTGGGAGTCCAGACCATGTTCAGTCCTCTGGCTTGTGTTGCTAGGCGTAATTCCCACTCATGAACCAGACATGCATGCAGTCCCCCGTTCGCTCGAGATGAGCCAGTGGATCAACGTGAGGCTTGTATTCGTGTAGGCTGTTGAGCATGAAACGATATGCTTCCAATACCCACGACTAGCATAGATGCCCTCCGCATGGGAACCCTTCTACCCGAGGTCGGGGTTTCGCAACCTTTCAAGACAGTCGTCCTCTATGAGATAGAAATTTATCTAATACGTAAAGGAATATCCTCCCCATACCCAAGATTACAAAGGGCTTGACTGGCGTATAGCCTGCTCTCCGTGAGACACCACTGTCACGTGGTATCTGAAGACGTCTAATGCTACTTTCTTCAGGATATGATCATCTTCAGCTTTCTCACCTGGATAGTCAGCCTCCCGATTTTGGCACGCGGGCTTCTGCATAATCTATGGTGTCTGTACCGCAGTACACAAGGGGACATAGTATCATCCTGGCAAAGGTTCGATTTTGGGAGGGACACGCTCTGAGTCCTCCCGCCACAAGATCTGGCTATTCTCTCGATAAAGCCTGCTATCGATATCCAGTGTATTGGCCAGAGCCACAGAACAAAAGCGCAACTTTTGGAAAATCAGAGTCTCTCTGGGGATAAGAGGACATGTTCTCAGGTTGTAAGTACAGTACTGACCTGACCAAACATGACTGGCGGGTGAGTTAGCCCAAATTTTGAACAGTGAAGCCACTGCATTGTCCGTCACCAGTTCTCAGTTCGATCACAACTTCGCGTTCCTCAGTCCCAATGAAAGCAAGATGACTAGATCACGTGGTTTTGTTCCTAATCTGTACCTCTGGGAAGCCGTATGCGGTCCCTTCACACAGTGGTAACGCTCAAGACTGGGTCATATGTGAACATCAAGAGATTGATTGCAGCTCTGACTGATTCAAACCGCCATTTTCTTTAACGCACTAGAATATTTTACAAACTCTGCATCATCCGTCAACTGTTCCCCCCTTCGTTTCCACTTCCCGTTCGGTGGTCCTCGTAGCAGTGGTTATGCTGGCCGCTTCGAACGTTGTGAGGAACCTGCCTGGAAAGAAAGAGCTCTAGCTCCTCTGCCAAATGGTTTCCGCCTTTAAGACTCATTTCTACAGCCTTTCATCAACTTCAATGGCGCTCCGAGTGGTGTAAACCATCACTTTGTGCTGCATATTTCTGCGGCAGCCAAGGCTCAAGTGAACCGAGCTCTTTCTAGACTGGCCACACTTGCATTGTTGACGATTTCACATTCGACGGCCCGCAGAGCTCCTGCGCTGTTGAGTGAGATCACCCGTACGACGTGGCGCGTTCGGCCTTCTGCCGCATGCTTTACAGGTCAGGGAGAGCGCGATGCAGTCCTTCCTGACAGTCGGTGCGAAATATGCAAGTAGCGATGATTGGTTCACGTCCGGGCGGACCCAAACAGCACAGAATCCGCGGGGGACTGGTCCAGATGAGGGCTTTGTCCTACCATCAATGCTCTCTAACCACCTGGGCACTTACCAGCGGCCAAGGAGCACTACGAGATATGGCGCGCGATGCCTTGCTGTGCTGCAAGCCCTCTTGTCTCGAACACCAGGGCTTCTTTCTCCCTTTGGATTAGACACAATGTTTTTATCCTCAATAAAATTTTCAACAATTCTAGACTTGAGCGCCCGGCTGATACGAACTGACCATCTATAGTCCTTGTGTTGGGAAATGTGGTTCAGGTGCTGGAATGCCGAAGCCTTGTCGCGTTTGATACCGGAGCCAATGACCTCTCTGCAGTAGTCTGCGATAGCGCCTGATATGCGCTACATGATAGCCAGGCCAGCCTGTTCCGATGTGTTTGTTCTGCCCATATGCTGGTGTGGATTGGATTTCCTCTCACACTTGCCTTTTTTATTGGGGGGGGGGGGCGGCTTGCGGACTTCCTCGAGATGCTTTCACTTGATTCAATCTCTGCGAGGAATTGAGCATGCATGCTGTATCTTTGTGGCACTCATAGCGACTTCACAGGGTAACTACGCATGTACGCTCCTCATTTCTGGCCGGCATTTCTTTCGCACGTGTGTCGCCTCTTCTCGAGTGTGGATTTCATGCGACACTGGCATCATGCAGAGTGGGGGTCAAGAACGAAACCACCTAATATGTTATCAAATGCGTGACCGCGCAATTGAGACTGTCAAAGGACAAATTACTCAGTCAGGTACTAAAATCTTTTGCATTTACATACCTAGGTACAAATACCTAACGGTGCTGTCTTCAATCGACATCTGCGTGAGCGGTCGGCATTCCAGTTACCAGCTTGTAAATAAGCACCCAAGAGCGACCGTTGACCCTAAAGATGCTAAACCCTCCGACCCAGAATCAGGCTCTTATTCAGTGAGGGAATATGAGGTGATTTTGCGCAGGGAATTCCTTAGACTCTGCGGCCTTGTCTCACTGGCACAGTGAGTGGAGCTTCACATGGTCGTCAAGCGTCCTCTTCGATTCTATATCGGGCTACATCAACGGCGCGCCGACTGGTCGGTGTGGCTTGAATTATGTAATATGACACAAAGGCATCGAAATGCATATGACCCGACATAGAGAGAAGTGGTGGCCCAGAACCTAGCGAGCGCAGAATATACAACGGTGCTTCGAAGCGAAGTCAACTTGATATTAGGGGAAATGCTGGCCTCTGCAATCTCAGCCGATAGTAGTTTGCGTACCTAGACAGTGAGATAGGAAGCTGAAGTCAATGGTGTCGCTACAGCTGACAGGGAACATGCCTCAGGCAATGCTGCAGTAGCTGCGTCGATTGCGGCGGATTGTCCATGTCGGTTGACCACACCCCTGGTCCCCAATCTGGGCTCGGCGGACTGAAGGACCAACGATGTACACACGCTCACCTCAATTTGTCAGTATTTGGCGACCAGGATGCAATGCATAGCCTGCAAAAATCAGCCCGGCCTGGAATTGCGCCGGAGATCCCAGCGAAGTTTGCGCGACAGCCTCTGTATATCAGGTGGCCGTCCGGTTGCACAGTAATATGTTGAATGCAAGAAGTCTGATACCTCGTGACATCCCGTTTATCAGAGTAGAAGTTGCTTACAATACCACAGAGTCTGGATCGAGACCTGCTTACTGCCAGCGCTGGGTGTACCTAAGTAAGAGTCCGGTACTCACGGGCTGTGGAAACTACCCTAGGGTAGAGACCAGAAAAAGGAAAAGGTCGTCCTTCTTGTCAGAAATGATATGCACCGGATTGAGAAGGTCTACCTGGAGGAGTTGAGTCTCTGTTCGGGTTCAGATTGGCAGTTACCAATCTCGGATTCAGAACAACCATGTCACTCCACCGTACATTGCTATTATCGTATTTAACCACTGCTATCGACATCGTATGTTTTTTAAACGCTGGGTCTTGAGCATTTACGACTGTATGGAGGCGCTGCGTATGGCTCAGGCTGTTCACGAAATAGAAACGGAACCAGGTACATTGCTATATGTTAGCGGGTTAGCAGCTGGCTACAAATGCCTTCTTGGCAGTGTGATTGATGTTCCATTCTGATTTTCCACCTCACAGATGGCCCTGGATCTCTCTGGAATTGAGACAGACAAGCAGTAATTGGGGAGAGTCGCGCTCCCACTCGGGCGAAAATGACAACATACCCCCAGTGTTCCTGGGCGTGTCGCTCCACTTAGTCTGGCTCGCTCACATGTTGTTGGCATTTATCATTCCTCGGACATTCAAGGGCCCTGGACAGGCTGGGCAGTCGAACCTGTGGGCAGCGAGGCGGGGCCATTAACATCACCGGTTGGTTTGAGAAAATGGGAAACCTGGTCTGAGGACGGCCACGTCCGATACTGCGCCCTGAAGCTCCACAGGAAGCTCGCTGAAGCCTGTGAACTTCGCTGGCATAGCGGCTGTAGACAAATGCAAGTGAACTTGCCAGTAGAGCTGAAAACAAAGATTGAGAAGCAGGTATGGTCGTCAATAGAGATGTAGCCCACAAGATGCTCTTCCGTTGAGTCGTCAAAGGGTGGCCTGACGAACTCTTCATCATGGCCGGGTCACGAAGCTTGTAGTGCCTGGCTTGATATTCTGATACAATCTTGTCTCTCAAGGCAGTGAGACCAGGTCTTACACGATTCAATAACACCGGGCTGCATCAAGTAGACCCACCGAGGTCATAACCAATCAAGTCATAGGCCAGCCCCGTCTCTGCAGCCTTATCCCTAAGCCGTATCCGAGTCTACACGAATCATAGCTGAAACAGTTGTAGCATGGCCTTTTATCTCACCCCACTTGCACTATGGTATCCACAGGTTTGATGTTTGCCCTTCACAACGGTGACTAGAGCATCATACCCCTTCTGATTACTACCTCCTAATTGATTCTATGAGTCTAGTGTATAGAACTCTCAAGGACGCTATGAGTCTAGTGTATAGAACTCTCAAGGACGCCATGAGCCCCTTTCTGATAAGCGTTCTGCTTGCATGAAAGCTAATTCAACAAATTTATAAGGACAGTTGACAACATAAGGGCACCCTGACCCTCTTTTCAGTTTGGGGCCACCAAACAGCACGAAATTCGTAGCAATATTCATACCTAATGTATGATATCGGACGTACACGCAAAAGAAATGAATCCAGCTAGAACTTAATCGGTTCATCACATTCATCCTTGGGAGACGGACCCCCTCCCTAATAAGTCAGCGCCAATAGTACGGCTGGCTCCTACAATGCTTCGAAAAGCAGGCCTGAAATCACGGTCGGGCAGTGAGCCTGTCGTCGATCCTAGAAAACAGGTGCGGAGTCAAAATCAAGGTTACCAGCGGCACCAGGGCAAAAAGACACATTCTGTGAGCCTATTCACGGCGACTTTCCTGCGGCGCCACGTGTCATGCTCATAGCCTGGGATTTCCAAGGCCGAGATGGACCCAGGTCGGTGTAATTTACAAGATCAAGATCTCGCCAGGTGGCCCACCCCTTCTTCTTTGTGACGTCCGGAACACCGGGAAGAATCTTGAAATGCAGAGGATCCGACGTTATGTGGTGGTCCTCTTGATCTGGGGGTCTAGCTGAAAGTGCAGTGTCCACCCCGTCAAAATCAGAATAGATGGGTATGGAGTAGACGACTATTACGCTTACTCGTCACTACATGGACAAGATTACTTTGAAAGTGCGACTTGCACTGGAGGGAAAGGGGACTGACTGACTTGCCGGAGCAGCCGCATGGAAGGTATTAACATGGGCCACACAGCCCCGAGTTTGACTCGCCATCCTCGCCATCCTCGCCATCCTTTTCAAAGATCAAATCTCCAGCAACCAGGTAAAGAGATGGGGATAGGCTGTGCTCGCGCTCCATAACGTGAATAAGAATTCTCTGTTAGCTTCTCCTGCCCCGTTCTTGGGCCTCTGGCTCCTTCTTTTATTCTGAACGTCGAAGGCGGCCAGCCTCTTACGCAATATCTCGCGGATCTTGGGTTCACGAATGAAGACTTGCTTTGGTTGCCACGGGCAGGTCAGAGGAGGAAATGAAACGTTCCAGTAAGATACTGCAAATTGGACCTTGTCGGTGTTCATTTCTGTGTGGGTTACCAGATTGCCACTGTGATCTGCATGGCGACAGGTGAGACTTTTTAAACATAAGTCCGGTATTGAAACTATTAGGTATCTCTACAGTGGCAGTCTTCTTTTTGTACGGGATCTCCACGCGAACCATACCTGCCGAGGTATCTACTCGAGTAGGTAGCCAGGTCGGAATCAAGCACTTTGGCTGCTTTGGATAAAGGATCGAAACCCGAGCATTTCCGGCGCACATCAACCATCACCAAGCGCATCAAAGTGCATGTCCGGCCAAGGCCCAGGCACCGCGAACGCCGGCGCTTCCAAGTCCCATAACCTACAATCGTCCGCCCAGCGGCTGCTTGCGAGGCCGCGGGATGGTCGAGCAGAGAAGGACAAGCGAGTGCTACAGCTATCGTGAAGGCGGGTAGGTGCGGCGCGCAGAAGCACAGGAGGGGGGGGGGTGAGAAAGCTGTCCTGCGTCTCATCTGCAACCAGTGATGTCCAAAGGCGTCTTGTCAAATGACGGCACTGCATCCAAGCACTTTTCTTCGAGCAGCCTGCCATCTTGAGCCATGAGACACGGTGGTATCAGACTGCCAATGACAATGATGCTGGACCACATGCGTGCCCGCGCACTGCGCCCATGGGAGCAAGGGAACTGGAGACTGAGTCTGGACAGTGACGCCGACAGGTTGTCGCAGGTTGACCATTACCGCACCCTCTTCACTTGTTTCAAAGCGAACGCACAAGATGGTCTCAACGATCAGTATCGAGGCAGCCCGGCCGTCTTGCTTGCCCCCTGTCAACACCCCACACTCGGTTGACTCGGCCCTCGGCGGGGCTGCCATGCTCACTGACAGGGTTTCTGCGCGTCAGAATCTGAGGAAATGGCCCGAGAGCTTGAGGAGGCTGGGGAGACTGGAGGAAGAGCAACAAGACCTGAGGGAGGGTGGGGACAATAAGGATGGGGACCTGGAGGCAATCACTGTCATGAGTGGCCAAGTCCATGGCAGGCGTGCATGGCGGCAAAAGAACGGCCGGGACAAAAGACCAAGGAACTTGGTCGTGAAAGAGGGTCTCGGCATCACGACGGCGTCCACGAGAAATGACGGTATAGGTGTGCCTATCACAATCATCAACCAGATGTGCGGGATGGCGGGATGGCGGGATGGACGACGTTTATTATTACTGACGTTGCCCGTCGAAACGTCAAACACGGACAGCCACAAGGGCATGTGCAGCCAAGCCCTCGTGCGGTTGTCGCAACTTCCAAGGTTGTTGGCTGGCCCTCAGCCCCTTGCTCCCTGCATGCATGCTTGCCTTGTTATGTCAGTTGTTTCCTCGCCTGCTCGCCTATGTGCAGTGTTTGTTTCCTGTCGGCCTGTGCAGCCTTTCCTCGGATCGGCAGCCAGGGCCACCGTTTGAGCATAGCTGCCCTGCCCAGGGACAGGGCCCTGGCTGATAACGGCGCCTGGCATCCAACGAGCGAATGCTGCCGTGTCAGATGTAAAACCTGCCTTGATACGGTATCGATATGCTGCCAGTACAACATTGCAATCTTGACTCCCTGATTCATTCGTTGGTTCATTTACTATTCATCACCATCAACATCTCCATCTCCGATGACAGATCTTGTAGTCTTGCAGCCCTGGATCAGCATTATTTGCGCCCCTGACTAGCCGACTCAGCATCTTCCAAACAGAAAGAAAAGTCGGGCTCGATACGCACGGTCGCTGATTAGCCAGCTGCCAGGCCCCCCCTGGGGTAGCGTGGGATTCTCGTACTGTGTAGGTCAATTTCCACACTCCTGCCGTGCTGTACCGCATGCGTGCTGTGCTCATCATCAGCCTGCCAGCCTGCCAGCCCTGCCCCGTCCAAACTTGGCTGCCTGGGGGCTGGGGCACCACTAGACAGTTGCGACCTGAGGGGCGGAGAGCCCGTGGCGTCTCGCCGTAGCCCCATCCCCCCCAAGGCGAACCGCACCGTCATACATTCAAACTGTGGAGCCACGACGCCAGCCCATCTCATCTTCTGCCCTGCCCTGCCCTGCCCTGCCCTGCAACCAGAGCTGCGCTGCTACACACACTACAGTATGCCATGAAACAACAGCCAGCGTGAGCCAACGTGCCAGCGTGCCAACGTTCCATGGGCCCAGCCGGGCTACGGCACTTGAGCGAGGTGGAGAATAAATTCACAGACCCAGAAAATCCCCCCCCCAAAAAAAACCCCCCCCAAAAAAACAAAAGATCAACCAGCACAAGAGTCGAATCCTACGGCCTTCCTCATCATGATCCAGAGTGCCAGTGAGAATAGCCCAAGGACGCCAAGCCGTCGCCCCGTGGCGCTAATTGCCAGTATCAATCTCCCCGAACTGCCGGGAACCGATCTGAGGCCCTCTTCTGTCACATAAATAAACCTGAAGCTGTAGTGCAGGCAAGGGCAGCCCTCCCAGGCCAGACGGGCAGCTCCCTGCTTGGTCCTTGTCTGAGATTCGACGACAATCAAGATTCGCACGGCCAGCCCCAAGCCAGGTTGCGTGTTTGATATCGTCACTGCCTGCCTGTCGCTTTGTGCCCATCTGTGTGCGTGTGTCGCAGGTTAAATCGACACATATCTCGACAAACTTGGTGACATTAGTTGCCAGGCACAATGGACAGGCCGTTCCAGCACCACTCCGGATGGGGCATAGCCCACCATGCGCCGGCGATCACGGACGGCGGTCAGCTGTGGAGTTCGTTGATGAAAATGTGCCCATTCGCTGCTGCTCATTCAAAACACGACTGACCCGACCCCCAAAAAAGACCGCCCCTCCCCCCCGGCGTGCTCGTAAAGCTCCACCACATCCTCCTTGCGTCGACGGTTCTGCGCTGGGCGACTCATTCATTCATGGTACATTCCCACCTGGCCCGTCTCTCTCTCTCTCCCTCTCTGGACGGTCTCTGGTTTCCTTCTCTATCTTCCTCTCGCTTTGGTCCTGCTCTTTGCAGGTCATTCTGGACCTAGACGCTCGTTTTGTGAACCTTTTCCTACCCGTCTTGACAACTATCTGTCGGCTGCAAGCATAAACCAACCATTCACCAAAACCTCTCAGGACTCGGCCGAGTGAGTCTGTGTTGCTGGGGACAAGACCACCAAAATAGCCACGCCCGCCTTTGTGCCAACTATATACACCTGGGCAAGCACCAGGACCGCCCGTGGCTGCAGCTCATCTGACGCCCTCAACCGCCCAGCCGCGACACAACATCTGTCGACGATTCGGCTAATAAACCATTGCTCAATAAGTCGAGGCTGAGCGCCCTGCCACCCAAACAAAAGGGCCATATCCCCCGGACCCGACAACACTTTCAGCTCTGCCGCTCTGCCGAGAAGCGCTGCTGCCGCTATTTGCTGACCGTGGAGCGGGAAGGGAAAAAAGGGCCCCGCCTCAGCCTCACCATCCCCGTCAGACTGGACAGCAGCGAGTGAACACTCGAGAAGGGCCTTGCCTTTTGTTTTTCTCTTGCCCTCCCAGGACCCGCTCTTCCTCTCTCCAGGTGGGACTACATCCCCATTGTTGCTGCTGCCGCTATTACTATTCGACACTTGCACAAATCTCCGAAAAACATCAGACATCGACGGGGGTAAATGCTCGGATGTTCCGGACGCCCATTGTGGAGGATGACGACAGAGTGTCGACACCGAGGCTGAGTCTTGAAGTGCGCAAATAAACCATCGTTTAGTTTTAGTTTTGCTGGATTTTTTCGCTCCTGCTAGCAGCAGCCGATCGTTACGCTCTACAAACAGCTAGTCAACCCACCATCCAGCCCAGGACAATACCGGAGATCATCAGTAACCTACATTCGCCCCCCCCCCTCCTGGTAAGGCCGACCGAGATAGATTCCGAAAGAGAACCATGGCAGCCGCCAATGTCGCTCGGCCGTCCGTGCCGGCGGCGGCGGCGATCCAGCACAAACCGCGGGCCAGTGGCTCGTGGGACGACCTGCTGCGCAACAAGGGCCAGGACAAGATGCAGCAGGCGCGGGCGCGTGCTGCTCAGAACAATGACAACGGCGGCGGCGGTGACAGTAACATGCCGAGGCGGCCTTACAGCAGCGGCGTGGAATGGAGGCCAATGAGCCAGTTTGATCCACCACCACCACAATCACAACCACAACCTGTGCGCGCGCGCATGGAACTGCACCATGCCAACCAGCGATCGTCGCAGGCATTCGCCGCGCACGTCGCCGCCCTCAACGGGAACCCGGCAACGTCGCCGCTGTCGCGCGAGGTCACGCTTGGGCCCGAGTTCGACACCGGCTCCCCGGACTACGGCATCATGCCGTCCGAGATCAATCACTACAGCCTCAAGAACAACCGACGGTCTCAGACGTACCCCTTGCCACAGCCCCAGCAGGCGTCGGCCCCCCAGAGGCCAGGCATGTATTCGCGGCCCCGGCGTCTGTCCAACGGCGGCGCCCCGGCGGCGCCCCGGCCGGGCAGCTTCCACTCCTTCGACGGGACGGTGGACAGCCAGGGCCGGATGCGTGCCAACAGCTGGGGCGGCATGCCGGTCATCGAGGAGGCTCACGCCTTCGAGACGTTCCCCCCTGCGCACTACAGCACCTACCAGCAGCACGCGTATCGCAGCTCGGCGCCGGTGTGGCAGAGGCGGCCGGAGCCGATCAAGCAGCAGGCGGCGGCGGCACGAGCTCGCAGGCCTGGGCCGGACGAGCTGTTCAACAGGCTGCCCGTCGAGGTGCTGCGGCTGGTGCTGGAGTACGTGAGGGCGGGACACCTGGACGACAGGAACAGCGGCAGCAACAGCTGTGCTACGTGTTGGATGCGAGACTGCTGCGCGGTGGCGCTGTGCAACAGGAGGCTGCTCGCGGTTGCGAGGGAGGCGCTGTACGGCGACATCCAGCTTGTCGGCAAGGACGGCGCGCAGATGGGCAAGAGGTACAAGGGGCTGTGTGCGCCCCGACTGGTGCTCCTGCGGCGCACGCTTCGTGCTAACAAGAGTCTCGGCGCTGTGGTGCGCTCCCTCAAGGTGCCTGCGCTCCCAGACGGAGCACCCGTCGAGGCGACAAAGTACCATGACGTGGTGGCGTCGGTGGTGATGGCGTGTCCCAACCTCGAGAGGCTAGACGGCTTCTACCCCAGCTATCGGCACGGCAGCGAGAGTCACCTTCTGCACGCCCTGGAGACAAGGCGGAAACTCAAGGAGCTAACCTGGGTCGTTGAGGCGACGCCACCCGAGCCGTCACCGTCGGCGGAGAACGGCCGCTCAGGGAAGAGGACATCACAGTCTCGGAAGAGGCAGTCCAGGTGGGCGCCGTCGACATCGGTGTCCGCAGACGACAGTCTTCCAGAGCGTCGCCAGAAGCTGGCAGCGGCGCATGCCAGCCGTTTCGTGATGCGGCACGACAACTGGAAAGAGCTGACCCACCTCACCATCCACTGCATGCCTGGCGCAGGCTTGTCATCGGACGGCTCAACCGTCGCCGCCATCCTTGCCCTCCTCCCCGGAATCGACTCGCTGTACCTGTCCCACCTGCCGGAGAGCTCTTTCAGTGACGAATCCCTCCTGAGGCTGCCGCGGGCCCTCAAGAAGCTCGGCATCACGCACTGTGCCGGCGTGACCACCTCGGGCCTTACGACCTTCGCGACCCGCTCTGCCGCAGCCAGATCTCTTGAGACCCTGACGCTGATCCACCAAAGCATCGATAGCGTAGACGCCCTCGTACGGATGCTAGCGAAGCTTGACGCCCTCACGACTCTAAACGTCGTGCAGGCAGCAGCTCCCACGGTTGGTGATGCTACATTCCTGTTCATGCCCTACGTCGCGTCGCGATCGCTGAGGAAGTTGCACTGGGACATCTTTGAGAGCGGCGCTGTCGCGGCGACGAGGACAGACGACGTTCTGTCGCGCAGCATCGCGGCCGGTGGGTTCCCGCGGCTGCGGGCGGTGCGCGTGCCCAACGACCCGGACGGACTCTTCCAGGCCCTGTGCAAGCCCAAGGAGCGGGCAGACCTCCCCGGCGACAGGTACCGCAACGCCGGACTGGTGAGCCAGGCCACCAGCTCCAAGGGCTACAGCAAATCCTCCACCAACCTGGCCAGCATGGAGGACCCGGGGGCGCGCTCCTCGTCCGACACCAGGGACAGCGGCAAGGAGCTCCGGCTGCTGCCGGCGCGTGAGTACGGGAGTGACCTGCACGCGGCGCGGCTGGCAGCGCAGGGGCGGCTGGAGGCTGCGCGCCGGTTCCCACGCTTCGAGGCCACCGTGGTTGACGAGAGTGGCGAGGTGGTATCGAGCGAGGGACTGGCTGGGTTCATCGGCGATGCGGGCAGCCGGATACAATACTGCCTCGTGCCGGACGAAGGGGGGACGGACTCGCGGGGCGGGCTTGCTGTCATGGACGACTTGCTCGGCGACGGGGGCGAGGACCTGCTCCGGAGGGGCGATGTTAGCAGTAATGCCGGGGGCGGATTCGGCACAGGGGTGGCGCCTTGTTGCGTACTGCCAGGACAGCAGGTTGAGAAGAGCGAAGGCGCGCCCAGCCGGGGGAGACTTATCAAACGAGACAGCGGAGGGAAGAGCAGCAAGGAGAGGGAGAAGGACAAGAACAAGGACAAGGACAAGGACAAGGAGAGGGAGAGGGAGAGGGAGAGGGAGAGGGAGGGCGAGGATGTTGGCAGGGCGAGGGAGGGGTGCACAGGACGATGGAACTCGTATAATTCGGAGGGGCTGGTGGACAAGAAGAGCGCCTCGGGAGACCGATGGTGGCACGTCGAACGGGGACGGTGGAGGGGCCGAGTAGAGCTGTCTTGACCAACAGGCGCAGAGGCTGCGAGGGACCAAGAGATACCCAAACATGCGAGGACGATTTTCATTGTTTTGTATAGAAGTCCAAAGCCTCGACCAGACGAGGCGGACAAGGTAGTCATAATGAATAATGCCCAAAGCCAACCCAAGGCAGTACACAACAAATGGCAGGCTAGTCATCGTAGTCTTGGTCAGAGGTCGAGAAAACCCAAAGCCTCGAAAGTGGTTGAAGATGATGCTTGAGGTTTGATGGGTGGTGAGCGGCTTCAGGGTTAAGGGGGAGTCTCCCCCAGTGCCATCAACCCCGACAGAACCCTGACTTCTTGCCAGGCAGTTGCCAGACGTCATCACAGCCGAAGCCGAGCCCGGCCGGAAGCGCCGAGCGAGATATTTCGGCGACCCAACAAGGACCAACAACACATTCTACCTCCACGCCGCTGCTCTAGTTATTCAGCTGCCGCTCTTTCTTCTGACGTGGACCCGAGCCAGAGCACATCTTGAATTGGTCAGCTGGAAGCCATGCGAACACGTCTAGCCTCGACAAGCCGCAGCCTCTGCGCCAGGTGCAACGCCCGGCAGAGAGCGTGTCAGCCGTTGGCATCAGCAGCTGCGAGGACGTATTCGACGGCGAGAGCGGCGCCACGAGCCCCATTGAAGTGCCATACGGGGCAGCGGCGGCAGCAGCATCAGCAGTACAACACGCAGCACAGGTGGCTGTCCTCGCAATCTCAACCCGAAGCCGTCGAGGAAGCCGTCGAGGAAGCCCAGCCGCAACAACGCCATGATCAAATCCGGCCGGCCAACAAGGAATGGGACCACACAAAGCCCCTCCCGTACTACGACCTCTTCCCCGAGACTCTGCCGCAGGGCCCCCCGCCCCAAGGACCCTTCGACATCGACGTGCGCGCCCTCCGCCGTGAGTTCCTGCGCCTGCAGGCCGCAAGCCACCCAGACTACTTTCACTCCGCCTCGACCTCCTCGAGTCCCTCGAGTAACCCATCCGACCCAGAAAACACCTCAGCAGCGAGGCGCCGCCGGCAGGCCGAGGCCGCGTCGAGCCACATCAACGCCGCCTACAAGACGCTGTCGCACCCACTCCTCCGCGCGCAGTACATCCTCGCCGAGAGGTACGGGGTCGACCTGGCCGGCGACGAGGCTGGGAGCCACACGGGTGGGGCCCGCGGGCCCGCCGCCGACCCCGCCCTCCTCGTTGAGGTGCTCGAGGCGCGGGAGGCCATAGAAGAGGCCGAGTCCGAGGCCGACCTGGAGGGGCCGATGGCCGAGAACGAAGGGCGGATCGAGCGGTGCGTCGAGGGGCTGCGGCGGGCATTCGCCGAGGGGGATGTCGAAGGTGCTGTCGGGGAGGCGGTGAGGCTGAGGTATTGGGAGAGCATCAAGGAGGGCATTCGGGGATGGGAGAAGGGCGTTGGAGGCGGGCTCCTGCATCATTAGGTACATGCTGATATGTTTCGAAGAAATTCCGTGGTGATACCCTGGGATACTGCTGAGCGGGTGTCTCAGGTCTGGAGACTTTCCACTCCCTGGGTGGGCGCTGGGTGAGCGCCTTGACGCTTGACCTTTAGTTTTCAGTGGAGGAAGCTGCAAGGTAGACCTCGCCGAGTCGCCCGGGCTGAACGCAATATCGTGGGGTACTGTACACTCCACTGATATGATCGTATAGTCCAGAGAACCACATACCCTGCATGCAGTCTTACAAACCACTCATCACTGGCACGGGAGAAAATCATCGTGAAAGAGAAAATAAGAAAGAGACAAGTCACCACAGCCCCCGCGTCATGAGACGGTGTTCATGGTATTACCAACTAAATGGCCATTCATTCAACCGGATATTTGGTGTCATGAGGAAATGCAACTTGTTCCATATAAGCTCAGTATTTTGCCTTTGCGACAGACTGTTTGATTGATATTCTTCTTTTTTTGTCTTTGGCGGCATCTGTATGGAAAAGATAAGCCACAGTGTGTTTGATGAATAGATGCGCATCTTGATGGCCTCCACTCAACCAGAGGGCCATATTCTATGCCTATAGACAGCTTCGGGTGCACCATTCTATCACCTTGTTTGCCAGCAATATCATGTAGCATTCCTGCTAAGTTTTTGACAAGGGACGGGAAGGCATGGAGATGACCTATGATTGAAAGTCTTCAAAATCTGAGTTTCTTGCTGAAGTATTCCGCGTTTCTCTTCGTTTCCCTTATGTATTGCGAATTGCATTGTCCTTGTACTATCAATGCAAACGTAAGTGGCCTCGAGCACTGAGCAGCAACCATTCCAAAGACCACAAAGGCGGAATAAGGCCGCATACCCGTGGTATTCGGGGGTTCTCTCCTTTCTTGGAAATGAGACTCTAGCGGAACTCCCGAAAGTATTATACCAGGTTCTAGATCAATATCTGGCATCGGAAGGTCTCGCAGCGAAACCTTTCAGTATAACACACAGGGCACAGAAACCTTTTAGGTCATGCTAATCCGGCCCCTTCTGTGAGGGATTAGAGCTCGGGAACTGATCAGTCAGGTCAGGACAGTCTGGGCTACACATGGCACTGAAGTTCCACATGTTAATGGGCAAACAAACCAACCCTAGTCCGGTCCTGGGAACTGGATGTGGATGGAGAGGTCCGGGGCATGTGGAAACACCGGAGAGACTTCAAGAAGTGTTGGTTCATGCGCGGGCATACGCAACAACATCAGTGATACTTGACGACGTTGACGCTGCAGGTCAGGGCTACCCTCGAGGGGGTCGTGGCACCACCATATCTTGAAACCACCCCCTATGATTCTTGCGGGGGCTTCTTACCTGTCCTGCGTGGATCGATCTCTGATTAGATCTTCCCAACAATATGTGACCACGGACTTGGAAGAAACTCCGTGGCTTGCGTTCTTCTTATGCAGGCAGCTCTTTGAGAGACTTCCCATCGCACTGTCCTCGGAGCTTGCGTCTACTTCAGACTGACGTCGACCCCGAGCTGCAGCCTCGGGCATCGAGTGTACACACTGCCTTTGAGGCCCCTCAGACCTGCGTCGGATTGGAATTGTGTAAATGTCTAGGTACGTTCAATGTTGCAATGAGAATCATTGACAAACCTTCAATGAATTATTAGCAATGCCTGTTGGGTAGGTGCGTCACACAGGGTGGCCCAGGTATATACCTACTCTTGGCCGGTCGGATGCCTGACTCGTCCAAACAGCCAAGTCATCTGAAGTCCCAGATCTCAACCGAACGTTGGGCTGACGGGAGTCAAAAAAGTCTTGTCATCGCGGGTGAAACTCAAGGTGTGGCATGGGGCGGGTAAATTTCCCTACAAGAGCCGAACGTGGCTTTCTTGGCCACCTACACCTCACGAATCGAAACCACAGCTATAGCTAGACTTCAGACAGAACCAAAACTGCCAATGGAAGTCAACAACGGACTCTGCGACAGGAAGGGGGCCAGAAGATGCTTATCGTTTGCATCGCTAGGGTCCTCAGTGGCTGTCCCGAATGATCAGAGCTGAAGAGCTCAAGTATTAAATAGTAGTATTCTCCTCCGATCCCGAGTAGGACGTGTACAGCCCACATTCATCTCACTACGCCATTAATTCTTCGCCCATCTTCCATTCTCAGTGCTGGTCCACTATCGTTTAGAACTTCTCATTATTGGAAAGCTTGTCGCGTATTATCCTTACCTTTCTTCAAGATGAAGTTTAGTCTCACCCTGCTGTCAGCACTTCTGGCTGTCACTGTCAGTGCTGGTCCAATCATTGCCCAACATGGAGGAAATACAGCCGTTGCCGTTACAAAGCGAGGTATGACACCGTGATCTCTGTAAATCGGTGTAACTCATCTCCTAATGTAACGGCTTCAGACCTTAGAGCACTTAAGCGCGGAGGCGGTGGCCAAGGTAACGCCAACGCCCAAGCAGGCGGCCAGGCCAATGCTGCGCAGGACAACCAGCAAGAGAACGCTCAGGATCAAGATGCACAGGCGCAGGAGGGTGATGCACAGGCGGAGGAGGATGATGCACAGGCGGAGGAGGATGATGCACAGGCGCAGGAGGATGATGCACAGCAAGACGCCCAGCAGGGAAACCAGCAGAACAACCAGGATGCCCAGGATGCCCAGCAGGACGCCCAGCAAGATAATCAGCAGGACAACCAGAACAACCAGAACAACCAGGACAACCAGGATGCCCAGGATGCCCAGGATGCCCAGCAGGACGCCCAGCAAGATAATCAGCAGGACAACCAGAACAACCAGGACGCCCAGCAGGGCAATCAACAGGGCAACCAACAGGACAACCAGCAAAACAATAACAACAATGCTAATGGTGAGGAGATTGAGAATTCTGACATAGACGAGAGTGGCGATGTGGATGCACAGGAGCAAGCTGCAGCCGAGCAGGCTGATGCTAATGGTGACGGGCGGCTCAATGCCCCAGAAATCATTGAAGCCACCGACATTGTTGAAGCCGCTGCGGAGGAAGACGCACAGTAAGATTTATGCGAGCTGCTCACTGTCGATGTAATGGAATTGCGGCCCAGTCGTCCTTAAAAGCGCACTTGGAAAGGAAATGACAGTCATTACTTGTGGAATTGCCAGTTAATCAAAGTCGCTTCTGGGAATGGTTCCCGGTGCCTCGGGAGTTGTGGGTGCTCATATGTCTTAGTACACGACGTCGGGTTGAATGTTTCATATTTGTATGTGTGTTTTCGATCATAATCTTCAGCAAACCCCTCACCTAGGTAGCTGAGGGTTAAAGGTAAATGAAACGGAAAAGCATGCCTAGGTAATTCTGGTCAAGAGGGATGGGGGGCTCCCCATTGCATTGAAGTCCAAGGCGCCAAGTGTGCGGTTATGTATCGAATGAGCTGGGGCATTGCAATACCTTGCAATATGCAAAATACAGTCAAGTCACTCATGCCATGGTACCATGTGCCCCAGGCGGCGGCGGCGTCTTCGTCAGACTTTCCGTAGACCCTTGCTTGCACGCTTCTGTGGTCGTGTCTACGGTGTTTCTCAGAATTACTGCTTCGTTCAATTTGAGCCACTCTATTCCACGAGATAGCGCGAGATGTATCACCAGTACCTTGGCACATCATTGATTCTATCAGCTCATGCATTGCCGAACGAGGGGTTGGGGATGCTTCCTGGGCTCTCCCTATCCGGGCGACGCTTCTCTCCTCGGCGCTGTTTATTTTACCTGAACCGACCAACCTTGATGATTTCAGTTTCTTGTTGTGCATAAAATTCGCTGACCTGGTTCGTCCTGTTGGTTCAGAAATACCTGCCAGTTATTCATGGCGCCGTATGTCAACGTCACTGAAACTAGCAATTTTCATCAATGCCATACTGACTCTCTTTGTTATATGTTGAGCTCCGAAAGAAGCTTGTGTGATTCCGTCATTCGCTCTTACTTATTGTCATCGCAGTCGACACGGAATAAATCAGAGCGTGTCGCAGCGTCAGCATTGTGTATCTATGCCAACACTTAGAGCCGTAGCGAAGTAGGCTCGTGTCTTCCGTGAGAAAATCCAAACAATCCCTCCTTGTAAAGCAGCGTGCATGGATGGGTGCCAGGCTGACAGAGACGGAACATATTGAATGTCCAGGTGCTTGTTGAGTTCGAAACCTAGCTTATCGTTGCTGAGTACGAGTTGTCGATTCAAAACGCTGCGATTTGTGGATTGAGAATGGACTCGTACCGTAAGCGCGTGGAGCAGCAGACAGCTGCGACGTCAATGAAGTGGTTCGATGGAGTCAACTTGGAGTAGCATCTCATTCTTATTGCTCCTATGGAGCAAATGACACTCAGTGACGCGCGGGTATGGGTCTGAGATATCTGGTTGACTAAATGCAACGTTTGATAACCGAACAAAGACGTCTGATCAGGCACCCTAACTTTCACACCGAATAGAGCGTGAACGTTACCCTGGCACAGAGCAGTGTCTGGGAGTGGGGTCGAGCTGGTAGCCGAGTTGGCG
Organism: Diaporthe ampelina; assembly: GCA_023522825.1. Classification (NCBI taxonomy): domain Eukaryota; kingdom Fungi; phylum Ascomycota; class Sordariomycetes; order Diaporthales; family Diaporthaceae; genus Diaporthe; species Diaporthe ampelina. Next base: position 302,109 of record JAMFTM010000034.1, read on the forward strand.
GAGACAGGACTATTTTTGAGTAGATTTGCCCTCACGATACCACAGCTCACGATAGAAAAGCCGAGGTCTTGGTGGTTGTAGCAGGGGCTGCCGTGGAGCGAGTACTGGTTACTTAGCACGCATTGTCGTTCCAGCATGCAGCCCGATCCTCTGGGGAAGTGGGGCGGGCCGCTGTCTCGGTAAAACGAGAGTTGGCCCCCCCCTGGCTAAATTCGACCTACGCACGGGCCACTCAAATTTCTTTTATTCTCTCTTAAAGTAAGTTTCTCTTAATAGCTTCCTCAACTCTTCATTTAAAATTATATAAAAAATATTTCTAAAGTCCTTATTAGAACTCCTATAAGACTATAATTTTTAAATATTTATTTTTAAAGAATTATATATTTATTAGTAAAATTTAAAACCTTGAAAAATAAATATTTAAAAAATCTAGTCTTATAGAGATTCTAATAAGAATCTTAAGGGTATTTTTTATATAATTTCTAGTAAATAATTTAGAAAGTTATGAAGGAAAGATGTCTTTTAAAATAAACTTAAGAAATTTGAGTGGCCCGTGTGTAGGTCGAATTTAGCCAGGGGGGGGCCAACTCTCGTTTTACCGAGACAGCGGGCGGGCCACTGCGGGTAAGCTAAGAACTTAAGTACTTAGGTATCCAGATAAGGGTACCTACCCGGCGAGGTACCCAGCCACCTAGGCAGGCAGTGACTCACCTAGATGCCCGGGTATTGAGGTACATGACCTGCCAGGTACCGCCCTAGGACTTGACCCCGTCTGCTGCGCTGAGCCGTAAGCTAACAGGCAACGGCTTCGACTTGGATTCGAAACCTCGAGTCACTCGTCCTTGTCCTTCACGTTGCACCATGCCGGGAACTGCTATGGGCGCAGTCAATACTTGACTATCCGCCAAGTGTTCATGGTGTTCTTCGAGTAGACTCCAAGCCTCTCCGCTCAGTTCGTTTTACCCCTTCTGAATTCACAAGCGCCTCCTGTTTCATCGCCTGCCGTCACCTCCAACCCGCTCGAGCATGGATCCAGCTGCCTCGGCGAGTCGTGGCTGCGGGCCAGGCAGACAAGACTACATCACCACTGGCTGCCTGGTCTGCAAAAAGACTGATCTAGACGATGCTATTCGCCCCTACTCGAAGCTTCTGGACTACCGATGGTGCCGTTTTGAGACCATTGGGAGTGGCGATGACCACAACGTTGCCATCGTCAGGGTCCATGTCCTCCCAGATGACTCCTTCAACAGCCTCATCCCTCGAGACAATCCTGTACTTCGAGGCAAGAAGAAGACACTCCTTGCATCCCTTGACTATTCTCCCTTCACCTGGAGAGGATGGCCCGAGCATGGAGCGCCCCTAAGCTTCCCCCGCGTTTCACCCCAGAATGAGCCTTCTCAAGGCTTTCCTCAGCATGACGGTTCTTTACTTGCTATGTTTAACAACATTCCATCACCGGGGCCCAACATTTCCCTCATTCAAGACCATATCACCAAAGAAGCAATGACCAGCCTTCTATCTGGCACTGTCAAGGGTTTGAAAACCGAGCTGTACCCATATCAATGTCGCTCGGCCGCGATGATGGTCCAAAAGGAGGAGTACCCTGGCGAAATTCTGGATCCGCGCCTTGCACAAGTCCTCGACCAACACGAAACGTCTTGGTACTACGACTCGAACACAGGCGAGGCTCGCAGAGAGTCCCGTCGCTATGACCACATATGCGGTGGGATCTTGGCTGAGGAAATGGGATCGGGGAAGACTTTGATCTCTCTTGCTCTCATCGCAGCGACAAGAGATCAACCAGCTGTTATTCCAGAAATCTTTCGTGGCGGTAATCTCACTATACGGCCGACGGTTGGATCTCTAATGGACATGGCAGCTTCAGTTGCTACCAAGAGCGGCGTATCATGGAAGCGCTATATCGACTCACGCTACCGAAATTGCATCCGAGCCATCGAAAGGAACCCCGGCTGGTATTCTTTGCCAAGACCACACGGCGCAAGAACATCTCGGCGCACTGGGGCTGACAACAGTCTCCCACCCACCCGAGTCTTCATCAGCCACGCAAGTCTGATAATTGTGCCTCCCAACCTTCTGACACAGTGGATACAAGAGATCTCAAAACATACAAAAGGCCTCACGGTGCTAGAAATCGCATCGAAGAAGATCAGAGGCTCGATTTCAAACAATATTCCTTGTATAGACGACCTGATTCACTGTGATATTGCTATCTGCACTGTTACGCGGTTGGAAACGATATGGTCAAACCACAAGCGACTTGAAGCTGATGGATCGTACTCGCTGGATTGTTCTCTTGGCCAGGTCCAGTTCAAGCGCTGCATTGTGGACGAAGGCCACAGACTCGGCAATATCAGGCTCAGCAGTGTCCGGACCGATTTACTACAGGCTCTGGAAGCTCTGCACGTCAATGCCCGGTGGATCGTCACGGGTACACCAGCCAAGGGGCTGTTTGGAATGGAGAAGAGCAGCGATGTCAATACCTCATTGGCGGAATCATCCACTAAACAGGAGAGCGAAGACCTCAAGCGTATTGGCTCTATCGCGACCTTCTATCTCAAAGCCCGGCCTTGGTCGAGCACGACTCAGAGTCACCGTGATACCCTCGCCGATTGGAAAACCTACATGGTCCAGGGCCGCAAAGATTGCCTTGCCTCCACATTCAATTCTTTGATCGTCCGGCATCAACTCTCGGAGATTAGCGACATGTTACCGGCGGTTGATTCCAAGATCGTCAAACTCGAAGGCTCCTACCAGGACAAACTCTGTATGAATCTTTTCTCCATGATGATTATCTTCAACGCCGTACAATCTCAGCGAACGGACCAAGACTACTTCTTTCACCCAAGAAATCGCAGAGCTATGCTCGAGTTGGTCAATAACCTGAGGCAAGCAATCTTCTTCGGTGGCTCTTTCTTTTCGGAGTCTGAGATCCAGAAGTCTGTGGAGACTGCAGAGAGCTTCTTGGAGGAAAAGGCTGTACCCATCAATGAGATTGACGGGGCGCTCCTGAAGGCTTCAATCAATCTCGGAAAGACCGCCGTGGGCAACAAGATCAAGCGGGCTGCAAATGTTTTTCATGAGATGCCTATTTATGTTGAACAATTTCCCGGGGGTTGTTCCACTGCGTGGTCGGTGGATGAAGCGACCGGCAATGGTCCGTTGTGTACCAACTGGAAGCTAGTGATCGCAGCCCAGAGGACCCTACGCCCTTTCTTGGGCTCGACTGCAGTCTTGAATACGTACTTGAACAGTGGATCGTTTGTCACCGAGGGCCTATCGGCGCAAGGCCGCGCTATTCATGACGCCCAGCCGTCGCCGAGCCCAAGTGTCGGCCGGAATTCCGAGAAAACTCTAGCCGGCAACACGAAGCTGGGTGAAGATCACATCAACCCACGAAGGGGCCACGCAGCCATCAAACTAGACGGGAAGGGAATTCTAACACCGCCGCAGACACCTCAGGAGGAGATTGAGATCGCGGAGCCGCTGGCAGAGACCCGGCTCATATCGACGGTATCCGCGAAGTTGTCCTATCTCATAGACGAAATCGCTTTACACCAAAAGGAGGAGCAAATCATCGTATTTTACGACAACGACAACGTAGCCTGGTACCTTGCGGGCGTATTAGAGATGCTCCAGATCCACCATCTGATCTACTCCAAGGGAATCTCGGTAGACCGCCGGGCCCGTTACGTCTCCACCTTCACACACGGCAGTAAGTTCCGCGTGCTGCTCATGGACATTGCTGAGGCCGCCTTTGGCCTGGATATGAAGTCTGCGTCGCGGATCTACTTCATTAGCCCCGTACTGGACCCACAAGTCGAGGCTCAAGCCATCGGGCGCGTAAGGCGGATCAGCCAGCAGAAGAGGGTCACAGTCGAAACGCTGGTGCTCAAGGATAGCATCGAGGAGCTCATTATCGAGCGGAAGATGAAGATGACACGAGCGGAGCACCGACGGTGCAAGACCGTTCTTGATGACCGCCCGATTTACAACTGGATACTCAATGCGAGGATTGTCCCTCTCCCAGATGTGAGCAACGACGATGGACCAGCACAGATGGCGCCACTAGCGATACCACAGTATGTCTTTGGGCGGGAGTTCGGACGCGAGGTGGTTGATCCCGACGAAGATATCCTCTCTGGAGACCCATCACATACCACGGCAAGTCCGGACAAGGCGAAGCGCAAGCGACCAGCCAGGGATGGCGAGCCTGAGGGGAAGCTGCGGACCCAAAAGAGGGCCCGCTTCGCCGGTGCAGAAGACGAGGTCTCAGATGTGTCCGGCCGAAAGCGCCAGCGGTGAGGGGCAGTCACATTCGCGCACCGAGACTGTGTTGAACACAACGAGGATCGCCTTGCCGCAGGTCGGTAGCACTTTCACAGAATCTGCCGCTGATGTCCCTGGTGGCTCACAAGCCTCCCCTGCCGGGCCGACCTGACAAAGGTGGTCGCTTTGTGGAGATATTGGGTTCTGCGATCCAAACGAACCGGGGGAATACGATTCATTACATTCCGGCCGGCCAGGGGATTGTTTGTGCCATTAGGGTGCATTTGCTTCTCCATCTTGTAGGTCTGGGTCGGGACTGTTTGTGTATATAGACACGGGATTCATGTAGATTACTAGTAGAGGAAAAGAGGCTTGGGCTGGGGGCGGGAAGGGGCCTTTCTTGTCCATCTGGGCTGGAGACCTTTCTGGTCAGTGTGCCGCAGGTAGCCTTGTGTTGTTAGATTGCAAAGCCTCTATTGTACAGCAGATGTCCGGTTGAGTACTCCAACCAGAAGGGGAGTGAGGGTGCGCCAAGCTTTGCGCAGCCAGCAGTAGTTGGGGATGGAAGAGTTGAGCTCGTCAAGATGCAATCGGCGGGGCCACTTGATGAGACTCGGCGGCCCAGGGAGCGGCTATTAGCGTGCCCAGGGCCATCATAAGGCAGCCCGGGGTGACAAGCTTTCTGGGCGTTTGTGGGCCAAGGGGCCAAGGCGGCAACCATGCAGCCAACGGTAACATCAGAAGAGTTTCGATTCTCAATTCATTTCCCCCTCACGTGCACTCACTCGGATACAATTTGGGGGGCTCTAGCAATGGTGCTTGCTACCCTCTCACTGACAACGAGTCGTCAATGAGACAGGCCCTTGCCAGGGTCACGTTGATGGTCGGTTGGACGTGAGGGCATTCGGGGGCCTCTGCTGTCTGGTCACTCGGGCCTGGCAGCAGCATTGCAGGATTTATTTTATCAGACCAAACCCAGCCCCTCGATTTTGGGACAAATGACACGCATCCTGGTTTGCAATGATCAATGCTGTTGACCGTCCAGGAACCATTGCTACAGTAGGCGCCACAAGAGGGCCCGAGACGTTGGCAGCGTGTCCAATGGCACGCCCCTGCGCCTCCCCACCACGGGACCCCTGAGACGTCTCACAGGCGTCGCGCAGAGCCTCAAAACTACATAAGTACCATGTCTTTTAAGCTTTTCTTCTCCACTTTTGACCTCCCCTTGGCAGCGAACACCACCAAGCACCCAGGGATCGAGCCCTTGGACAATGTTTAATGGGCATGGCCATGTGGCACCTCTGGCTGCTGGCGAATCAAACATTTTTCTTACGAAACCCCCCTGCTTCACTGACAGTAGACTGGATGGGTGGCCGCGATGGAATGGACCGACTCGCAGGGAGCTTCTCCAAGTACAGCCCCTGCCCACAAACAGGGGCTGACACTTGGGGCCCCTGGGACGTGCCACCGCGCCTGGCAGACACGCGAGCTGGGCTGGCTGGGCTGGCTGGGCTGGCTGGCCGCGTCGGTGCGGGAGTTGAACGAGCCAAGAGGCGTGTGGGCTCTCGCTCTCGGCTTCCTGCCGAGTGGGTGCTGGCCCCCATCGAAGAAGCTCAGGAAGCTTGTGCACATCACTGGTTGCCGAGCTGGCTAATTAAGTTAAGCATTCGGAGCATCAGAACTTGGGCCACACGCTATTTCCCTCCCCCAGCAAGCAGAACAACAACAACAACAGCAGCAACAACAACAGCAGCCCTCCTCGCCCGTCCCATATGCTCCCTCCACATCATAACTAAATCCGACCTTCAGCATCAGAGGAGACATCCATCTTGGCAGACCTGAGATGGCAGGTGCCAGATGTCGGATGCGTGGCCAGTGCTGAACGCACAGAACGTGTCGTCTCGTGGCGCCGCGGCCCAAGTTGGGGTGGAGCCACCCACGCTTGTGCACACCCTGGGGAAACAGGAGATCAACCATGATTTTCATGATCTTCAAAACAAGAATCCCGGGGGATCAAAGCATGGATGTGCACCAGTCGCAAGCCAGCCAGCCCTCTCCACTGCCTCTGATGCCCGTCTTCATGTCCTCCATCCTACCACGAAGCAGCATGCCTTTTCCTCCCTCGTCTTCTTCTTTTCTCAACATCCTGCCCGTATTTGGGCTGAGATGGGTTTCACGCCAGGTCTCATCCCAACTCCGCCACAGTCGTCGGCGGAAATGCCACCTTGCACCTGGGGCATGCGTTCACCATCAACCATCGCCATCCCCACCCCGCTATGAGTTTCGTCTGGTCTCTATCTCGTCGCATGATTCACCAAGCCAGCAACTTGAGGTGACAGCCTACTGACATGGCTTGGACGTCTACGCCAAGCCGTCTCAGGCATGGGGTTTTCTGAGCACCAACTTCCACCAAATGGTTCACCCACTAGGGTGGTGCTATGTCATCTTCCACCTGTAGGGGGAATCCCTCACGACAGGGGATACAGGATTCAGGTGTTTCGCCCCCACCCCCTTCGTGGTGTCGCGTCTGGCGGACTTCTGCCGCGATGCCTTCTCGTTGTGGTCCTCACAAGTCAGCCAGGCGGCGTTGCCGCGCGCGACCCTTGGTAGGGGTCTGATGGTCGGCTTCGAGTGGCTTGGTGACGCTTCTGCCACTATCCTCCGCGAGTCTGCCCAACGTCTCACGGCAGGTGTGCTCCACACACTGAATGCTTCCTGGCTTGGTCGAGTATTAATACGAGCTGTCCCGTCCGCCTCCCTCCGTCCATCATATCTCATTCTCGCCATCATCAGCCTCATCCGTTATCTCTCCTCTTCTCCTGGTCGATTCTTCACACCAAGGCAGGGCCTTGTTCACTTCTAATCACTACTGTTTTATAAACTTCAAAGCTCCTACTTTTACCAGACTTGAGATACCTACATACCCTTCCAATCCATCACAACAGAACTATCACCATGTTCGCAAAACTTCTTGTCCTCGCACTCGCTGCCTCACCACTCGTTGCCGCCCACGGCCGCGTTGATGTGGTCACTGGCGACGCTGGTGGAAATGGTACGGCTCTCGCCATCCAGGGCGGTGTCGTCCCCCTGACAGGAAGGAACAAAGTTGTAAGTAACCAAGATACTGTGCACCTACGACCACCAGCTCCCTCCACCGTTTACCCCATGAGCCCTGAGCTGACCGAAGTCCACAAAAATCTAGACCGAGGTAGACACCACCGTCTTCGGCTCTCGCAACCCGGCCAGCGACGGTCTGGGCAAGACCACCGACACAGGCAAGATCCAGGCGGCAGACCTGAACCAGCTCATGACCCAGGCCACGGCGCAGGCGGGCACGACATTGCCGCAGGTTAACTCGTCACTAAGCGGGACGTGGCACGTGGTGACATCCGATGGCTTCGGCAAGGTCTTCGCCGTGCTCGACCCGACGGCTACCGGATCCTTCGCCAACGGTGTGCCGTTGACCACGACGCTTGACGTCCCCGGCAACAACGGAAACCCCCCAAAGGGAAACAACAAGTACAAGAAGTCCGTCCTGCGGCGCCTGGCCGAGAGCGCGGGCGTCATCGAGAAGCGCGCCACCAACGTGAACGAGGACTTCCCAATGACCTTCTCAGTCCCCGCCGGCACGACCTGCAGCGGCACCGTCGGCGACCAGACTAATGTCTGCCTCGTCAAGATTGCCAACAAGAACGGGGCCGGCCCATTCGGTGGCGTCGTTCCCATCCAGATGGCTGGCGCCGCGCCTGCCGCTGCCCCCGCTGCCCCCGCTGTCGCGGCTGGCAGTGCCGGGACCGCTGCGGCCAAGGAGAGGAGGGAGTTCGTCGCCTGAGAGAGTCAACTGCGGCATCCTGGCCGCGGCTGAACAGAGATGTGGATATCGGTCTTTGCTTGGTGCTTGGCGCGAGGCACGTAGTCTCATAGACTGGACTGAGGAACAAGAGCGACCTATTTGCTGCTGCACGGCGACGGGTGGGGGACAAGAGGGTATGAACAACTGGGTTGATTCTCCTCTTCCCATTCCGGTCTGTGTCGTTGTGAGGACTGGGTTTCAGGGCTACTTTGCCCGCATATGTACATGTATATCACTACATGCGGCCTGGAGAACGGGCTGTTCGAGGGCTTGAGTAGTACGGAGACTTGAGATATCATTGGGGCGTAGATTCTATTCTGTCGCTGACAATATTTTAAATGCTTTCTCACCTTTCTTCATCCCTGTTCCAGTCTTTGTCGTGCGCGTAAGACCTGGAAGGAGGATAATTTCATCTGCATTGATTTAGAAAGCAAATCAGCGTGATTGGTTTGTCCGCTCCAATTCGAATACAGCGAATAAGATGTGAATCTCGCACATATTATGGTAGAATGCCATCAAGAAAGAATAATCACGAGATCGATGTCTAATCGAGGATAAATACGAGCGCAATAGATCCAGCCTCTTATCATTCCGGGCTGACTGTTCACTTTGACCCAAGAAACTCAACCTCAAAGTTTCGCAGAGGCGGAGACAGCGCGGCCACCTCAGTCAAATCTAGATCATGTGATATATCGGCATGAACTGCCCTCCGAGTCCTCTTACATGATCCGTAGGGTTACTGGTCCTCCCTGAGGCTTCCTGATTCGATTGACTGACCAATAGTACTCAGCATCCTCAACACTTCCCTTGTGCATCCCCGAATTCTACACGGCGGGACCTCTACCCATCCAGTATCGATAGCTCCTGAAAGGGCCGCGCCTCCGGTCTGTGTTGTTATACTGCCTCAAGGGCGCCAAGCCCTGCTGATTAGTATCGAAATACAGCCAACCGTCCAAGATACAAGCCGTGTCCGCCGCCTGGACAAGGCCGCTGCGGATCAGAGTCTTGTGGACGAGGTTCTCGGCAGGCACGACCCCGGAGGCGCCTGCGGCAGTGGGCGTGGGCTCTGTGACCTCAGATTCGAGGGTATCCACATATAGGATGGCGTTATGCTGTTGGAGAAAGTAATTGTTGCAATTTTCTTATCGATGAGGGGCCGCTGTGGAACACTACTACTAACCTCGGAAGCCATAATGTATATTCGGCCCCTGTCGTCGGCCGTGAAGCCTGCCTGCTCCGAGGGGACATTGCCAGGGACTTGGACCTCCGCGGCCAGCTCCTCGTCGGTGAGCCCGCCAATTAACGCTTTCTGGGAGACGAAGTACCAGCGGTGGGAAGACTTGACCCCCCAGTAGACATTGCCAGAAGCTAGGGCGATGCCGTTTGTCCCGGATGTCATGTAAGATGGCCTGGTGCCGTTCCAGTTGCGGATTGGCTCCCCGTTGTAGATGGAGGTGAACCTCTCATCAGGCCTGGTAAAGGTCGTATTGTACAGGCGGCGGATGAACTCGCCCGTATCAAGGTCCAGGGTGGTAATGGACCCGTATTGGGAGTCCTCCGTGATGAAAGCGTAGCCGCTGGTTCCCAGGGTATTGTTGACCTTGATATCGTTCAGCTGCAGCTTCGCAAACCACTCTGGAAATGACGTTAGTCTTGCTATTAATCAACAGGTCTTGCAATCTAGTACCATCAAAGACAAGAAAGGCCAAGTTCCGTGACAGGAGAGGATTGTTACTTACGTCCCTGCGGATAGATGTAGGTGCGGACGACTTCACCGGTGACGTAGTTGAAATTGATCACCTTGGGACCCTCGGGAACTGGCATTTCCCTGTTAAACCCTGACCGTTATTATAGGCCGCATACTATTCTGTATTAAATATACTTACGCGCCGTTGGGGATACCAGAGTCGAGCACCCACCAACCGCCAATAGAATCAAGCACGACATTTTGCACGTTTACAAAGCAGGTGGAAGCATTCTGGCCTTCTGGACAATCCTGCCATTCCTCAGAAGGCCATGGAATCTCTTCAGTGAACGATATTGCCTTGGTTAAGGAATACTTCTGCTTCTCCATGTTCCTGGCGTACGTGAAGAAGATGTTGTGATCGGGGTCTACCGCTATCCCAGTAGGAGGTAAGAGTCCCTCGTGAACGACCTCCGGCATGTTGCCGATGACCTCCAGATCGCTAGAGCACAGCCCAATAGGCTCGGAGTCATTGCAGGTCGACGAGTACGGGATTGGGCAGTTCCTCAGTTCAGTTAACGACAAACCGCCGGCGCCAGCTGGCCCTGCTAGAACCGCTGCTGGCGCAGGGACTGTCGCCATGGTGTGGAAGTCCCCGGAAATGCAGGCAGAAAATGGCATGTATGCAGTGAGACCTTAGAATCAGCGACGATAGATGAAGGACAAGAGCGGCTGGATGCAGCGAGACTGAGAATTGGCAGGATTCTGCCCATAGCCATGCAGCAAACAGATGCTTAGTTTTGTGCGCAGCAAAAGAGGCCAGGCGCATGGAGGGCTCCGCTTCGAAATAATCTTCCGCCTCCAAGAGAATTGTGTTGATCGGGCAACGTGGTCCAGCGGCCAGGAGCCAACGACATTAGATTAGCTTTTTTGTCTGGTGGGATGGCGCCGCTAAATCTGGAAGCTTCCAATATTGAAGTTTGTTTAGCCGAGCCTGTGTTTGGATGCCCTATCGCGATTGAGGTGAATTAAGTTCGATGACGGGATCACTCGAGGGTCAATGCACACAGCATCCAGCTAGCCTAGGCATTCTACCGTTTCGTAAATGTCGTACCTGAGAAGTCTAGAACATGTAATATTGCACGCATAATCGGAGGTGATGAGTTTGCACTATAAGCAATCTGGACACCCAGGTGCGACGGGCCATGCTGCGCATAGTCCATGCCCGGCTGCCGATCATGGGCGCTCTTGCGAACGCTATGTTGGACTTGCCGGAAGTTCCGTGCTCGCCGAGCTGGTCAGCTCACTGCTTCCCTTATGGTCTTAGAAAGTGGCTGCACCCCTTCAGAGCTCTCATGTCGAAGTTCTTGAAGAGTCGTGTTCATGATACGCTGCTGCAAAACATGCCTTACTTTCAGGGAGGAGTGATGCAAGCCGAGATGAGCCACAATCGCATCTACAAAGTTCTGAATTACCATAGCGTCCCTTATTACAAGGATACTCAGAATAGCGTTTCATTTCAAGGCTGATGGATGTGGTTGCGCATGCGAGATGTCTTATTGCTTCAGGGTCTTGTGCGTTCACCACTGTATGAAGGCACCAAGTACATTTCATATAAATGGGGGATTAGAAACCAACCCACCCTTGTTAGGGCCATGGGCTGAACGCTCGCAGGACCTAGCCAGTAGGTCCGTGCACTAGGCTTATCTTATCAGCCCAAATAGCCACCATATTTACCACAACGTTAGATCGCAGCTTCACTACTTCTTCCATACTATTCCTTAGGTAACCATAGCTTTAAATCAACAATTCTTCAAAGACAATTTAAGCCTTCTTTGCTAATAGGTTTTAAGGACCGTCACAACCCTTATTACTTTAAATATTAGTGAATTCCATAAGTATTATAATAGGGTATATAGGCTATTTTTTAAATAAAGAAGCTCCCTAAGATATAGTTAGAAACTTAAGGTAATATAGTATATAGTAGTAAAACTAGTTATATTACACTTAATTAGAGATATATTATTATACTAAATTTACTTATAAGAGGTACTTATATATAGAATTATATATCTTAGCCTATTTCTATATATTAGAATATTAAATATTATAAGGATTTTACTACTTTTAAAGATATAGGTAGGTAGGTTATTAATTCCTTCTAGTCTACTATTATAGGTATACTTATAGGTATTTTAAATACCTATAGGGCTTACTTATATAATTAGCTAGTAGATTTATATTATCTCCTTCCTTAAATAAACTATTTATAGTCTACTTATATAAATTATATTTACTAGTAGGGCTAATTTAGATATATTAAAATTTTATTTCTTCCTTTATAATTTTTTAATTCTACTAGTATTATAATAAATTAAAATAATATAGTAGTTATATACCTTAGAGTTTAAGTTTTAGTTTAATTTAACTTTAAAAGGGAAGAATATATAATATTTATAGGTTTATTTATAAATAGAAGGTCTAACTTTATTATAATATAGGGAAATTTAGGTTTAAGTCCTAATTTAGGTAATTTTCTTTTTATATCCTTAAGTTATATTAGTATTATTTTAGTATAAGTATTAATTAAGTATAGGGACTTTATTTTATTAACTTAAATATTAAATATTAGAATTACTTAAATTATTTAAAATATTTAAATTTAAAAAGTTTTACTTAATTATTAAAATATTAGTAGGTAGTTAGTAATAACTAGTAAAACTTATTAGGTAGAATAATTACTTAATAAATATTAAGTTATATTAATTTAGTAATTTATTAGTAATTTTACTTAAATATTATTTTACTAGTATATTATAAGCTTTTTATAAAGTATTTATTACTTATATATATTAAGAAGAAATTTATATTATTATACTTATTCTTAAGGATAATTCTATTAAAGTTATATAAAATATAGATATTTCTAATATAATAGGAAGTAATTACCTATAAGTTATTATAATATAGTTTATACTTATAGAATTATTAGTATACTTATAATACCTAATTATTTAGGATAAATATTTATAATAAGGTCTTATTTTCCTATAAGAATATATAAATTTAATTTTATAATACTTTAAGTCTAATAATATAGTTTTATATAATAGGAGCTTTATAATTTACTATTAGCTATCTTATAAAGTTATCCTCTTCTTATTTTATATATTCTTAAATATATATAATATAGGAATTATAAGTTAGAGGAGGAGCTATTTTAAAGAGAAAGAAGTAAAAATTATAATTATAAGATTTTAGTATATAATTATATAATATTATTACTTATTAAACTAAAGTTTAAATATTATAATTTAGGTTAGTTAACTATTTATATAGAATTATATATTTTAGATCTTTATTTATTTTTTTTACCTTATTATTTCCTCTTAACCTAATAAATATAATAGAGTATATATATAACTTGTATTAGTAGTATTAGTCTATTATAACTTTTCTTATAAAATAACTTATATTATTTAATATTTACTTTTTAACTATTTTAAAAATATTAATAATTTTCTTTATTAGTAAAAATATAGCTTTTTAAATCTAATTTAAAATAATTTTAACTTTTACTTATTTTATTATATATTTAATTATAATAAGGATAGAGATCTTATTTATTAATATAAAGTTAATAATTTAGTATATTAGTAGTATTAATAGTATAATAAGGTAGAGATTAGAGAATATTAGATATAATAGCTTTATAAGCTAATATTTTTTATATTTAATAATAACTTATTAAATTATAAGAGTTATTTTAAGGTATTAATATTTTCTAAGAACTTTATAAAGTATACTTTTAATTATAATATAATTATAATTTAGATAGAGCTTTTTAATTATAATAAGTAGGTTATTAAATTTTAGGATTAGAAGAAGAAGTATTACTTTAGGGGTAGTTTTTACCTTATAGAAAGGATTTTTAGGAGAATATTAGTAGAATTATATCTTATATAAATTATTACTAAGTAATATAAAGTACTTCTTTACCTATTTAGGTTTAATAACTTTAAGTAAATTAACTCCTTCTTATAGATACTTATAGACTACTTAGAGATTTATTTAATTAAATTAATATAGCTTATAAATTTACTCTAATAGATTTCTCCCCTCTTTTTATTTAAAAGTAAATAATAAGCTCTTAAAAATAATATCTTTAAGTAGTTAAGATAGGTAATTAGTAAGAATATTAGTCTTCCTAATATAATATATAATATAAATCTTATAGTATTTAATAATATTAAAAAAATATATAATTTTAAAAAGTTAGTTTATTTTTATATTAATTATTTTTAGAAACTTATAATTAGTTAAGATTATAATTTCTATATTTTAAATTTAATAGAATTAGTATTATAGGGAAAATAAGATTTTAAGTAGTTCTTATTTTTAAGTAAAATATTATATTTAAATATTAGTTAGCTTTTTTAAAAAGTATAATATTAAATATAAAATAGATTTTTAAATATAAAGCTAAGGCTAAAATAGAGTTATTCTAATATAATACTTACTAGTATTTAATTTAATTATAAATAATAAATATTAATTAAAAGTTTTAATAACTAGAAGACTTATAATAATATCTCTAATATTATACTATTATTTTTATACTTCTTTTAATAGGGTAATAATTTAACTCTTTAGGCTATTAGTATAGTTAGTAAGGATACTAACTTACTTAGAGTATCTACTAATTAGGTTATATAAATACTTAGTTATATTAATAAAGTTTTAAATCTTTATTATAATTATTAGTATAGAGTAGTTTCTAATAATAATAATTTTAGATAAGTTAGTTATAATATTATTTTTTAAGATAAAGAAATTAAGGAAGATTCCTTACTAAGTAAATAAAATAGTCTTATATATATTAAGTATAAACTTATAGAAAGTAAGATAAGTAAATAAGATTATTAAATACTTATAAAACTCTTCTTTAATATTTATTTAAATAATAATATTATTTATTAAACTATATATAAAGTTATAAAGATTATAAAATATTTTTTTAATTAAAGCTTAGAATATAGTAGGAGTATTATAGAGCCTAAATAAAATTATTAGTTATTTATAAAAACTAAATAAGGTAATAAAAGTAGTCTTCTTTTTTATTTTAGGGTTTAATCTAATATATTAGAAATTATTCTTAAGGTTAATAAAAATATATTATTTATAATCTATAATATATTAAATTTAGTTTATAATATTAAGTATTAGATAAGTATATTTTTTAATATACTTATTTAAGTAATAATAGTTATAATAGAAATATTAGATAATCTTATTAGACTAGGTTTCTCCTTTATATAATATTATTAGCTTTTTAGAAATTAGGTAGGAAGGTAAAAATTAGGAGTTTTTACTCTTATATATAAGTATTTTATTATAAGTTTTAATAAAGTTATATATAGTTTATTCTTATAATAAGTTATATTATTTAGGTAGGAAATAAAAAGGTTTATAATTATTAGTATTAATATAATATATAGTCTTTAATAAAATATTTATATAATATTATTTTTTATTAAATAAACTAGGGAACTAAAGTATATACTTTTAAATATAGGTAGTAACTTAGGGGTTATTAGTAGGAATATCTAGATATTATTTAGGTAGTAAAAAAGAGGATTTTTATATTAGAAATACTATTTCCTCTATTAGAAAACTCTAACTTATATATTTTACTAGTATTAATTTTAGCTAATTTAAGAATATAAATAAATAAAGTATTTTATTTTATATATAATATATTATTTACTAATAGAAAATTATTTTCTTAAAGGTAAGTTTATTTAAAAAGGTATTATTAAGGATAATATTATAAGAGATTATAAATTTTCTTATAAGACTATTAGGTATAATAAATCTTATTATAATAAGAATATCCTTTATTAATTAGGGTTTAGTATTATTAATATTCTTTATTATTATAAAGTTTATAATTATATATAATTTAAGTCTTATTATTAGAGATTTTAAATAATAATAGATAATAAAGTTATAATTAAAAAAGATATTAAAGTTATAATTATTAGCTAATTAAGTTAAGAAAAGGTTATAAAGTATTTAAATATTCTTATAAAATAGTTTATTATAAAGAGGGGGTAAAGAATTACTAGTACCTATTCTTATATAGTAGATATCTTAGTATCCCTAATTCTTAGTATAAAGGTTATTAAAGATTCCTCTTAGAAGATTATTAACTTTATTATTATTCTCTATATAAGAAGCTAAATTATAATATTCTTCTTCCTTATTAAAATTATCCTCTATAAAATAAACTTAAATATTTTAATTAATTAAGTTTATTTAAAAATAACCTTAATTAGTTATCTAATTATATTAGTTAGAGATAATATTATATAAATAATTAGATAAATTAAATTACTTATTATTATAAAGAACTCCCTTAAGAGTAATATTTTAACTTACTAATATATTAGATATATTTTTAAATTAAGTAGGCTTATTTTAGTAATTTTTTATTTAATAGCCTTATTTATTATAATTAAAGTACTTATTATTCTTCTTATTAATTATAATAATAAACTAATTAATATTAAGGTTTAATATATTATAAGTTAAATTCTTAGTAATAAGATAAATAATTTACTTATTAATATATAAGTTAAAAATAGTAGATTATATTAAAGTAGTATTTATTAGCTTAAATTATATAATTTTAGACTTTTTAATAATATTTTAATTAACCTTTATATAATAAAAGGGGGTAGTTATATTATAAAATTATATAATAGTCTTAAGAGTAGAGAAGATTTATAGCTTAATTATCTTATTAATATAAATCTTTATATACTTAATAAGTTCTTTTATAACTTATAATAATATTAAAAAAAGAAACTTATTAAATATCTCTATATAAATATTTAATTAATTAGTTAATATCTTATTAAGTAGGATAAAGTAGATAATTAGGGAATATTATTATATTAGTAAGAGTTTAAAGAAGATATTTTATAAATATTAAGTAAAGTTAATATATAACTTATTCTTATAAGAGAGAAGAATTAAAAAGAATATAATTTAGAAATATAAGATATTATAGTTATTAAGGACTTAAATTATTTCTTTAATAAATACTAACTAGATAGGCTTATTAATAAATACCTATTTAGTAAAGTTATTAAAGTTACTAAATAACTTAAGGAGAACTTAGTAAGTTTATAATTTATATAAAATTATAGAAATATAGAGAAGAATTTATATTTTCTTAAGTTTATTAAAGATAATAATATTAATAATACTAAGTTATAAGTCTTTTAGAAAAGAGACCTTATTATATTAAGAGGTTTTAAATAGGATAAACTTACTAAATAGAATTATTATAAAAAAAACTTCTTATAAATAAATCTCTATTAGTATAAATAATTTTATTAAGTAATTATATAACTTATATTAAAAATTAATTATATTATTTTTATATTAAAATATAAGCTTAAAGCTTAGTTATAATTTATCCTCTTATAAATAGAAGTTTAGAAGAATAATATACTTATTAGATTTACTAAAAGGAATAAAGAACTATATAATATTAATATAAGTTATAATAGTATTAAGTTTTTTAGTAATTATTTAAAATTAAGTAATTTAAGTATTTTTAATTATCTTAAGCTTAATAACTTATTATTATTTAATTTAGTTAAATCTTACTTATAGGTTATTATTTATTTATATAAGATAATTATTTAGGAACTTAATAAAGCCTATAAGTTTATAATAATAATTAGTAAATATACTTAAATATACTTTAATATAAGTATTTATTATCCCTAAATAAAAAATATAAGGATAGTTTATAAGGATTAGGTTTATTAGAAGTAGTATATTTTCCTTAATAAATATTATAATAAATAGGAGAAAAAAAATTAATTAAAAGTAAAGAAATTAGTATAAATAGTAAAACTAATACTTATTTACTTATTTATTAAAAGGATAACTAGTATTATAAATAATATTATAGAGAAAAAATTATAATATTTACTATTATAACTTATAACTAATATATAAACTATTTACTTATAAGTAGTAGTTCTAAATAAATAAATATAATTCTTATATAAATTAATAAATAAAATAGTCTTCCTATAATTATTATTAATAGGAAAATAGAGAAATA
This sequence comes from Diaporthe ampelina, assembly GCA_023522825.1. NCBI lineage: Eukaryota > Fungi > Ascomycota > Sordariomycetes > Diaporthales > Diaporthaceae > Diaporthe > Diaporthe ampelina. The sequence goes on from JAMFTM010000034.1 coordinate 320,079, forward strand.
GGTATTTATATAGTTATAATACTAATATTTATATTATTTAGTTAGTTACTTAGATAGCTACTTAGATAGTTACTTAGATAATTACTTAAAAGGTTATTTAAAAGTATATTTTAGGGTTACTTAGGTTAATTATAATTATTTCTTATTAAGTTTAAGGCTAAATAAGGTTTTCTTAATAAAAATAATTATTTTTATATATCTTAGCCTATTTCTATATATTAGAATACTAGATATTATAAGGATTCTACTACTTCTAAAAGTATAGGTAGGTGGGTTATTAATTCCTTTTAGTTTGCTATTATGGGTGTACCTATAGGTGTTTTAGGTGCCTATAGGGCTTGCTTATGTAACTAGCTAGCGGATTTATAGAATTCCTAACTACCTCTATTTACTTAAATAAGGAAACTAATTGTTAAAGTATCACTCAGTAATACCCTTAATTATATAGTTTCTTTTAATTATCCTCCCATTAGTTCAAGTTTCACGGTGTAAGATATCTTAGAGATCTTATGGTTGTTTATCTACTTATAAGTGAAGATGAAGAGTTTATATGGAGGTTAGGAAATTCGCGCTGCCCAAAGGGGGGGGGGTGCCTTAAGGCGCATGAGGCACGGTATCTTTCCTATCATGGCATTTTGCTTATCACTCGGGACCTGGATACCTCTGCCCCAGACCTCTGTTCCTAACGTGACTACCTTCGTAGCTTCAAATAGGCTGTTCTTGGGTGGATAACTGCCAACTATTCTCAAACGATGGGTCTGCAATAAGTATTTACAGGACAACGTGACTCTTGGACGCTTTCAGGCGCTCTTCTGTCTCCTCCTCGCTAGTTCGATACTTACTGTTGCAGGGCTCGTCACAATCACTGTGAGCACCCTGATCCGATGACTGAAATTGTCCATTCACACGCCCTACTGGAAGATGCAGCTTTGGTGCCCTGAGTACTTTCATCGGCCAGTCAGGCCGCCGTATTTGTCCTTGAAACTGTTGCCATTGTCTAGGTCAACGGGAAAAAAAGGGTATCTGTGGCTGGGTCCCGCATTTCGGCAGGGGCCGCGGATGGTGCAAGCGATTTGGCCAGCGAACAGCATTGGTCAGAGAGTGAGTTTGAGCTCTGCAGTGTAGACACTAGTAGTGAGTGTCCCTTCGCGCATATCATGACACTCACAGGATCTCATCACTTAGCACTCATCGATACAGTGACAAAATCCCATGGCCTAGCCGAAGGAAGGCCATGACATGCCATTCACTGCCATCTTCCGGCCGCCCTATAAATTGCTGGCCTCTGTCTCAGAGCCGCCCCCCTCCAACAAGCGGTTTTCCACTCTCCAACATTCAAAATGCCACTGTGCTGACTTTATGCATTTCGTCGATTTACTCTTTGCTACTCATTTGCCACCGATCTTGAACACAATTAACAACGCACAAAAGCAATCATTCCATTGTGAATCTAGTTGCAACGATTTTGGTTGAGTCTCTAGGTATTGCTGAGCCATTGACATTATCGGTGGTCGACTTATGCATGGCATGGCGTCGTTTTTAGCCTCCAGCATGACGTCTGAAGTTCGGTCTGACAAAATGAAGAAACCAATTGTGAACGGGCGTGTTGAGCACCCAGGCGAATGGAAAAAGAGGTCGTGGATGGGCGTTGTACAAGTGAACTACCACAAATGTGCGTGTGTATCGTGGAAGATCATCACTGACGAAAGTTCTAGGTCATCCTCATCCCTGTAGCTGTTTTGCTCCTTGCAGTGATACTCTTCCACTGGAACGTACCTAAGGATGCGGTTTCTAGCTCGCCGTGCATAAAACTGGGCTTTACAGGAATTGCGCTGTTGCTTCACGTCTTCTGTGTCTTCATACTCCAAGAGAGGTATGAATGTTTCACCAAGATAAAGATCGAGACACAGCCACTGGACTACAGACCAAGACAGCGTCTAGTGGTGTGGGAAATCCTCCATTCTGCGATTTCCTTTTTAATCATGGCAGTAAGCTTCTATACCAGCAACGATCTGGCCAACAATTACTAACCAAGGAAGGGCCTCACTACTTTAGCGGCCAGATCTGCATGCCGCAACCAGAAACCTGTGTGTGGCTTCGTCATTGCGGCTGATGTGGCAGTGGTTCTCTTCTCTTTCTGTCAGCTTTTCCACGTGATTCTAGCACACAGCCACTGCAAAGGATTGAAGGGGGCAATAAATTGAGGCGAAAGTAGATGTCTTTGGGATCGCCCGGGCTCGGACTAGGCAAGCCCAGCCTCAGCCGCAACATAACAAACCCTACGGTGGTTCTCGATCAAAATGCTCTCATGATCCCATCGAAAACCTTGCGCCACCTCTTCCGCGTCAAGGACATCCCGTTTCTGGTGGTCGGGGTGGTAGGGTAATTGACTGCGCGGGGACTAAGGGAGAAAGGGGAAAAGCACGAGTCGTCCCCGGGATCATAATTTGTATCATTTATGTGGCGATCCAATTTTCCTACCTAGGTATGGAAACTTCAGCTGGGAGGGTATAACATGAACATGATTTTTGGGCGACCTTGTTAACTTTGCTTTCATAACCACTTCACGTTAAACATGTCCGGCCTGAGCTTAGTGGACAATTCACAATCACAATTGATATTTTCAGAATCTCTTGACTATGCAAAATCTGGGACTTGCCAAAATTTTGCCTTTGCCATAGGATAACATGGGCATGTATAGAAGCTTCACAAACCTTGGTGTCCAGCTCTGGGTGAGCAGATTGTGACCAAAACAGGAGACAGGAGGTTCGCGATCTTTTCAGGAGTAATTTCTGACTCCACCAAGGCACCGTTAACAAACATATTCCATCCATGGTAGTGATGGATTCATATAGATGGGGAAAGACGTTTTGAATGTGAAGGCAGATACTACATGTGGTGTCGGTCTTGAAATGTGCTCTGCTGTTATCTTGGTAGAGGTTATGAACGTCTAACATGTGGTATCAGGTCAATCATTGGCTGCATCAATGTTTGAAACGATGCCTCTCTATCACCGAAATCTCATAAAAATATTGGCCAATAAATATGAAGCCGAGTCACTCATAGGCTCTTTCTGATACATTATCGGGGAATATGATCGGGTACGCGGGCAGAAGGGGACTGGGGAAAACAAGGCGGACGGTGTTCGCCTTGGCGAACACGTAGAATCCAGGCTCCCGGTGTGCTGTCTTATAGATTCTGATAATGAAGGTCACAAAGGTCGAATTTCAAGAAGTCCATTGCAAAGCCTGCAACGCTTCTTTCGGTCGGTATAACTGTGCTCTTAAGAAACAAAGAGCGTTGCATCCAGATGTCTTGAGGCGGTGTGGATTCGGCTTAGCACCAACACAGCCAAGGTGAGCAAGGAAGACACACCTTGGTCATTTGGGGAGATCCGCCAAGTACGACGCTGACAGAACTCAAACAAGATCACCGCATAAATGCACAAATAAGCGGCTCGACCGAAAAGTTCAGCTCTTGGGTTGGCCTCCGGCTTACTGGACGCGCCAAGGACGCATGTAAGACAAAGCCCCACGGCTCCGGTTGGTCCCCAACTGCCGGGATTGCATTAGGCTCGGGGTGGTAGGCACAAAATACGCAGAGTGTTTTTCGTCGTCAGCTCACTCCGCTCACTCTGAATGGCCTTTCGTTCGATAGGGCTGAGCCCGAACCCCGCCCAAGGGTGACGTTAGCAGCTCCGGGCTGGGAGCGGTCGAAATCTTCTTGTCGGGGTGCGCAGTACAGCCCACATGTCTCTCGAGTGGCATGACTCTCTCTCTAGCTGCCTAGGATGCGACTCTACTTGACTTTTAGTTCCTGATATTTGAGACACGGCCATCTGCTAACACACCTGCCCTTTCTGTTGTCTTGCATCTTGCTGATGTTCTAGTCTTCTACGCTCGTTCAGATGACGCCACCTTTCGCTCTCCCAGAATGGCTTGGGAATCGCACATCAACTCTTCATTCCAGGTGGGCATAATTGTCCTATGCGCGGTTCTGGCTCCCATGGCGCCCATCCTAGTTGGCCTACGCTTGTGGTCAAAGTCAATACTCCGCTCGCGTCTCAAATGGGGCGATTACCTGGTCATTGGCTCCTGTGTACGTATGGCATGGTCTGTTTCCATTCGTGGCATGAGCACTGATCATCGGCAGGTGACCCTATTTGGGGTATGGCTCCCTATCATGCTTTGTATGTGACAAGACCTTTCAGGGGCGAGATAGTGACTACCTCAAGTGCTGGCGGACATCTTTAACAGTTTCTTGCCACAGTATTCGCAGGTGGAGGCGGGGCCGAATGGGCATTGGAAGACAGACCCATAGACTTTTGGGTAATGAGAGTTGAGGTCAGTCAAAATCATGGCCATTGCTATTCGACGAGCAGAATTCTATGGGTTTGCAAGCAAAGAATCAAAAGCTTAACTCGGCTCTATGAAGTGCCTCGTCATCGCCTCGACTTTCTACCTTCTCTCAAGTTACCTGTGCAGAATATCTATTCTCTGCATTTACTATGAGCTTCTTCGACAAATCCCCTGGATGGGCCATATCATCTTAGCTGTGGGTGCTTGGGTGGTTATATGCGGCGTCACGTCCATGGGGATCCAGCTCGGTGTTGGAATACAAGACGTGCTATTTGTCCTCGCGGGTAAGCAGCTACCACATGATACCTCAACATCTTTTATTTGAGATGTGCCCTATTTTCTTCTTGTAACACATAGGGCTTTTCAGGCTTGGATTGGAGATGGACTATATGCATGCTGCAGACCGTTGTTTCTTCCCTTTGCATGGAGGCTCTGCGATTAGTGCTTTGATAGCTGACCTTAGTCTTATCAGACCAGGGCCCTGATGCTGTAGAAGAAGGGCCGAAATGGGTAGTATATGGTGTTCTCCCTGATGTTCTGAGCTGCGTCTGCGATATTGTCGTTTTTGCTCTCCCGTTGAAATCACTATGGGGTCTGCAGATGCGAAATCGCAAACGTAAGATCCGGCTGATGTTCACTTTTACAATTGGTTTTATGTAAGTTTCATCCCCCCTGGATGTTGCTTTTTGGATGCTGATACAGATATGTAGAGCATGCGTCTTGTCACTTCTGCGAATTCTAGCCTGGAAGCTGCCAGGTTTCATCGGGCAGACCCCCTCAGACATCTATATTCGAAGGGATGCATTCGAAGTGTTGTATCCCATAGAAATCACCTTTGGTATCCTGGGGGCCTGTCTCCCGATGCTTCGACCTATATTTCACCGCAAGGAGTATCCCAGCAGATCGAGCGGTAACAGCTATGCGATGGGGCCAGTGAGAAATGCCGGGTCAAGAACTGCACTCACAAGCGACTCTGGCTACGGTCACAACCCTGGAGTACACAGCAAGAGGCCTTCGATCGCCCACGATGAAGAAGCGGCAGCATGGTGAAGAAGAACGAGCTGTAGTTTTCCATTTGAGGCAAAAAAAATCGTGACACACTGTTATCATAGCATAGAGAAGATATCAGACATTTGGTTGGCTGGCATCAATCCAAAATACTGATTTCGATTGCCCGGACAACCCGAATAATTAAAAAACGGCCATGAGTACGCCTACGGTTGACCACGCAATCAATTGACAGCTCTGGTTCTGTCTACTCAAATTCCAGCCTCTGTTACTCAGACAGCTCTTCCATAGATTTTTGTTCGACGTTTGAGAAAATAGTTCCGGAGTTCACTCTGTTGCGATCGAAAGATCACCCCTTTATTCCACAAATCACCAATGGTATCGGCATTGTATGGTTTTCAAACACTAGGTATTTGAGCGTTTGCTACTATATGAAAGCGCCGCATACAACTTCGGATGTATACGGAATAAGAACGAAACCAGTCCAAAGCACACGATAGAGCTTATCTCAGCTTGTACTTGCTCAAGTGTACAGCCAATTCACTCGCAAGATGAATTGCTTAGTACTAATTAGTCTTGTACAGACTAGAATTACAGTGACATTGTTTTTCTTTTCTTCTTTTTTTTTTTTAGAAAAAAAGCGCTGGGTCTTTGAGCGTTTAATATTGTGTGAAGGGACCGTGCGCTTTCGGAATGTATACGGATTAGGAACAAAACCATTTACAATGGCATTCTGTCTTGTATGTGGCGAGCTCAACAAAAGAGGTCACTCCGCTTCCCCCAGGCAGTGCACTGTGTCCATCCCCGCAAGCATCCTCAAGTAATTTCCGAGAAGCTGTAAGGATTCTTCTCGCATTTGACTTCCTTCCATAACTTAAATTGTGGTGGAACATGAGTCGAATCCAGCTTCTACCCAGTCTTTTTATGCTATCACGTGCGCTTCTGCGACAGAGCCACCGTGAACAGAACGCAAGACTGTCCTGACGGACTATACCTGAGTCCTGAGGTCAACGTGCTCAAGAGTCCAAAGAACCTTTAATCTCCTTGCATGATATAGTGTTTTTCTCACCCTTACCAGCCAACATAGGTGGCTGCTGCATGAGTTCCCGCAGAGATGGGGCTTGCCCCTGTTCTCCTCTAAGAGCATCTTCTAAATTTCTTAGGCTCTAGGATGATGACAGAGACGTCATGTGTCTTCTGAAAAGCGATTGCCTTGAGCCACAGGGTGTTGGCTATGAGTTGAGGCGGCCAAAGGCTTATTTGCTGCAGTTCACTCAAGCCTGTGACCACGCAACACGTAAATATCGCCAGATGCAAATCGAAGGCACCGACCAAAATTTGGGGCTTAACTCTCCCTGTCTTCCCTCTGCGCTCAACTCTTGCTTGAATCTTGTCCCTTTTTCACCTTTATTGGCACTGACCAAAAAAAAAGAAAAAAATAAAAAAAAAAATAAGAGGAGACCTGCTGGGTTGTTGAGCGTTTACCACTGTGTGCAGGGACCGCATGGGTATCAAGTCCAAAAAAAACCTCTCTTCGCAGGGTATATCATCCTTGCACTTCAAGCTTCCAATGGTGAAGTCCAAGTGAATGTGATGCTCTATTGGTCCTGCCAGCCATATCTCGTATGTACATAAGTAGTTGATTCTGACAGATCCAAGCTGCACATTCGGAATCTATCTTGGTATCTGGACCCGCCACAACTGCAGACGCCCCTCTAGGTCCAGTTGATCCAGGTGGTGCTGTTGAATTACTGATCTAACATCGGGGCTAGCCAGCGCTCATGCGTCTTGATCGAGATGGAGGATTGTTATGAGCTACTATTGGCCACAATGAGACACGCCCATCTGGTAGAATCGGCTAAACATGGCGTCAAACCGGTCAATAAGCGTCGGCCACGCGTGAATCCAAGCACGCCGTCGAGGAACTGATCGATAACGTGGCCGCCCCTGGAAAGGTTCAGCCGGTACTACTGATAACCTCATGCTTGCATATCTGAGAGAACATGGTGAGACGTGGACGGGGGTGTTTCCTTCCAGGCGTCTATGGCTCGTTATGGAAAAGCCAGGCGGCAAGGGCGTCAACTGTGTTGGCACGGCTGTTGGCCTGGGTTCTAGGAGCAAGTTGACGCGGCCCAGGCGTCTATTTTCACCACCAGTCTGGAAGCAACACGTTGTCTCCTGGGGCACATTGGTCGTGCGGCGCCCCGGCGGGCAGGCTGGGTCATTTTTGACTTATACGCCCTGGTTGCTGTGCCAATTGAGTACAGTTTTGAGGCTGACGGGCAGATTCAGGCTCAGGCTGCATCTGAATGCTTGCCTCGACTGGTCAAGCCGTGTAGGTCAGGGGTAGACGTCGACGAGACAGGTCAAGCGAGGCTCCAGGCGCATAGCGGCACGATGAGCCTTCATCTGAAGTTGTACAGACACCATCGACTGGCTCGTTGAGCAGGTGGGCGTTGTAGCACGTGGCGCGCGCTCGGGATGACTTGGCTACGGGCTGGAAGTGTGGCCGGGCAACGTGGCCTTGGAATGTGGCCTGGCAGAAGATTAAGCTTGCAACAATCCTTCAAGCCCTGGGCAGCCGCCGGGGATCAGAACAAATACCTGGCCAGCTACCAGAGCTGGGCAGAGAAGCAACGACTCGTCCCTGGCTCGAGTATACTCGTTACCCGCGCGCTGGATGAAGCAGAGGACAGGCAGGGAGGTAGCGGGTGGCTGGAGATTGTAATTATAGGTGCTGGATGGGCGCTTGGGCGAGGCACTGTTGGAAGCGGCCAAGATGCGAGCATACCACAGTACAAATATGCCGGCGTGGAACGCCAGTCTCGTGGGAGACGGCGAGGCCACCGAGCTTGATCATTTCTCATCCCGATTCAGACCTCTCACCATCACCAACAACCGCAACCACTACTTGCAGGTGGTACTTGACGGCAGGTTGACAAGTAAGCAGCACCACCAGGACCAGCCCAATGAGGAGGGGATGATGCTAAAAAAAGGCAGGCGCGCCTGTGTGCAGGGTCGTCAGGGTCATTAGAGCGTGCAGCCCCACCTGCCCAATCAGACGGTGCTCCTGGCCGCACAGGTCGACCCAGGTGCCCATCACAGCGGCTACAGGAAGGCGGGACAGGGGTCTTCCCAGCTGAGCAGGTCTGAAGTGCCGTGCCGCCTGCTTCCTCTTCGGGCACATACTATATCTACCATCCAGCTCGACAGGGCCAGAGGGCCAAAAAAAAAAAAAAAAAGAAAGAAAGAAAGAAAGAAAAAAAAGGGACCAAGGACTCCAGTCACAGCTGATACCTATACCTTCCAAGGTTGAGACCAGCACCCAGAGCAACGGGCCCCGGAGATTTTTGGACAGATCTCGCTGGCGCTTACTCAAACAAGCTGTATACGGAACAGTGAGTCCACCTCCAGTCCTGGGCAGGTCTGCCTGCCTGTCTGCCCGTGGCCACCAGGGCACCTGGGCACCTGGGCACCTGGGCACCAGGGCACCTGGGCTGCACTTGGAGCTTACACTAAGGCATCCTGTAGCACACGCATAGTCGCCCCGGCCAATCGCACCTCTTCCACCCGTCGAGCCCCCATCGGCGCGAGGGGTCCTATTCCCTGCCCCGGCCTTAGCCCCTCCAGATCGTGGGCCTTGTCTTCGATCTGCAGACGCTTGTCTCTCTACCGCCTGTTTTCTCTTGCGCACAGGCAAACAGGCTCTCTGGCTCTTGCTCGCCCGGCGTCTATTCTACCAAGTCAGGTTGGACCACCCACACTCCGAGCCCCGTGTCCACCCACCCACCTTGGCTTGGCTGCCCCAACCGAAGCGCTCGACTCGAAATCGGCCTGTCAGCCTCTGCCGCTGTCGCCGGCCTGTCTCTGCCTCTCCTCGACAGCCCATTGGAACACGTCCCACACCCCGGCCTGGCCTCCAAACCCGCGACCACCCTTGGAGCACATCACCTTCTTTACCACAATAATAATAACACTGGCTGTTATTAGTCGACAGGAAAGCCACGAGGTCCAAGCGATCCCTGGCCTCTCTACTGTGTACCCTAGCCGCCGCCCTTGCTCAGATCCCGCTGCATCAATCCCAATCCACTTGCTCCTACTCGCTGCAACCCTCAGCCCTTTTGCCGCCGTCTCTGACCCGCCCGCGCCTACTTGCTCCAAGTCATATAACCACCTGGGTCCTACTGCCGCCCACTCTTGTTCTCTCTTTCCTCCCCGTCCCCCCAACTGCCGGACTCGACTCGACTCTTCCTGCCTGTCCCGGGCAAGTTGGTCTCCTGTCAGCGCAGCTCACAACGGGTGAACCTCCCGAGTCATTCGCTTGACTTGACACGCTCTTCGGGCCCGGCTGGCGCACATCACAGACGTACCCTCTGACCTCTGCATATATACAGCCAATCTTTCGACAAGGACGGCCTCTCATCTCGCTCCTCTCCTTGCCACGTGCCTGCGACCACAATGCCTCCCGCCAAACGACCCAAGCTGGCCGCCCTGGCCACGCCTACCTCTGCCAACTTCCCCTCAGATGCCCTCCTGTCTGCATCCTCAGTCCGCACCCCACACTCGGCCTCTATCAAGGGCTCCCTGCAGTCGGCAGGCCTTTACTCGGCTGGCCTCCCGTCTGCAGGCCTCCCTTCGGCCCCTTTCGAGTACCCCCCAACACCGAGCATGCTGTCGGGCAAGCACGAGGACAAGCCAGAGCCAACCCCCATCACCCCGCCCCTGGCCTACATGGATTTCCTCAAGACCATCAGCGTCGCCAGCCCCTCGGTCGCGAGCCCGCCCCTGACTGCGCCCCTGATGGGCAAGGCCCCGCTTACCCGGACCTCCACCACCGGCAGCACGGCCAGCACGGCCAGCACCGTCACCTGCAAGTCAGAAGACTCGGCAACGGAGAGCACCGGCGAGGTCGACCTGGACAGCGCGCCCACAACAGCAAGCACCGAATCCACGGACTGCAGCTGCTCATGCGAGCTTGTACACAAGCCCACCAAGCCAGCGCACATTTCAGTTGCCCAACCCGCATCGCCGCTGGTGACAATGCCCCTTTCCGCGCCTGCAAGCGGGCCGACTACCTTTCCAAGCCTCCGCATACCGCCAAGCCCGGCCGTCGACAGCCCAGTGCGATCACCGTACAGTGCACGGAGCATCAAGAGCCCATTCGACTGGGACGCAGCACTCAAGGCCAAGAGGTACGCGGACGTGAAACCCCCAACCTCGGCGGTGGGCTCTGGAGGGACACACTCGAGCCGGTGCGAGAAGGGCAAAAGCGTGAGGCACATCAGGGAGGTGGTCACAAGGACTGTCACGTATACGCCGAGGATGGATCCGGCACCCAAGGGGAAAAGACGGAAGGTCGAATGAAAGGGGGGGGGGTTTTGTTCCGGCGCAGGAGGAAATATTTCACGAGCGAGGAGTTCATGGAGCATCAGTTGCGCACTGTGCGACCACCTGGGTCGGCGCATGCACCACACATGCCATGCTTGCTCGTCGCTTTTCTTTTGTTGGCACAATCATCCCCGGTATCAACGCCGCCGTCTCACGCCATGGTAGGTGGGGTCAGTGGCCGTCGTCAAGCGACCGCATCCACATCTGCGAACTTGGGACTCTGCAACGTTCAATCGTGCGGTCCCCGCACGCAGCCAAATCCTACCTATCCAGGCGTCTTATCCACTCTCACCAACCCGCCACACCTAATGATGATGAACATGAACTGCTTGCCGTTTACGATCATAAAAAAGCCAGCAATCGGAGTTTTTTTCTCGGGGAGATACGGAAATGGACAGGAGGGATTGAGTCATATTTTGGATATATGCCACACATGCACAGATACACACACGCCCGCGCACGAGCACACACACACACACACACGCACACACACACACCAAACACAAACACACACCAAACACAAACACAAACACACAGCAATTGGCGTTGCTGGCGGCGTCTTGAAAGTCTTGTATCAAAGCTTGGATATACCATGGAGGCGGGGCAAGGGGCATCTCGGTGGACCAGCGATCGAATCTTTTATTTGTTTTTGGACGAGCCTCTAGGGACCGACTCCTTCGGAGATGGCTAGTCCCAGGTGGAAACCGGAACTGGCGCACAGCTAACAGACAAGTTCAATATGATATCACAAAGTTCAAAGTCGAGTGCTAGAATGGCGAGGTGGTGGTGGTGGTGTCACAGCGGTCTGGCGACTGAGAACCCCTGTTGTTTGTTATTCCCGTGGCCCCCCAGCCACGCGATTAACCCGCGGCCAGCTGGTGGCCCATGGGTTTCCGCACTCAGAAGCACGCGGCCGCCTGATGCGGCCTCTAGGTGAAGCTTGCTCCCGCAAGACCTACCCGGCCGGCGCCCCGGGGTGGGGAGGGGTGAGTGGGTCGGCGCCGCACCCCAGACGTCCAGCCTCACCTCGCGCGGGATCTTTTAGCTTTGTGCGTTTAACATCCGGGCAGAGCTGATATATTTGGGGCCCGTGGCATCAAGCATATTTCAGCAGCAGGAGCTGGTCTGGTAATCAAGGTACGTGGGTACGTGTGTAAGTTGATGCTTGTCAGTCAACCATGTGGTGCAGATAGATAGATGCCTTGCGAAACCAACATCAGGGGATCAGTATCGCAGACGGAGTGCCCACGTGAAACCCCACGAGGAAAGCAATGATCGACACGCCAAGGTTCAGGAGCCGGTGGAAGAACAGAGAGAGAAGAAAAAAGGAGCCAGGACGTCAAGGATGCGGGATGCGTTTCGAAACACGATATGCATTGCAAGAGGTTCGACTGGGCTTGGCCGTCCTAATTCGATTGCCGTGTCTGCCCCAAGGACCACGGCTCGACACTGACCCTCTGCGTACTTGCGAGTCTCCCTGCCAGCTGGGATTTCGAGGTGAGAAGCGTTTTTCTTTTGGGGGGGGGGGGTGTTCCGCCGGGGCTTCGCTCAGCCTGCATATCTTGCTTGCACACCGCCGAGATATGGGCCGGGATGGGGACTATGGATGGCACTTGAGTATTGAATGGGTTGTGGGCTGGGCCGGCGAGTGACATTGTGACAACGTGATAGGGAGGGGTAGCAGTGGGATTAGATGTATACTATACTGCCCGGTACGTCTGTGTTTATGTGCTCCATACTTGCATGGATGTGTCACTGGGTACGGCTGGAGCACGGTAGCTTCGGCGTGGGGATGGGATGGCGATGGGGCGCATGCGGTCCAGATACACTACTAGTGCATTTTGTGCGCCCTTGTACTTTTATGATGTTTCTGGGCGAAGGGCGTATTTTCAGCGGTGTTGATGTTGTCTTGACTACGGCTTGCTGTCTTGCTAGGTAAGTGACTAGTGATGCTTGTCGGGTATTGTCAACTCGGCAGGCGTTCAAGCAAAAGGGGCCGCATGTCTGAGACATATAGATGCGATGAATGATCATAATAGTAGTATGAAGTAGAAGCGAAAGAAACAACCGTTGAGTGTACACAATTTAGTGCGTCTATTTTATGCTCATACGCCAGATAGCTAGCACTAGGTAGCTCACAGTCTGTCGTACTGCCCCTCCCCCTCTCAGTTTTTCCCCTTCTTGGTTGTCCATCCGCAGAACCTCGTGCCAACGGGCCGACATGGATCAGGGATCTAGATTGTGCAGCTCGTCTTACCCACCCAGACTGGGAACATCTTCGACCACAAACCACACGCCCCCGTCGTTAAGCGCCCGGCATCCCCATGTCGTGCAGTAGTCGGAGCCTGCGATTGGTTGAGGTGCTAAGCGCCGGGCCACCACGCAACACACTTCTGTTAGCAAGTGCTGCTACAGCCAGGAGGGATGTTTGTGTTGGCGTGTGCTTTGGTATGGTGGTGGAACCCTGCGTGGGGATGGAGCTGCTGTGGAGCCGGAGCGTGCCTATTGCTTATCTTGATGTTTTTTTTTTCTTTGCGCGTGTTTCTGTCGGAATGGGGCTTTCTAAGTCGCGATGTTGGGCTGAGATCCCAGGGCGGGACAAGAACAGATTTCCCATGTGGCGGTGGGAATATCTGGGTCTCCTCGTGCTCCATTGGGCGGTGCATATGTGTCGATGGCTTCGCGCTGACTGGAATGATCTGGCTCTAGATAGGAGCGGCTACCGTACAGATCCCTATTTCTACGGTTCAGGTCTTGATAATTATGTCTGCACAGTCAGTACCTAGGTAATATGTGACACCGTGGAGTTTCCGCCACAAGCGCAAAATCCGCGATCGACGCCGATCTCTTCTTCTTGCAATAGATCACAATGGTGAAATGCTTTGGGAACAATGCTCTGCTCCCGGTTTCACGGTCCGGACGGCGGCCGAGGTTGCCAGGAGAGACACATTTCTGCCCCTAGACAGCCTTGGAAAGCAAGCGTTGGCAAAATTCCACGCATTCTGCTTGTCACCATAATTTGGGCGACAAATTTTGATACCGAGTACACGGTTGAGCCTGTGATGACTTAGATATCTCAGAGTGATACTGTAGCACTACCCGGACTGATCATGTCTAGGCAGGTACATCTTGGGTATATGGCTCCATAAGCCATGCACTCACGCGACGACGGGCAACAGGCGTACGTGGCCACGGAAATACCAGTGCAGAACACCAGGTCTGAGAATAGAACGCCCATGTCGTCAGGTTTCAATAGTTTTAGACACCTCCAAGAATCCATTTGTAGTTGCTACACTTTTTTGTCCATTGTTGAAACGGTCGCCCCGACCTGTCTGTCTTGCGCTTGGAGCATGTAGACCATAGTTCTATGGCAGGGGATGATCCTTTATTTTCTCACATAATTCCTGTTTCCTATCCTCATGCAGAAAACTTGACAAGACAGAATTTCTGGCAAGTCTTTTCATGGTCTTCAGGTCCAACCCAAGCTGCTCATGAGCCAGCACATACTCATCCAGGCACCACGACCGAAACATGGCAGGGTCGTCCGAGTTCAGTGAGCACATCATCCCCTTATCCAAATACCTCGGAAGCGGGTGCACTTTCACTGATGCACAGCCGCCAGTCAGAATGTTTGAGGTGATGTTGATTTCGATAGGCGTCTGTGTCGCTGCCAACTCGGCCACGAGACTGTCGTCGTATTGTGCATCAAGCCCGTGCCCAATTCTCTCAGCGCCGATATCCAGAGCGGCTCGGATTTCCACGGGCCCTTTTACGGGCCCACTGGCTTCTCCAGCATGAGCCGTAACCCTCAGTCCCGCGCGCCTGGCATCCGCATATACCTCGCGGAACTCCCTGGCCGGCCCCGCGACCTCGTCGCCTCCGATGCCGACGCCCACGATGCTCGGAAACCGCGTTCTCAGCCGCGCCGCGAGCCGAAAGACCTCCCCCACATGCTCAGGACCCCACTGCCGCACGGCGTCTGCGATCCAGAGCAGTGAGAAACGAGCCCCTTCGGCCTGGGCCTCAGCTTCGGCACGGAGGCGCGCGGCCTCCACTGCGGCCACGACTTCCTCGATGCGCAGGTCCGGCTTCCATCGCAGGATATTCCCCCACGACATGAAGACCTCTGCGTGGACCACGCCCTGCGCGCGCAGGTCGCGCATCATCTCGTCAGCGACGAGTGCGTAGTCGTCGGGTGTCTGAAGCCGGTCGCACACCAGCCTGAAGGTGCGCAAAAACTGTTGGAAGTCCCTGTACGTATATAGCGCGCGGGCCTGCTCCAGCGTTAGAGGCACCGCATCGTGCCGCTGCGAGAGAACGACGAGCGTCTCAGGGGTCACCGTCCCCTCGAGGTGCAGGTGAAGCTCGGCTTTGGGGAGATGGCGCAGCCAGGCCCGTGAGGGTGAGATTATGGTGTTCGTCATGATTAGTGGAGGCGGTTGTGGTGGCGATGATGTGTTTGCTGTTCGCTCTGACGGATAACTTCAAGATTGGATTATGCCGAAGTCTGAGGCCGGCTGAGGGGCAGATCGTGGTGATTCAAATTGCTTGATGACTCACGCCTCGCTTGCGTGATTGCACTGGGTCGTCTTTTTTGCCGCATTGATGCCGCCCCAAAACTTGCCCTCACCAGGAGTTGGCATAAGCGCTAATACTGATATTGATGCTATTGAAGAGTCCGGCCCAACGGATGCTCCCCGAGACGCTCGTGAAGCTGAGAGATACAATAACCTCTGCCATGCGGATTCCAGGGTCTGGAAGGCGACATCTAAACAAGCATCTTCACTCCAGAATTCTACTTGATGCAATGGCATGATTCATATCTCTCGCAGGTAACCACAGACTTCCTCTCTCACCAAATTGAAGGGTATCTGGGTAATATCCAGTATTTCCCGGCGTCACTTCTCAAAGGAGGCTGATAGGAATGTACGATGAGAAGACCCTGTCGAAGTCGCCATGGCGTTTGTAAAGATGGCAAGCCGGCGGAATTCCCAGTGCCCTGGAGAACACTATTGACTTTGAGTCAGCCGACAGATCGTGGTAGTGATTCTTGCTAAAGGATTCAAACGTACCGGCTGCCTTATCTATTTCTCTAGAAGTGCTCAGGATAGCATATCGATGCCGGGAAAACATGACCCTGGTAACTTGGCGCCGTCAATCGATTACCACCCATAAGTATTTAACTCCCTTTTTTCAACTCACACTCGCTGTCCAAAGCTATCTCTAAATTTCTCTGCGCCCGGCCCAAATCTCTCGAGCTTTTGATCAGCATGGCGCACTACAGTGACCTTGAAACGTTGTAGCCCGCTGGCTCGAGTCCTTTAATGATACTCACCGGAAATCATCGGAAGTAGCAGGCTTTTAAACAGCGACTGCTACGCCCTTCGGTATCGTGGATTGTAAGGCTGTTTCTTTATTACTCTGTATACATCAACAATGGAGACCTGGTGTGGTACAATGTTCGATATTCTAGCCTCTCGAGCTCCCTTAGTAAGATTAGTGACTCTCTTCCTGTATTAAAGAGGAGACGGCGTGGTGGTCATGGACTACCTAGGCCAAGGTTTATTTGTCACCTCTTTCTTTATCATGAATTACAAGTTTGTCTTCATTCCGTCCCTTCACGTGGTCTCGTGTCTAGAAGCTCCACTGAAGAGAGACTTAAGATGATTCTGTGACTTCAAGGAAGCACCAAAATCCAAGTGATCCAGTAACCTCAGGAGTAGTCCCCAGTATATCATTTCGACTTACTCTTTACATTCTAATTTATGAGCAAGTCCTACCTATGTTGTCCAACGTTCAGCCTCAGCCACACTATATTCTTCCTTTAAACTATTTATCTATCTATCTATCTACTTAGTTACTTATTTCTTCCCCCTAAAGCCTATATATAAAGTCTTTAATAACTTTATACATTTCCTAGTAATCCTCTTATAAAGGTTTCTAAAATACCTCTTTTTATCTTTACTTTCCTTATAATTATTTATCTACTTTAGAAGGCCTTTATTTTTAACTATTTGTGGAAGAGCTTATAGGGTAACTAAGTTGTATTAGATTTTATATTGTGGTTGGTTGCTAAGAGAGCTACTAGCTATGGGTGCTGCAAGTAATGCCTTAAGAAGGTAGGTCACTTAGCAGGCCTACAGCTGGCGCCAGCTGGCTGCCAGCTGGCCACCCAATTAGCTACACACCCATTTATACCTGCCATAAGTACCGGGTAGTCAGAAGAAGCTATAGTGTCCTCATTATAATCCTCTAATCCTCTATAGGCTTACTATTTCATATTTAAGTATAATTATATTATATTTATATATATAGAGACTAGGCTAGTTAAGGTATCCCCTTTATTATATTATATACTAATATTATTATAAACGCCTAATTCCTCTATAATTACTACCTTTACTTTAGGATCTTTATTATTTACTATAAGTACTTTATACCTAATTTATTACTAACTTTACTTATTAGTTATAATTACTTATTAATAACTTAAGTTATTATTATCTTTATATCTTAAGAAGGGGTAGAGGTCTAGTTAGTATATAACTATTAGTTTACTAATTATAGGGTCTCTTATATACTACCTTTAGTGTGACGGTACGGGCTTATAAGTGCTGAATTCCAAGTCTGGGTAACTTGGAATTGTGGTCTTTTGGTCGGGGCGTCTTTGCGCAGCACTGCAGGGATCCGTTTCAATTCCAAGTTAACCAAGGGCAGGGGTTCGAGCCCCCCTGTTCGAAAGTCTCTTATGGGTTCTGGGGGGAATGGCTGATTGCGGTGCCATGAAGGGCCGTTTGCTTTGTACAAAGCAACTTGATTGAATAGAGTGAGCCCCCCGTCCCGTTTGAGATTTTCAGGCCTCCTATTCGCTACGTACCGATTCAACGATGAGTGATTCGAGCCACCCTCAGCCAATCACGACCTGACATGCCGTTGTCTCGGAATCACTTCCTGCCTCTTTCGGTCTAGAGCTCTGAAGGCCTTAGGGGGGGAATGTGACGGTACGGGCTTATAAGTGCTGAATTCCAAGTCTGGGCAACTTGGAATTGTGGTCTTTTGGCCGGGGCGTCTTTGCGCAGCACTGTAGGGATCCGTCTCATTTAGTAAGAGTTTTAATACTAAAAGAGGTACTAACTTTACTTTTTAAGGAGAATAGAGGATTTTAAGAATAATATTAAACTAAAATATTACTTATAGCTACTATTTATAGAAGAGCTTATAGGGTAATTAAGTTATATTAGATTTTATATTATAATTAGTTACTAAGAGAGCTACTAGCTATAGGTACTATAGGTGACGCCTTAAGAAGGTAGGTTACTTAGTGGGCCTATAGCTAGTACTAGTTAGCTATTAGCTAGCTACCTAATTAGCTATACACCTATTTATACCTATTATATTATTAAACTAAAAATATAAAGAAATATAAAACTATTATATAACTTTACTATTCTTTTTATATTATACCTTAAGTAATTATAGCTTTAATTTAATAATTTTTTAAAAATAATTTAAGCCTTTTTTATTATAAATTTTAAGGATTATCTTAACCTTATATTTTAATATATTCTTATAAATTTTTTAGGTTAAAATATAAAATAATTTTATAACTAATAAGTAAAGGCCCCCTAATAACTAATATATTATATTAATTTATCTTAAGCTTAAATAATAATATTAAGCCTACCTAATTTCTATTTTACTAATAATAGGTTAGGGTTACTAGGGATTTAATTTCTATGAGCTAATAGGGCAGAGTTGGCGCACAACCACAAGCTTATCTTATTAGCCCAAATAGCCACCATATCTTCTATAACACTCAATCATAGCTTCACTACTCCTTCCATACTATTCCTTAGGCAACCATAGCTTTGAATCAATGATTCTTCAAAGACAATTTAAGCCTCTTTTATTATAGGTCTCAAGGATTATCTCACTTAGATTCCCTAGGTAAGTGTGATATGTTAGATAATATGTGGGTCTTTATACTTTGAATTAGGAACTGATTATGAATATAAGTTTGGGTCCATAGTTGTGACTATATGGCACCATAAACTGCTTGGAATATAAGTCTGTGACTTGAAATTCTGGTCTTTTGGACGAGTGGTCCTTTGTGCAAGCAGTCATTGGATTCGTGTCAATAGCTCAGAGTGATTAGTTATGAGGCTGTGTGAACTACCTGAAAAATGTGTGAATAAGATTGACCCCATCCACTGCCACAATGCCATTGTGCGGCATTCGCATTATGAGCAGGCGAGTAAAATTGTTGCGATCGTCAGGCCCTATCTGCCAGTTAAGTAATGATGTATTCGCCAAATTTCTGGTCCGCGGCGAGAGACTGCCGGCGCTGCAGTTTCCGCTCGCCTAAAGATAACTAATGTCGTATTATTCTCGCCATAAACCAACCAGTCAGCCTCGAAGTCGCAGAAATATTCTGTAGAAGAAAAGACGTAACAGAATACGAACACTATAGCTGCTATGGAACAGTCGTGACCACGTAAGAATAATTTACAAAGATGTACCCAACAGTCCTTGCATACCTTCCTCGGCGTTGCTGAAATATCGGGCTTCGTCGTACCGATATGTGGTCAATGCCACATATGCATATATTTCCAAAATAGGACCTGAGAGCCCGTTCAATGAGGATCTAATCTCGTCAGGCTTTCCATGGTTCAGGGCTGCAGAATGTAGGGAGCGTTGTTAGTGTGTATCAGCCGCCAGGAGTGCCGACGGCTGTTGTATGTGTTGTTGGCGACATGGCGGAGCACAACGGACGAGATGCGAACTTTGGAATTCTAGCTTATAAGGGCTTCTATGCAATTTGTTGGAGAGACCGGTTGCGCTCTTAATCCGTATACATCCCGAAGGCGTACGGTCCCTTCACACAGTGGTAAACGCTCAAGGCCTTGTTGGGGAGAAGGCATGTAAGAATTGGATCACAATGGCGATGCTACAACAAGTGCCGATGGCTCTCTGAAGCCCTGGCCACTTGAGCACTACACCAGTTGACGGGAGGGACAGTCCACGACGCCTTTCGGCAAAATCATTGTCAAAATGGATGCTACAAAAGTCTGCAAAACATAGCCATCGATGTAGGCAGAAGGAGCCAGCCACCACACCCAACGAACTAAATGCAAATCCTCATCATCTAAGCCCGACAACAGCTCTTTTCGCAGGGTACATCATCCCTGCAACTCAACCTGCCAGATCCGCAGACACTCAACTACGTCAGGCCAACATTCCATAACCTTGGAACCCAAGCGAGTCAGACCTCCTCAATCGCAGAGAGAACGAAGAAGTACGTCTGTCTCGGGCTCGAAATCACAAATATGGGCACCGCATTGGCATCCAGAAGCCCCAAACTTCGTAGGCCACGAAACCTGTCTCGGCGCAAAGCCCCAGATCCAGTAAGGCAAAGGTCGCACAGCACGGACAACAGGGGGGGAGGGAGAGGTAGAGAAGCATGGCCATCTCATTTCATCTCAGCACATTATTTCAATACGCGGAGAGTGCCGGACTATGCGGCCTGGCCCCTGGAAGGGCAGGCCCCTGGGGAGGGGAGGACCAGACGGCCCGGTAGCTCTTGGAACAAGGCCGCGGAGTCGCACAGCCGGGCAGTCAGTCACTCGCCTCATTACACCGTAATGGAGAGAGCCCCGGGAGTGTTGCCCGCCTGCCAGTGTGACAGAATGCAGGCCAGACTGCTAGACCAAAGAGAAACAAAGAAAAAAGAACGCCAGCCCACCGCTCCTCAGCCTCACCCGGTCATTCACCGGGGGCCAAGAATATCGGCATTGTCTGAGACATGAGACAATGCTTCTTCTTCCTCCCACGCACGGCAGAGTGACACAAGACAGGCCGCGCCCACGCGGCACGGGGTATTCGACCAACCCACACGCGGCCCATCGCGGCCGCTGCACAGCGGGCGAAAAGCAGCCCCGGGTTTGCAGCCCTCTTCCACGTGCTGGAGGGCCAGCCATGCCCCTCAAAAGTATCAACAAGCGTCGGCATGGATGTGCGGATCTCATTCTGAAATCGCCCGCTGGGTTTGGACTTGTCACCCCGCCCCCCGGTTCCGGGGCGCGGACATTACAGCCAATTTGAATCCTGAACGCCGCTTGTCGTCCGGAGAGATTTCCCTACCGATCATCTCCAGTGGACATCTCCAGGACCGTGTTGCGTCTCCTGCCTCCAATCCAAATCACACGGGACGCAGAAGAGAGAGGACCAGGCACGCGCGAGTGCTGTGAGATAGATGAGTTGAGGTGAGACATGGGCAAAGTAGGTAGGTGGGCATCATACATGCAATCACAGGGACACGCCTGCGGTGTGGTGGGGAGTACCAACCAACCGGCGCCAAATCAACTTTGAAGACACCCGGCTTTGCGGACTTGATTGGCTGGCTGCACCCACAGTGTCTTGTTGAAGAACTCAACACCGGACAGTGGGAAAAATGCGTGCTCCATTAATGTGCCCAGCTGCGCAGGTAAGTTTAAACGAAGTCATGGCGCCATTGGACGCCTGAGAGAGGTTGTGGGGGATAGAGCCAGAGCTCGTTCAGCCCGAGCAACGCCAGTTTCTCGTGGGAAGAAGGGTGGATTGGAACAGCAGCGAAAGGCCATGCAGCCAAGAGCATTGCCCCCGTCAATCAGGCACTCCTGAACGGGCGGGAGCGTGACCCCAGATCGGGGTGGAAGTTGGCTCGGCGGTGCATCTTGAATCGGCGCACCTGGGTATTAGACGTCAAAAGAAGCTCTCGGCCCATACGACAAGCGGCCATTGGTGAGCCTTGTCTAAGGCGGTGGGTTTAGAGGGGGGTTGTGATTGATGCATCGCAACACTAAGGACTGGGACCGCCCGCACTGTGGTCGTAATTCGGGCCAGTCAGCATCCTAGGAGAGAGAGAAGTGACGACAAGGCTGAAGGGGCAGTTCGGAAGAAGCACAGCACCCGTGGAGAGGGAGAGGGAGGGAGAGAGAGGGAGAGCCCATTTCAGGTGAAGAATGAGATTACCGAGATGCTACGCTGTAATTTGAAGACCAAAACAGCCGCGCCACCGGGCTGTCTGTGACCTTACCCGTCGCCAGCGCCAATATTGTCTGTGTGTCACACACAGCGCAAATGACGGGAATTATATCGATTCCGTTGAAGCAAGTACAGTACACGGGCGTGCCGTGAAATGATGCCGCCGAGAAATGTGACTGTCGTTGAGCTCCTGCCGCCCGGTGGGACAGGCGTCGTGCCCCGGTGATGGCGAGGAGGGGCCGCTCGCACCTCACCACGTCTCTGTCGCCATCTTGTATCCTCACTGGCTGTCGGTCCCGAGTTTCTGGCCAACCCCAAGGTCCCACCCAGGTTGTTTGTAGGCCGCGGACGCCGCCAGTTGGCCAGAAAATGCGAAACAGTTTCCGACCACTCAGAGGGGCGAATGATTCCTGTCCAACCAGGAAAACGATGCTGGACTGGGCGGGCGAGGCTGCAGGAGCCTAGCTTGGCTAGGTCTCGTTGCGTCGGCGATCACTGATGGGTAGATCCCTGCTGCCTCGCGTTGAAAGGGTCGCACAGCAGCCGCCGACAAAAGTCCCCATTGCGAGGCTCAGGTCGCGGGGTGGCAATGTACTGTAGCACCGACGATCTGCCAGATTGCGCCCGCTGACAGATGGCTGAGTGATGCGGGCCTGTTGAAGACAGAATGACCGCATCGGTCGCCCGTCTCCGAACCTCCTCCCCCCCGTCTCGTCAGGTCAACAGGTTAACCCCCCGAAGAGGCGTCCAGGGCCGACAACAAGGCAGAGCATGGCCCATCGAAAGCATCTTGGGCACTCAGTCCATGCCGATGACGGTCTGAGAGCTCGGGGAAGGGATCCGGTCACATCAGGTTCGCCAAGGGCATCGCGCACAGGAGCTGTCCGGACCCCCCAGACCCGCGTGGTTTGGGTTTCGGTGACCCAGCGGGATTCGATGCCCGGGTGCCGCCTGTTCGAGCCCTACCGACAGCCGCGACAATGCGATCGCTGTCTACTTGGGTTCTGCTTGTCTCGATGGCTGCTGAGGAAACAGTTGCAGCGTTTCATGCTCTCTGTATATGGCACTGTATATCAGCTTCGATGCCGGCTGATTCGAGGCCTCCAGAGCTGCCAGGATGCGCGAATTGTGGGCACACAGTCCCGACAGGAGCGAGCCTGCGTGCGCCAGAAGCAGCGGGGGTGCGCAACGCGTGTCATACATACACAGAGCAGTACTGTGCGGATTAGTGTTTTCATAGGCGGATTGATGCAGTTTTTGACACGGCTGGCGTGCGCTTGTTCCGACCACCAACAAAGACGTCAGACCTTGGTATGGAACCGCCTCCAAGACGCCGTATCGTAGACCGCTACTACTAGAGGCAACTCCAAAAAAAGAGAGAGAGAGAGTCAGAGAGAGAAATAGACATCATGGCAGGTGCGTGCTCACCGACATTTCAACGGTGACAAGGTGGCACTCGAGCCGCGATGCGATGTCTTGGGGCTGGGGCTGCGTCACCAGCCCCGACGCGGCGGGAGGAAGAGGGTCTGCCTGGGTTTAGAGTTTACAGGCAGGCATTTCTGGACCTGGAGTTCCCCAAAGCATCGACCGAGCCGATGATGACAGGTGCCATTCGTCTCCCGGCGTCCTGGCACCATCTCGAAGTGGCCTTGCTGGATGGACACGCGCACACGGGGCGTGTGGTGTAGCCTAAAAATTCCTGTCTGGGTGCGCTGATCGTGGGGGGAGACATCATGTCACGCTGCTGCACACACACTCTGCCTCCCTGTTGGCGTGTTGGCGTGCCATATGCATACCACTCTTGATTCTAGCCCCGGAGCTTTCTGGTTCCTGGTGGTCCGGACTGGCAGGCCGTTTCAAGTGTCGGTGTTTCCCATCACCGTGTCCTGCCGGACCCCAGTCTGCATACAGTGCGCGCCAGGATCGGGACTTCCCATGTGGTGAGGTCGAGCTTGGCATCTACGTACCACTCTCTAATCCCCAACAGGGCTGGCTGGATACAGCCATCAACAGAGTGGTGAAGCAGCTGAGCAATGTGTCTTCTGCAGAGGCGCAGAGCCCCGACCATATCAGCAGGTCTCGGATGCCCCATGTGAAGAATCTCGATGCAGGGAGGGCGGCGTGCGACCGTGTCGGGCCGCGGCCCATGGCATGGTAGGTAGAAGTCATGTAGGGCCGGGTTAGCGGGACAAGATGCCTGGCATTTGACAATTGACATTTGGCATTTGACAATTGACATTTGACATTTGACATTTGGCTCTTTGACCCCCCCCCCCAAAAAAAAAAGGCTTGTGACAGCAGTGATTGATGCTGAGCAGGGCGTCGACTGGTTGTTGGGCACACACAGTAGGAGACTTCGTTTCCCACCGAGGCGAGGGCTGAGCGAGAGGAAACAAAAGATTAGACGGAGAGGAGAAAATAAACATGTAACTCCAGAAGTCAAACGGGATGCACGGAAGTGGTCACCCAGTCACCCAGTCACCCAGTCAGTCAGGATCTCAGGTGGGCGGCGGTAATATGGTGCGAAGGGCAATCAATGCTTTCACCAAAACCAAAGCGGAAGCTCAAATCCTTGAAAGGGAATGGATGGGAGGGGACACTGATGGCTACGGACGGACGCGTCGCGCAGAAGTTGCTTCCGTACTGTGCGAGGAAATGGAGGGGGGAGGGGAGAAGAAGAAGAAAAAAAGGCGCCGAGCCGAGAACGAGGGGCAGGTACATCACGTCACCCCCAGAACGCATGAGGAGAAGCTCTGTGAGCGGCGGGAGGTCGGGGCGGACAGGGGGCCTGGAGGCGCAGGTGATGAGCCTGAGCCTGAGCCTGAGCCTGAACCTGCACAATTCTGAGGCGGCGATCAAGGCATTGGATGGCTGGCGATGGAGGTGTGTGGTGTGCGTTGCGTTTGTGCTGACTGCATGCAGCCGACTGCTACTGCTACTGCTACTGCCACTGCCACTGCTAGTTGATGCTGGATGCTGGATGTTGGATGTTGGATGCTGATACCGCGTACGGTGCAGCAGATCAGATATTGCGCGTTTCCCGAGCTGAGTCGACCGTTGGCAGGGCGAGCCTTGCCTGGGATGACTTTTGACCAGAGATGATGCATCTCACCAGTCCTGTCCACCGTCCCAGCCATCACCGATGGTCGGCAGCTGCCCTTGCCAGGACCTGCCCAGGTACTCACTCAATCACCTAATAGTACCTGGTTCCGTGTGGCAGGAACTGCCAGGGCCAGCCAGGACCAGCCAGGACCACCCCCCCCCCCCACCAGCCCCCCACCTCCCAGAAAGGAATTGAAGCTCGTCTAGCTGTTGCTGCTGCTGCCGAGTTCCCCTCACAACCTCACACTGTCCCTTGCCCCCTTTGCCAGCTCTCGGGGGGACGGAGGTTTCTTGACTGACGGGGGACTTAACAGAAGGCGAGGCTTCCAACCAGAATGAGGGTATCCAGCCCGGCAGAGAAACCTGGCAGCTCCCCCCCTTCAAGCGATACGTGCCCCCCCACCCGCTGGTGCTGAATTTTCCCGCCGAGCTGGGTCCTCCTGTCCCCATCCTGCCCCTTCCTGCCCTTTACTCGTTCCCTTCCCTTGGAGCCTTCCTGGGTCGGGCCCTGGCCCTGGCACTTGGACCTGCTCTGGAGCAGGGAGGGACCCACAGCTGTGCTGATTTGAGCCATTCACACCCTCGGATAAAGAAAGCTGCTCCCGCCCTTCCCCCTTCCTCGAATCATCTTGCAGTCCTGAGTCTCGACCTTCTGGCCTTTTCCCCTCTCCAGTTCTGCAAGCCTTCGCCAGCCAGCCAGGCAGAGAGGAAGCTCTCCTCGCCCCCAAGCTCCTCCTTGGACCCCCATTGCCCCCCTTCAACTGAGTTCCCAACCAATCCGCCCGCTTCCGCCCAATCCAAACCCTCCGCCGCCGCCGCCGCCGCCAGCCAGCCAGCCAGCCAGCCAGCCCAACCCGCAGCCCCCTCCACTCTTGTCGTGACTTGGGCCAATTGCTGGCTTGTTCGCCCTGAAGTTTTGCAACACCAATCAATCTACGCGCTCTACCTCGAGTCCAACCCAGTCCAATCCCGCCAGCCCAGCCCAGCCCGCGTGTTAATTCATATGCGAATCTTGGTCCGTTACAGCGGCATCGCATCGCATCGCATCGCATCGCATCGCATCACATCGCAAATCGCACATCGCACATCGCGCATCGCATCGCATCGCACCGCCCCACTCCTGCGTGCCGCCGACAACTACGCATCGAGGCACAGCAGCGGCAGCAGCAGCAGCAGCAGTCACCGACGCACCGATTGGGTAGGTCATGCTCAGTTTGTGTTGCTCGACAGTCCTTGTTTCTCCCCTCCTACCAAGCCACTGTGCCTCGTCCCTCCCCCCTCCAAAGCCCTCCATCGTTCAAGCCCCCGTGCCGGATGCAGTCGCGTCGAGTCCAGACGACACATCGTGAGTGCCAAACCCCTGGGTGCGAAACACCCAATCAGCTAGCGGACAGCCCACAGCCCACATCCCATCCTCGGTCACTTGTACGCGAGCTACGACCTGTCGCGTTTCATTTGTCGTCCAGACTTCCGTCCAAATACTACTGCCCCGGATTCTCTCTCCCGTCCCACGGCACCCAACCTGCAGCGCATCCACGCAAGCACGCACCCGCAGAGTGTCTGAGCTTCCCCGGGACTCCAGCTTCCCACCTGCCACTTTGTGTTATGGCCTGCAAGCCAGCCCCGAACCTGTCGCTGACCATGGACGAGACGAGCCAGCCTGCAGATCCCTAGTTGCTCGCTAGCCCAGCCCTTGACGAATCGGACGGATCGGGCGGATCGAATCCTCGTCCAAGCACAAACTGCCCAGCAGTGAGAAAGCCTTGTCTACTTTTCTCCACGTTCCGTCAGCCTCGCCATAGAGTGCTAGTTCAAGCAAGGTACGGAATCATTGAGTTGCTTCTTCTGTCTCGATCCTCCTCCTACAACGTGCCCTGGATGGATCAGCCAACCTGTTCCTGCCCGCTCCCCCACCCCCCGGCCTGTCATTCGCCATATGTCTGCCGTGCGAATTCCCTCTTGCCCATCCACTTTTATCCTGCAGGCCGCGCCACGGGGTTGGGTGCCGACATCCTGGGCCTGCAGCAGACAGCTGCAAAGTAAAGAGAGAAGGAAGAAGAAGAAGAAGAAGAAAAAAAGATCAACCGAGACAAGAAAACAAACCCCCTTCCCAAGACCCCAGGCCCCAGGACCCCTGGCCCCAGCCCAGACCGGGACACAGGCTCTCGTCTCAGATGGATTTGGTCGGTCTGCATGGTGGCTACATGAGCCTGAGTATATGTGCCCGTCCACGGCACTGCCCACCGCGTCTCCTGCTGCCGTCTCATCTCAGTCAACCTGCGAGGTGACAGCCTCGCAACCGCATTCGTCGTCTACTGTTGCTGCCGCCGCCTTTGGCCCTCGGCTAGGCAGGGTCTGGTCAATTCCATCGACTCCCGCCAGCCTCGCCGTCGCGTCACCCCGACCCCCCTGATTGTTCCGATCCGTCGAGGGTCCATCCCACTGGTCGCACACCCGCGGGCTTTTCTGCCTGCGAGTGGGCCATGTGGGCCCGCACATCCTAGCCCGTCAGCCAGTCACCACTCCGGCGCACACACAAATAAAACGGCCTGACCAGCCCAGCAAATCAGCTAACACCGTCTTAGATTTGCGACACCAACCCGGTATCCTCACCACTACCACGGTTCAAGACCTATCAAGACCGCCAACTTCACCCTTGACGTCTTCATTGGCTGTCCCCATAGTCCCGTGATATCAGCAGCCTGCGGCAGCGAATTTCAACGTCTTCAAACGCCAATCCATCAGATAGGCGAGTCGTTCGTCGACATCTAGCAACGCACTGTTATCATCCGGATCCTTCTCGATCTCATCCCACCCCCAAGGTAAGCTCTGACCCGTTTGTGCCCCGCCAACCCTCTTGCCCTTCTTCCCAGAGGTGCCCTGCGAGTCCCGTCTTACCACACCACCTGAGCGGCCTCGGCCTAGTTGTTGGGTGCGAGCCACAACCTGTAGCACTCTGTCAAGACGAGAATGCAATGCAGCAGCAGCGTGACCCCAATCTCGCCGCAACAATAGCACCGCCGAGCGACTACTCTGTGCGGCCGTTCCTCCTCACCATCACCTACGCTCCCCTCCAGTCCCAACCCCCTTGTCGGTCACCGCCATGCATGAATCCAGCAGTACAAGATGCTGACCAAATCCTTCCCAAGCTCAAAGAAACCACGAGGGCCAGTGCTCCCCTCTGAAGTCGCCTGAGAGACATTGGTACGTTGCATATCTTTTTGTGTCAGGCTCGCTTGCCCGTCGCTGTGGTGGCCCCTCCCACGCCGGGTATTCATCCAGCTTTGCCATACCACCCGCCGTGAGAGCGGTACACCACCAAATCTCGAACCCCTCACCCGCACACCCAAACGCTCGGGAGTATTCTCTAGATTGGAGAACCCCGCTATGGGCTAAACGTCACGCACCTGCGGCGCATCGGCCCAGGACGGTCGGTCATACACAAATCCCTCTCACCACCTGTTCCTTCTCCCGCGCCGCAGTCGCGCAGCCTTTGTGCTAAATTGGTTCGTCGCGGGCGGCACAAGCGTGTCCGTTCGTCGCATCCCACCTGCCCATTTTGCAGCATGGGGACTCGACGACGACCTTCGTCATGTGCTGCTGGGTGAGCACGCTACCTTGCACAACATGAATCCGCCGCTCTAGCCCCGAAGACACTCTTGCGTGCAGGCCGATGCTCCCTGCTCTGACAACCGGGGCAACATCCTGTGATTTGATGCCGCACGCGAATTCTGCCCGTCAAGTTGACGCGACCGACACCTGGATCAGGGCCAAGGGTCCTAACCCAGCTGTCGCACCAAGGTGCTTGCATGCATGCCATATCCCTTGGTGACATGCACAGGTCATGCTGTCATCTTGATCGCTTTCCTTGTTCGTGTTTTTATTTCTGAGGTGCTCGTTGCAATGACACTCCCGTCCTGATCGCCATCACCCTCGGGAACAAGTTCTAGGGGTGGGTGGTGGTTGAGCTGGCTTACATGGTGGGCCCGGCTCGTGCATGCTCCGTCATGCATGCCAGCGCATCAAGTGGGAGACCAGGGCGCGAAGCATCCCTACCTGACTACCACACCCCCGACCATCTGCCCCTCGTCTATCGACTTCGGTCCCGGCTTCTACGCCTGACATTCTATTTTGCGCACAACAACTAATGTCAATGGTTGGGCAGATCCCACGAGCCGATTTAAAGCGTACACTGAGTCCAAAGCACCGGATCCTAGGAAACGAGATCTCCCAAGTCGTTTCGTCGGAGCTTCTTTCGCGACGGCCCGCAACCAGCCGTTGGGATTTCTTTGGCCAGTCAACATCCGGGTCTTGCATCTTGGGTCAGTTCGTACCTATTAAGTGGATCATCATCTCCAGAGCAGAGATCGCCCTGCCGTCTATTCTCACGTGGCTTCATCGCCCCTGGACCCATTTCACCCAGGGACCTTGCACCTCAGCTCGCCCCGCGTGTACATCAGCTTGCATGTGCCGCGGTGCAGCCAATTGCGCAGTTCGGCTACAACCTTCGCAACTGCCAGCGCATCCACGCATATCCAATAGATTGGGTGTGCACCAAGCCCAGGCCACGGATAACTCAGTGACGACAGACGACCGCCAACCCATCCTGGCGCGCATTTCCCAAACCAACAACTGATTCAGATTCATACCCGACTGTATGACGGAGAGCCTTCGACCCAACATTCTGCGATATTGTCATCTAGTCTACCTGCCCTTGATTCTCGACCACGACTTGCGCGTCTGTCGGCTGCGATACCGTGATATCTCTCTCCCGGCCGAGCACGACCAGGAAGACCATTTGACAGGCACCCAGCACTGAGCCCGCCCTCGGACTCCCATAATCAACTCCCCAAAAAGACGCCGGCAAGCATGATGGAGTACGCGCAATACCAGCATAATCCGCAGAATTCGCAACCACACATCTCAACAGCCTATCCCAGCTCGACGGGTGCTAATAGTATCACGTCACCCCAGGCACAGCACATCCAGCAGTCGCCTGTCCTCCCGTCGCAACAGCAGACGACACCTACACAGAGTCACGCCATGTATCAGCCACAGTATGGCATGCCCCAACACGCGGGCATGCAATATGGCGTTCCCGGCATCCAGGCCGCAGCCATGGCCGCGACGGCTGCCGCGTCTGGATCAGCATATCCGTACCCCATGTCATCGGACGCGAACCTGCAGACGTCCCCGAGGATGGGCAGCATGAAGACCAAGACCGAGCCCGGCCGTGATCCGCGCTCACCCCAGCAGATGAATAGCATGCCTCAGCGGAGGATGAGCCAAGTCACGAGTCCTGGTGTGCCTAATCCTCAGGCCATCATGAATCATGCTGCCGGCCGCCCCTCAGTGGCCCCTCCAATGCCACCTGGTCAGGCAATGCAGCATCCTCAGTCTCCTGAGATGCCGCAAGGCCAGGAAGAGTCGCCTCTGTACGTCAACGCGAAGCAGTTCCACAGGATTTTGAAACGAAGGGTGGCGAGGCAGAGGCTGGAGGAGGCCCTACGTCTGACCAGCAAAGGTCGCAAGCCTTATCTGCACGAGTCCCGACACAACCATGCTATGCGCAGGCCTCGTGGCCCAGGTGGCCGTTTCCTGACAGCAGACGAGGTTGCAGAAATAGAGAGGAAGAAGGGCGACGTCGGTGGCGAAAATAATGAGAATGACGAGGATGCAGCATTGAGGCTGGGGTCAAAGAGGAAATCCGTGGGTGGCGCGGATACGCCGAACAAGAGAAGCAAGACGGATACGGAGAGCCCGGATGAAAACGATGAGGATGAGGATGAGGAATGAAGATGAGGCAGTGCGCTGCGAAGGATCGAATCGGGCTGCTCTGTTTGCAGCTCAAAGGGGACGGTTTCGATTCCATTTGTCCACACGATTACGACGTCATGACCGCGAGAAAGATTTCGATTACCCACGTTATCTCCTTATGCACACACGACCTGGACGTCGGAGTTTGTTTGGCGCGGAGTTTGGCACGGCTGATCGATGTCTCTGTTGCACCAGACGGACGCTCGTTCGACACCTTCTTGTTACCCGCTTCAACCACGACCCTGCACCACACTTGGGAGCCGCGGTGAGGGTTGGCCCTCCACAAGTGGCCGCAGGGATGAAGGTGTTTGAGGTATTACACAGTGAGGGAGGACCACAGGACTGGTTTTCATTATTGTCAGACCTTGTGCCACACGGTAATTGATGATTTGGATAGGGAAGAGGCTCGGAAGCATGGTACGCTTGGGGAAGAAACGTGTTTACTCTCCCTCTCTCTCCCTCTCTCTCTTACGAAAAACTGCATCACGACACCCCGGTAACAAAGTTGAAGGATACCCAATCATGTTCTTTTTTTTTTTTTCTCGCTGCGCTCTTCGCTTTTCTTCTCATTTCTCGACCTCCGAATCCCGTATCGTCGTATTGTTTGTCCATGTTGTGATTGCATCCTGTCCCGGTGGGGCCAATTCGCTTCTTGTTTCTACTTGGACTACCTATGATGAACGGAAAGAGGCAGGGTACTGCTTGCCAAGCAGTGACGACCAAGAGCGACGAAGCCGGCCCGTGAATCCGCACGATCGTTTGTTTCCGCAAGACCAGACTTTTATTTCCCCAGTTGTCGCTTTCCTTTTATTACTCTGACTGACGCCTTCACGAACCATGATCCAAGAAGTAACGCCCCTCCCCACTTCCAAAAAATAAATACATGAAAAGCCCAATGCAAACAAAAGAGAGTCGAGGAGAGAGAAAGAGACAGATTGAGGGAGGGGGGGAGCGTTGTCAGGTCCAGGTGGCCAGCGGGGAAGGACAGGACAGGGGAGCAACACCAATCCATTCCAAACCATACATACAGAACCCAATTTTCTTCTTCTTGGGGGATAGGGACTTATCTTAAGAAATTGTCTCAAGACGGAAATACGATACCTATGTTTTTTCCCCTGACATATCGCCAGCTACACTGAGCGTGTCTCGATTTTGTCCTCTGGTCTGAGTGAAACTTGATTTTCGATATACCGCCCGAAGTAGTTGGTCGGGAAGAAATTCGATGGCTTAGTTATGTGCCTTCTTGGGCGAGGCATCGTATTTAAGGGTGACCCAGTCATAAGGCCGTAAAAATCCATAGTTTCACTTTTCGCCTGTTCAATTCTCTACTTTATGTTCGAAGTCGGAGAGAGGTCAGCGGTTGCTGCTCTCTTGCCCAGCGGCTGCCCAACCACGGACAACTGTGAACTGGGCATACCCTGCAGGGGTGACCCCTGTCTGCTTAGCTCAGCGTCGGCGAGAGGGCCGGCGGTGGCTCCCACTAGCTAGCTAACAAACGTCAAACATCCAAACATCAACGAACCTCAGCCTCCTCTGCCCTGCAATAATCCCAGACAAGACGACGGCGGCGCAGCCAATCGACACCTTGCGACCGAATTTCCCCTGTCATCACCTCATATCGCCCACTTGCACACTCTTGAATCCACTCGATTCCCCAAGCTTGGATCAACGACAGCGAGACCACCCCTGTCAGATTCTTAGGCAGTCGAACGCAGAAGACCAGCACACGCACACACCTCTCAAACACGTACCTCTCAAACACGTGCATCCTGCTGCGGCCTTGCACTCAGGATGCTATTCTTCAGGTGAGTGAGCTGAGATGTGTCTGGGGTGTCTGGAATTTCCATCTGTCTGCAGGGCTGGTCATTGTTGCTCTTCTGTGGCGCCATTTGGGAATCATGGCTCAGGGGGGCCGCCATTATCATCAGGCTGTGGGGTGTGTATGAGACCTGGCCTCGAGTGAGTGAATGGGTATGCTCGTGAGACGGGCCAGCCCGCCAGTACAGGTTTTCCGCTGGCTCGTGACCGTGGAGGACGACAGAAGAGGAGACGAGAGAACAGGCCGACAGGACGCGGCATCGTCCATGGATGGGGCCCGAGTGGGACGGCTTCCAGACTGGGTCCTGGCTTGCCTTCTTCCCTCCTGCCCACCCCCTGGGTCGGATCTCTTGAGATGCAGCGTCCGTCTCGTGCACGATACCATATGAAGTCGCAAACCTAAAGCCACGCCCACCCACTGACAAGGTGACCCTGTCCGCTCCGGGCCAACAGTTTCTTCAAGACCCTCATCGACCAGTCCGTCACCGTCGAGCTCAAGAACGACATCAAGGTGACGGGCACGCTCAAGTCGGTGGACCAGTACCTCAACATCAAGCTCGACGACATCTCGGTCCACGAGGAGCTGCGCTACCCCCACCTGAGCGCCGTCAAGAACGTCTTCATCCGCGGCTCCGTCGTCCGCTACGTCCACCTGCCCGCCAGCGCTGTCGACGTCACCCTGCTGGAAGATGCCGCAAGGCGAGGTGAGTCTTCCAATGTTTTCGCTATTTGACTTGATGAGACTGTGTAATCTATCTTGTCAGCCCCCGCGGGGTTCTCGTGGGGTGGACTGATTGACTTTTCTTGCTGACGACGCGCCAT
Source organism: Diaporthe ampelina (assembly GCA_023522825.1). NCBI lineage: Eukaryota > Fungi > Ascomycota > Sordariomycetes > Diaporthales > Diaporthaceae > Diaporthe > Diaporthe ampelina. Next base: position 353,414 of record JAMFTM010000034.1, read on the forward strand.
TCTGCTTTCACAGAGGCTTCGAACCAGGCGGCCAAGGCGAAGTGATCCAATGGGGCTGATGGTGGGGGGGGGGGGGGGGGTTGGGTTGGGTGAACGATCCTGCGATGAATGCAATGTAGGACGCGGTGAGCACCATGGAGGACACGGAAAGCTGGCGAGGGAAGAGAAGCTCGACAAGACTGGCTGTATTAGTCGCAAGGGCCGGTGGAAGGTTGGGCGGGAGTCCCGTTTCGCGAAACTATAAACGTAGAAATACCTGGAGCGGTATACGGAGAGTAATCGGGATATTTCGCGTCTTGTTGGCCGTGGCTGCATCTATGGCACTGGTCTCGTCCTTGGTCGTTCATTTGTCTCATGCGCGGCTGCACCCCTGCGCCAGGGAACATACCACGGCTAGGTCAACCTGTGACGGAAAGATGCTCATGGAATGTTTGGCTCTCGTGGCAATATGTACATGGCTGGCTGTCACACTGGACATGGCACCGAGTCGGCCCTGGACAGTCAATATTTGAGACACGCGCCCATCACCAATACACGCCGCCTCCCCGCCCATCCTTTCCGTCCCACATGGTGACATCCTCAGCCCCACGACCCTTCTCGCCCTGCCCCTGCCGAGCCTCCCCATCGCTCCCAAGCTCATCCTCGCCCCCGTCGCCGTCCTCCCGGATGAGCCTGACAACCCCGCCCCTCCGTCTCTCGGCGAGCCACCGGTCCGTCCACCCGCGCATGCGACGGCGCGACGGCTCGCTGCCGACGTTGACCGTCGGCACGACGCGCTCGATGCGCAGCGACATGACGAATAGCATCAGCTCCCTGAAGCTCGAGTGCTCGCTGTAGGGGACCCCGAAGCACATGGCGTCGCGCGAGCTGCCCTGCTGCGGCACCAGGTCGCGCGGGCCGAAGCGCGTGCGCCAGGCGTGGCCGTGCAGGATGTGTGCCGTGGGCACGGAGCTGGGCGGCATGTTGGCCGTGACCTGCGCCGCGGAGGAGCCACTGCCACCGCCGCCGCCGACACTGCCGTTGTTGTTGGCGAGGCTGGGCCGGTAGTTCCACCCGCTGGGGCGGAATCCGACGACGCGGCCAAAGTGGGGCCGGTTGGCGTCGAGGTACTCGGCGAGCGTCTCGGCGCGCAGCTCCATGAGCATCTGCATGTGGACCTGGGCCTCCGCCGGGTCGGAGGTCATGAGCGCGGCCAGCTCCGGGTCGCCCAGCTGCGAGCAGATGCGGATCTTGGCGGGCGGCGCGAAGATTCGCGTCCCCAGCGCCTGCGCGATCGCCTTGCAGATGCGCTCCTTGCCGATGCTGTACGTCCCGCACACCACCAAGAGCCTGTTGCGGTTGTCGCGGGCCTTCTGGCCCATGATCGAGAACGCATTTTGGCCGGCGGTGGCGGCCTGCTGTGTAGAGCAAGAGGAGTAAGAGGACGTGTTGGCAGTGGTGGCTGCGGCAGTTTGGTTCGCTCGTCTGGGCTCTGGGATGGCCTTGTCGGCAGCCGTGACGAAAAAACGGCTGACGGTATCATTGTTCCCCACGCCGCGGCCCTCGCGCCGACGGAGGACGCTGTTCCACACGGACTCGTCTCCTGCCCGGAGGCTCCTGTCCAGCTCGAGGCACAGATTCGCTGTTGCTTGGATAACGTCGGTCTGCGGCGGAAAGGAGTACCGCGGGTTGAGATATGTGGTGTCGAGGTAGCAGACGTCGATCTTTTGCTGTTTGACTTTGCCTAGCACATCGATTGTCTCTGGCTTCAATTGCGGGTGCTCAATATGTGCCGGACACGCCCGGAAGTCGCCGCAGTGCAGGATGCGCTGCACGCGCTTCTCCTTTGAGCGTGAGTGTGGGTTGAAGTTCGAGACGGTCTTTTCAAAGAGAAACAAGGAGCTTCCAGGGCAATGGTTCGCGGGGATCATTGTCACAAATGCCCCGTCGGTCCCTGGTACGGGAAGCTTCTTCTCAAACTCCAACTCCACGACGTACTTCTCTGCTGTCCTGAGCTGGGACTTGACGAGGCTCCCAGTCACCTTGCTGCAGTATATAGGGCCATGTGTCCAATTGGCCGTGAGGCCGACGTAGTGGTCGCTGTGGAAATGACTGAGGAAATACGCTCTACAACCATCAACCGCGCCATACCGAAAAGCATCAACGCAGATATGAAACCCCGGCATGATCTTGTAGAATGGGCATGTCCGCTGGTAGGCAGGCTTTCCCCGGGCTGCATTCTCGGCTGCGGCTGCAGTGGCCCAGGCAGTGTCCTCAGCATGGCCCGACATGAGCCTTGAGAAGGCGGTCGTAGGGTTACCGTCATTCTTGCTTGGCTCGCCGCCGAGCTCTATGGGGTTTGCCTGGCCAGGCCGCGCGACTGCGGCGCGAGCGAATCGTTTGCCGACCTCGGGCGCTGATACCAGGCCAGCTGTCCTCTCACACAAGACCTCTGCTTCCATACGGTGCGGTTCGGGTGAAGGCAGCTTCACGGGTCTAGTCGATGGCAAGGGAGTAGGGTCCCCATCCAGACACGAGTTGACGTGCACTGTGGCCTGGGCAGGAGTGACGCCCGCGAGGCTGCTACTGCAAATCGGACAGCTCTCGGCCATCTCGTCGTCTTCCATAAGCGTCTCGAGCCCGTCGTCGCAGGTCTGGACCCCGGCTTCCTCGGCCTCGAGTCGAGCCTGCTCTTTGATAAACCGCATCTCGCGCAACTCCTCGCCCTCGAATATGTCGTCTTCATATTCCTCATTTAGGGCCTCGAGGTCGCCAAAGTCTTGGTCGGTCGATGATTCGTTCTTAAGGGGGGTCGGGGAGATTGTTCTGGAGACTGGCTCAGGGGCAGTGGTTAGACTTGTCCTCTCCAGATCCTTTGGTGTCGCTGTCCATACTTGGGGATCCTCCTTGTGCAGGGGTGTTTTGGTGGGCATTGAGCCGCTCGACTGGTCCGGCGCAGCTTTACCACCGCTGCCAGGCCGGGGCTCGGGGTCCGAGTCAGAATCATCCAAGAACGGGCCTTTCCGCGGCTTCCTCGACGGCGGGGATAGTTTCGCAGGCATCGGTCTGGTTTCTGGCTGAGCTTTGGCAGCGCTTGGCATAAAGCTTTCGTCAGGTTTGTCCCCGCCACTGCTGAGTTTCCTCCTCTTGCTTGAACCCTGTGCCTCGTTGTACCTCTCTCCCAACACGGGGCCCCCAGCGCCATAGATGTCATCCTCCGCTGAGGCTGGCTTTTGATCCTTTTGATCTCCCGAGGCAGCAGTATCGCCGCCCACGAACATGGACTCTTCGGGACGGTCAACTTTCTGGAAGAAATTTAGAATGCTTTTATTTGTGGTGCTAGCACGCTTTGTTGTCCTCTGAGCGGGGCCCTTGGGCGGTGGGCGCGTGATCTTGCTTGTCTTGGAGGGCGCCATAGCTGCTGCTGGGACTGGGGGGGGGGCAAGACGAATGTCGGTGGCGGAGGCGGCAGTCAAGTCGAGAATCGAGTGATGGGCTACGGCGGGGTTTATGTATAGAGTGGGGACAGTCTCTTGGGAATGGGCTCACTAGGTGCTGGTTCATAACGAGTTTCGTATTGATTGAGAAAGGACGAGACCGGAACAATTATACAGCAGACGCGGCCCAGCGATTTGCGTCGGTCGTGCGACACAAAGAGAGACCGTCCTAATAAAAGTCGTGACGACGTTTGGGGCGGCAAACGCGAAGAGCTCGGGCCACCTCTTTACGCGCAGTCACGGGAACCACCATGCCGGCTAAGTACTCAGGTACCTACCTACCTCCCCGGGTACCCACATAGTCGTCCTTCTCCACATAGCCAGTCCCGAGGTCTACAGCCTCTCGAGATGTGCTAAGCAGTCTCATATTGGACCAATCTACCATCATTATATGAGTGCCTATGCCCTTCATGTTATTCTTTCTGTGACTATTAGTATCATGGCCTACAGGAATGGGCATGAACACAGCGCAGACAAGTCAAGCTTCTAGCTACAATTCGTTCCTATGAAATCATGCTACCACATCGGGCCAAGCACGAGACTGCACTGCTTCATATTCCTCATATCTGTCCTATCTCATACAATTACACGAACAGTCTCTGTGGTGTTGGTGTATAAGTCGGCTCAGGTGGTAGGCTGGTGTTGACCAGGTCTTGGTCATCTTCAAGGAGTCCCGAATCGTCTCCATCCGAAGCGCCCGTCGGGCTTGTAGCACCAGGCGACGTCGAGGTAGCAGGCACCGGCTGGGCTGTGCAATCAATGTCGTCAGGAATACCATCGCTGTACAAGTTGGCGCTGAACGAGGCGTCCAGCGAGGACTGGAAGTTGGCGTCCGTAAATGGGCACCGTGCGTGCTCATAGGCGATGCCGTTGAGCTGCTCTTTAGCTGCAGCAGGCAGCATGTCCCAGTCTATTAGTGGCGGGTTCAACGCATACTGGGCGCTGTCGGCTGAGGGGAAAACGTATTCCTTGGAGTCGTAACCGACGATGGGATGAGTATTGACTCCCCCTTTCGTAAGCTCCCCACCACTGTAGATGGTGTTTGTGGTTGATCCAGTGTCCCAAGTCTCAGGGCCTGAGGAGTAGCTGACTCCCGCGATAGTCCAGTCGTAAGCATCGCTGTTACAAGCAGTCCGGTAGAGCCATACCGCGACGCTCAGGTAATAATGCTTATGGTTCTCTCCATCAGACTGGACCTTCGGTAGGTACCACGAGTATATCACGCCAGTTCGGTTGTTGGAGGAACCGACCCTGGCATATATCTGCCCCTTTGAGCTATCACGACAACGCTCGCCGACGTCCCCCGTGGGTCTTAATCCCGCACTGGTAGGCTGTTAGTGGTGTCTCCAGCCGGCTGAGACCTCCAGAATGCCGCTCACCCGTGGTAGCCGTCTCTGTCGACAGCCGCGTAGGGGAAACACCCCCGTCCATCGTTGAGTCCGGGCTTGAACAATAATTCAATCCCGCCGCTTTCGCCATCTGCTGCATACTGTTGGAACGGCGTAATGTCGTCGTGATTCTTCCACTTATCGCCCACCGCAACGTCTCCATCCCGCCGCAAAATACTACGGGAATATGCAAGCCCCACGAACCCCAGGTGAACGAGTGATTTCAACGAGGTGAATGACATGGCTGCCGTATATTGACGAAAGAGCGCGAGACCAACGGACTGAATAGTGCCTGGTTTAAAGAGGGTAAAGATGCCTTAGTCTGCAGCAGATGCTATCTCGAGCCGGAACTTGATCGCCCAACATACCTAGGTAATTATATATTTGAAGCTCCAATATCTCGGGCTCATACACACAACCGATGACGCCGAAAACTAATTTGCTCCTTCACATCTCTTGCTGCTAATCAAGGATGCTGTTTTTAGAGCTACTGAAACAGATTCCACATCACCCTGCCAAGATCAGTGATTAGTATAACGAGTAAGTCAATGTTTCTTTCTTGGCCATACAAATTGCTATCGGGATTCCATTCCTCACAAATTGAATACTGCAATTCTCCCACCAAATTTGTCACTATTAATACAAACTCCAACTAATCGTGCAAGTCGGTTGTAACACATGTCTCGTTTGTTCACAAAGCCGGATACGCTGCTGCTGAAAGCAAAGCTTGCGAAGGCTGGCAAAAGTGTAGCTAACGAAGGATATGAGTACCATACTGGTTGTTTGATGCATATCATTCCTGATGCGTTAGACTTGAAAACTTGCGGTTTGCACCCAGGGGCGCATGATTCAATGTGCTAATTGAAGATGGTCTGTAGCTCGAGGAGGAATCTTGCTTGAAGATCAAAAGGGATGCGCATGTTCTTGCAAGCACCAGACGTTCCCTACTTTGGAAGAGATCTGCACAGCGGACGTGAAGGATCCCACCGTTTCGTATGCAGGGGTAGACAGAGCCACATCAACTCTCAAATCATCATGATTCAGTCTACTAAGAATAGACAGCATGCAGCCAGATTCAGTTACCCAGCCCCGGAGATCCAAGCGGATGTTCTTGTCTTCAATATACGCTAGACTGCCCATATTGGAGCTTGATGTGAGGCTGCTAGCTAATCTGTCAAATTTAAGGAGAATTGAAGAGTCATTACTAGGCTGCTTGATGGTGTTTATTTTGAAAATTCAGCCCTCAAGAGCACCAGACATGCAGTGTGCCTAGCAGTCGAGACTCGAAATGACTCGTAATTCCACAACAGGTCGAGTACATCTTTTCTTCTTAAATAGATCCGAAAGAATCGCCCTTGATTTGGTACGGAACCTGAGAAACACTATCGATCGTGAGAAACTCCATTGATCGCCTAAATAAGCCATTCGTTTCATTATCGCATTGAAGGACACGATCCAACTATTTCACATTCGCTGACAAATATGGTTGCACGTTCATTCTCAACCATTTTGCTGGCTCTTGGCCTTCTGAGTAACTTTGTAAGTAAACATTCGCCTTTTTATCCTTTGAGTCAATATTGTGTTTCAGCCTGCATAATTCCAAAGTTCACTCAGCTGATATTCAATTCCAGGCATTCTGTGCTCCTGTTCGGCCATTTGCTGTAAGCTGTCCTCATTTGACTTCAGTCTATGTCTGGATCGCAAGCTGACTAAATTGGCATAGGGAAATGAGGCCTATGCCGTTGATGTCACGACGGATGAGAGTGAGACCCGATGGGTCTTCCAGATTTACGCCGACGGTTATACAGACAAAGACGAAGACGGCAACCAAATGCCTCTTGATAACCTGATGATCAACAAGCAGTCAAAACGCTTGACCGTTCTCAAAGCTATGAATGGGCTTGATAAGACAGAACCGCGGCTCAAAATGCGGCAGGTGTTGAAGGAGTGCTGGGAGCAAGCAGGCCTCCAGCCGTCGGAGCTGAAAGAGGTTTTGGGCTACATGATCGAGAACACCAACATGAAAGAAGCGATTGCAGACTGTCGAACTGCTCAAGGCTTAGCAGAAAACGATTCTTTCGAGGTGACCAGCACGGATGCGAACGCGAACAAGACATGCTGGGACAGGCTTGGAAACACGATTTTCTCGTCTGCTATACGGGGAGCAATCAGGGATTTCGATATCAACAAGCAGCTGATTAGCATCAAGGTGGATAATGGCGGTAACTGGGACCATGTCTATTATGGATTCTCAACCTGAATACGCGAAGCAGCCGGGTATCTTGATGGATGAATCAACGATCCAGTTCAAAGCTCTTTTCAGACTTGGCCATAACAAGATGAATCCCTCCAGAACCAAATTTCACAACTGCATTGCTATCCGCCCGTCTCTCATGACTAGCAGTGATATTGCGTTGGTCGCAAATTAGCCATCGAAAAGTCGTACGCTTTGCACAGAGAGTACTTATCCGTCGGGTGCGCAATTGTACAGATAAAATCATCGACTCGGGAAAAGCACTCACGAAGACGATTGTGAGGAATATACAAGGTGAGATTCTCGATAATCCTCTGCTTGGGATACTGCATTCACATGTCTACGGGAAGGACGTCCGTAAATTGGGAGTAAATTTATAATTTTGCTTGATCTTGTAGCCTTGATTCTGGATCTCACGCAAGTTCCACAAATTCGTAGGATTTATGAAACATTCAATATATACAACTATTGCTGTACAAAAGTACAAGGCGGAGTCTAGCACACCACCTTTCTTTTCGCCGCAGGACGTCTCCATGTCAACCTCTATCTCCATTAGAGGTGGCTTGATTGGGTCGGCAAGTTTTGTCAGTAGTACGTGCAGGTACAGCCTTCGGCAGGGCAACCGAATGCTGCAAAATTGCGGGCCTGTCAGCCGAACGATGCTAAGACAGGACTCTAGCTACAAGGCGCAGAAAGCCAACTCACCCGGGTAGATCACGCAACCTCGAGACGTTTTTGTACAGTCGGTACCTTTGGCACCACAATCTGTAGACTCCGTCAATTAATGTGTTCCCTATACCTTCAATATCCATTATCTTACTGGTATCATCGCATGGCCCAGTGTATTCTGGATAGTCACCATAGACTTCGCAACCAGTTTGTCTGGAATGTAGAGCATCCTGCTGCAGTTTCACGCAGAGAGTTCCTGGCAGGAGAAACAAACCAAATAATGCTGCAAAACGCATTGTGCTACACACTGGCTAAAGCGAGAGCCTGGTTGTGTTGTATAAACTAGAATGAAAGGTCGAAATTGAGTGTTTACAGCATTCACGTATGTCGACGGCTGGAGATGTGGTCCGCCCTGTCGAGCTGCCTAAGTGAAGACAGTCGACTTTATACTCGCAAATTGAGCTAAGACACAAGTTGATTTCCCGTGCCTAGATCGAAAGACTTCCGGACATCACGTCACCCTGCCAATTGATCACTTGGCGCACACTTGCTTTGCTGCTTTTTCTGAACTCAAGTGTAGGCCATAGCGTAAATATGTCACGCCATTACTTGAAGGCTCGGCTTGGCCGCTTGGCCTCTTCTTCTGCAGTGTGCCGGCGCAACACTATGACCATCTGTGGGGCACGGACTGCTGTGACATTTCTGGCCAAGTTTGGCAGTGCGGCGATAAATCTACACACGTATTTCGGTCAGTCTGATCCAATGATTGTTGATAGCGAGCCGGGAGTTGGAAACCCTAGCTCGATCCCATCAGTCAATGTAAGTCAGATCCACGCCTTGAGGAGCGTGGGTGCATCCATTTTCCTCTTAGCTTAACTCCAGGTGATATATTAGCCTGTTTGCAAACTGACAAGTTGTGCCGTCACCTCTGCACATAACATGGCCAGCCTCATTCCTTCTTCGCGACGTAACATGCAGGTAGCTACACAAGATGCGCATCAATAGCCCATTGAATTATCGTTACATTCTAGCCCATTGATCCCATCGGGAACAACATGTGAGCCTGTATGTATAATCCGACCGCATTTTGAGTGGACAGAGGCAGCAAGGTCTTTCAATGATTGTTGTGGCCCTTCAAAGCGAGTAGCGAAGGCTTTCACCACGAAGAGATATCTAGGTACTTCAGATCCAGGCCAACTCGAATTTGACTTGATCGCAAAGTTACCACATAAAAAGTCATCAGTTCTACATTGTTATCGAGTTTCGTAGTCCCTCGCCCTTTGGTGGGTTCAGTTACGGAGCAGGAAAAGGGAAAAGCGGCCGACAGAGCTACAAATGGCAGCAGAATGTTATCTCGTTAATGCTATGTTCAACAGCGAGGTTTCTTTGAATTGATAGCTATGCTTTGCCAAGCCCAAATCCCCGGACTTGATTCATAATAGAATTTCAGACTCTCTACGTCACTGGGCCCAGCCCCGTCTCATGTCTTTGTGCGGCTCTGTGCCAGCCTCAAGTGCCATTTCCTAACTATTTATAGACATGCATAAAATACAGCGGTATGGAATGTTTTCGTAGGAAACGAGCGGCTGGCCTTTGTGTTATATCTTGTCGTGTAGAGGGGCAAATCTTACAAAGTCCGGCTCGCTGGACGGCTCGGCATCTTCAATCTAGTCCGTAATTATAAGTAAAGTAACCCGAGGTCCCCTAAGAAAGAACAAGCTATTAATAAAGTGAGATGAGATATTGGTCTACGCTCGGATTTTGGAACTTCATCTCATGAATCGTCAAGACCAAATTGCTCTCCCTGACAGACTCGAAATTTTACCTACACTACCTAATTAATATACACCTAAATCAACTACTCAGAGTATTCGTAAAGCAAGACTTCGTAACGATGAGCCTCTCACATAAACGCAGCAAAAGCATTCTTGGTTACCTTTCAGGTGCGCATCGCCAGCCGAATCAAACATCATCCCCGTCTTCGACACGGCAACCTTTGATCGAAAGGCCTCAGAGAAACAGCAAAGGTGTGGCCGACGTGAGATCTTATCCCACTTATACACCTAGAACATCTGAACACAGGTACCAGCACAGTCGACATAAGAGCAGCCAATCCTTGGACTACCGGTTGAGGTATAGGGGCGACCGACGGTCAATTCAGGCTGAAACAAAACATCAACGCCAAGGTTCGTACTTTGAGGACTCAGACTCCGATTCCCACAAGGAGAAATCTTTCTTCTCACGCGCTGCTTCCTTGGTAGATGATCGACGCTATTCTCACGCAAGCCAAGCTGAACGAAGTACGATCCATCTCCAGTCACCTGTCGACTCGCCCAGGCACCGGGAGCCCACCCTCGCTGACGCAAAGAAGCACCACATTGCCCCAGGAAGATGTCTGAAGCACTGGGACCCCGACAAGGAGCCCATACTGCTACTCACGGCAGTTTTTGACACCTTCTCTCTTGGAGAATGGGTGCTCGGGCAGACCGAGCGCATCTACGGGGAGCAAGACGAAATGACCGATCTCGCCACAGAGTTCTGGTTCGAACACCGAGCCCTGGGTGAAAAAGTCAAGCACGCGAGGAGTAACCTGACGCAGATAGCGGATCTGAGTATTCATCAACGGGTCAGCGATTGCATCGCTTCCGGCGGTCACCTTCTCAACAAGCTCGAGGAAGTACTGAAGAGATGTGAGCAACGTGTACTGGAGGTGACGGGGATAAATGAGATTCCAAAGCTGGGCCACAAAAGTGTTGTTGTCTTTATTGATACCTTTATCGGTCGCAATCCTGCGCAACAGGATGCGTTTCGTGACCTTATATACAACATAAAGAAGTGGCATACCAGTTTTGACGCTGAATGTGGGAGACTTCTGGCGTAGGAAGACAGTGTTGGGTGGTGAATGAATTATATTGCTACTCTTCACATTGGAAGGCTTTCTTCTGCTGCTTCGCCATGAATCTCCAGTGAATATGACTGGCAAATCTTTCAAATCCTCAATATGAGCGCCACACCCTCTTGAATCTTGCGTCTGGCTGAATAACAACAACGAAGGGACGGACAGAGGCTGGGGCATAAGGGCTGTTTGTATAGCTCCGGACGTTCTGCCCCTTCGTTCAACGCTTTGCCAGAATTCGAGGTTCGAGTTGCCGCTGATCCTCCAGTACAAGCACAATGGTCGTGCTCGTTAACGGGATCAACACAGGTCCTCAATCAAGCGATCAATCATAAGTCTAAGCCCGGTCCTATTACTGTCGTCTCGGTAACGAGCCAGGACCGAAGCTCAAGAAGCCCACCATGTCGAATTAACCCCGTGAGCCCCGCTCACCTACCCCGAAACCACCTCCCGGCTTCACGTCTTAGCCATTTTTTATCAACATTTATGTACAAAACCTGTATTCAGTCCAACTGTCAACGGCAGACGTTCATGACGCTAGGCTTTTTTGGGGGCTGAGCGGAAGCAAATCCAGGGCGGTGCGCCGACCTTGTGACTTTTGACATGCCAGTTCAGGGTGGCATTCTAGGGTGTGAAATACTACAACAGACCTCCAACGAGTTTGGTTATCTCACCTTTTGTCTTGTGACTGAAGATGTGACCGGGCGAGTGTTGAAGTCCCGAGGTATCCGAACATTTGCGGGATGGGAAGTCCTCATATCCTTTGCACATCGTGTTCGATATAACAGACATTCGTAAGTACGGCCGTCTGGCTTATTCGCAACGCTAGTGAACGCTATGAACACCCCGGGTGTTGGCGGTGTTCATCGTCACTGTAGTCATATCAACAGCAGAGCAAAAGCCTAGAAAGCACAGCTGACTCAAATAGGATGTCATTCACTCGTCCGGAGCGTTGCAATAACATATCTCACTCTCACCAATCCGGATGGTCCAATTTCGTATTCATGAGCTATAATCCGTGTGGTGCACCAGTTAGACCCAGTGGTTGCTCCGGCTTTGTTGAGTAGATGGCCTCCAGCGCGTCCCGGACCTCAAACTCTTCCATGACGGCTCCGAATCTGTATTCCAATGCTTGTCAGTCGCAGCAGCGGAGAGGGACTGATAAAACAGCAGACGCGTCATCTACTGCCATGCCAAGGTATACTCGTTACTCACCCGTAACATCGGACCTTACTGCCGAGCTCCTCCGTCAGCTTGACAAAGTCCCTCTCGTTCAGCTCCCCGAGCCGCGGGTGGGCAAGAACCATGCCCCATGCCATGACGGGCGTTATCTCCCCGTCGAGGTTCAGCTTCTGACTGAGGTCCAACAATGTCGCCAGGTCCGACTTGCTGAGCTGCCACGTCCGCATCGGCCCCCCGGTGGGACCGTCTACATCCATGGGCGCCGAAGAGTTGGGGTTCGCAGCCGTGGCTGCACCTGCCCTGTCCGCAGCGGGCGGGCTGGGGGCGGCGTGGTTCCTGCTGAAATTCCGGCTGATACTGGAGCCTTTTTGGTTGCTCATCTGACGAGCGTGGCCGTTGGGGCTGGGGTTTTTGTTGCTATGATTGTGGCCAAACGGGATATCCGGTGTCAGGTCTGAAAATGGCTCTGGCGGGCATGATGCCATCAGTGCGTGACCGCAAGGCTCGGTGCCACCATTTGCGCTCGAGCGATCCAAGAGCCAGGGCATGTGATCCATGCAGGGCCTCTCAAGACTAGAGGAGCGAATCCGTGGTCAGCAAAGCATCCTCTTCCCGTCATGCTCATCACAAAGCCGTTGACCGGATGGTTGAGCCGAGGCTTGGTGTTGAATGGGTGTGGTGGGTCCACTACAGTGTTTCCCGCCGTGCAACGATCAGGGTGTCGATCTTGTGCGAGACAACGAGTGTGAAGAAGGTGCGGGTAATGTGATGAAGACGGTCGCTAACGGGGAGGAGATAAATAAGCGTTCGGGGGGTTTTCGTACGATAAAACGAAGTCAACGCCAGCCTGATCATAGTCTATGCCCGGATTGCGCCGGGGTCCATTCAAGTGTGCGGATGGCGACTGTCGGTGAAGGCCTGCAGCCTGTTGATTCGGACTGAGGCCACCCAGCGGCGACATCCCTTGCATCGCGGTCGTCGTGCTTAACGCGGAGCCTGGCGGTGGCGTGTATGCCGAGTTCTGAGTGGACGCCGAGGCGAGGCCATAGCTACCGGACCCAGACATAGATGCCGAGCTATTGCTACCGATATACGGGCCCACGGATGGGCTGCTGAGGGTGTCGTCCATCATGGTCAAGGCTCCAGATACCGCTAATCCATTTTGTTGCATCAGTGCCTTGAGCGAACGGTTCTCCTCGGCCAGACGGTCCTTGTCCTGGCTAACATTGGAGTAGACCTCTTTCAGGCGAAGGACCTCATCCTCAAGGGCCTTTATGTATAGTTCTTTCCGCTCTCGATGGGTTCTACCCATGAGTCAGCGTCAGCGGGAGGTTACCCATCAGGGTGGCGGAACACCTGGACTGGCTTACCTCTGTGCTTGCCTGTTCAGCTCTTGTCTCCTTGTAAGGGCGGGCTTGCTGTCGGGTTTTGGACCGCGGCGTTTTGCCGGTTGGCCGTCCCTGGTCAACTTCTTGTCTGAAGAAGTAAGAGATTTGAGGAAGCCAAAGCCGAGAGCGCCGTTCTTGTCACCGGGTTGCTGCGGTGTGGGATGAGGCGGGGCACCGTATGCGATGCCAGTGCCAACCCCGCCGAACTCGCTCTTGATGTTCGGCGGGGACATGGACGTTGTCGCCATGTTGTAGTAGGTCTGATCAGAGAGCGAGGCGTTAGAGGGTTTACGGCGGGTGCTGGCTGATTCCTGGGAGGAGTGCGAATTCGATGGAGAGTAGTGGCGATGGCGGTAGTGGTTCGGAGGGGACGGATATGAGGAAGCTACCAAGCGCGGTCCTGGGTCAGCCATTTTGTCTCTTGCCCTGGGCTCCTGAAAGTTGCTGTGTTGACCAGTCTGCTGGGTAGTGGGGGGCCGCGCGCAAGCACTCCAGCCCAAGGAAGGTTATTCGACGGCAACAGAAGGGCTTTATCCGATCTTGCTATACATTGGGATGGATCGCAGACCGGCGGTACAGGAGAGATGGCATCACAGAGCGAGCACGGGCGTGATGCATAGAACGGCACACAAGGAGGACGAGATCAGGGGACGAGGTATCGCGCAATGCCCAGGTGGAGAGACGGAGGACGTACCAGGTGCTCTCTGACAGGAGCAGCGCTTGCTTAAAGATGCGATGAGAGGGGTGGGGCCCGACCCAAGGGCAGGGCGCCTCTCTGGAGCGTGCGCGTGAGCGTGAGCGTTCGCTGAGCCGTGCCTGATCTGCTCGAGGATGAGAATAGACGGCAGCAAGAGACGAGGGGTTGTAGTCGAGGACGAGGGCCGGCAGGTGGTAGTGGCACCTCGTGGGTCCGGGTCCGGGACTGGGGCTGGGGCTGGGGCTGGGGCTGGGGCTGGGTCAGGGTGGGTTGGGGACGACCCCCGGTTCGCAAATCGAATCCAATCGCGTGAAGGGACCGAAATGTTAGAGACGGCCGGCGCCTGCGTCATGCACACAAGAAGAAGGAACCGGGTCGGGTTCTACCTAGGCGGGCAATGCACTAGCAACACTTGGAAACGAGAGCGGCCGGGTTTTCCGGGTCAGATTGAGTAATAGAGCCGAGAGGAGGGCTTAGGAGGGCGAATCTGGGAGCGCTGGGTGCCTGGGTGCGTGGCTAGTTATTGTAATAGGCGGACGACCCAAAACCCCGGCTGTGGTGCGATGACAGACAAGACACGGCAGGAGGAAGAAGATGCGAGGCGAAGGACGGCGTGGAGGGCGCCGTACCCTTATCAAGGACAGATCGGTGGAGGGGCCGACAACAAGCCTAGGTCTTGTAAGTAAGAACTAATAGAAGGCGGCAGGGCGGCAGGGCGGCAGGGCTCGCCGAGTGGGCAGATGGGGTGGCACTGCGTAGGCTAACTACTAGGTACCCACCTACATACATAGGAACCTGGCTACAGGTATTTACCACGTCCCGGGAGTAAGCTGAGGCGGGCTGGCGGGCTGGGGGGGTGTGGGCGGCGCCAAGACGGACGGGATGGTAGCTGTTGTGGGGGGAGGGACCAGGTGAGGAAGGCGGCCTGTGAGTGGTGCTTGGATGATGATGAAACCCGTCGAGTGCAGAGGAGCGTCTGAGAGATGTTGGAGCCGAGCGATGCTGGAACCTAGATAATGGGTGAACATGGTCAACAGCAGGGACGGAAAGGGGACATCTGGAGGCGTTCAAGCAAGGACCAAGAACGGATGGGGTGGTCGGGCACGGGTCGCTGTCGACGGTGATGGGCGGTGACATGGCTGCTCCATGATGAACAGTGGACGGTGAACGGTGAACGACGGACGGCGGGCAGTGGTCGACTCGAGTGCGGAGCAGAGGTGCAGGTCCATGCATTCAATCTCAGATGTGACGGGTGCACCCCAAGTACCGAGTATGGGTTGGACTGCAGCGTGCAGGAACCCTTGGTCCTGCCGTATGAAGAAGGAGCTTATTCAGCGGGCCACACACGTGGGGCGGGCAGACAAGACGTGCGCGATAAAGGAACCCTCGCTGAAGGGTAGGTACCTAGGTTGACTAGGCACCTACCTACCTGGGAAGGTAGGTACCTTGCCGGCCACAATGACGATCCGCCCGTCAACCAATCTCTGTCACAAGTGCCCGCGCCCGGACACGACACTAGACACGCCCGTTCTGCCCGTTCTGCCCGTGTGCTCTCGATCTGCTGGTCAAGACCCGAGCCGCGCTGACGTGACATCGCGTCCATCGCCTGCCGAATCTGTCGCCGTCGCAAGTTGGCATTTTTGACACTTGACATACCGTGACCGAAACACGGGGCTGATAGGCGGCAGCCAGCGACTGCTATCCAACAGCTGCCATCAAACAGCCGCGGGCTTTGCCTGAAGCTGTGTGTGCTCCCTTGGGCCTTGGGGCCATCATCACCCAGGCACACCTCGCCTTGCAGTCGTTGACGCCATCACCGATTCCGCGCTTCCCACCGTCTGTACCGGCCCCGACATTCAATCTCCTTCCAGGCCGCCCAGCCGGGTGCTAAGATGGCGGGCCCTCTCGGCAACCTGCTCGCCCACCTCCGCGGCATAGCCATCATCTCTCCCTGGGCCCTTGCCCTGCTGCTTCAGGACCTGCTCCTCTCGCTCCTCCTGCTGCTGAGGCCTTTCAGCCCACTCCTGGCTTATAGGATCTCCAGCCCCATCGCGTGGTCCTGCTGGGCTGGCATCCAGTTCATCTTCGAGCGGCTCAACGGCGCCAACATCGTCGTCTCCGGGGACAAGCTTCCCGCCGGCGAGTCCGCCGTCGTCATCGCCAACCACGTGGGCTGGAGCGACTTCTACATGATCCAGCATCTGGCCATCAAGGCTAGGATGCTCGGATACTGTAGGTACTTCGCCAAGGCCCAGCTGAAGAAGGTTCCGCTGCTCGGCTGGGGTCTGGTCGCCATGGGGATGCCGCTCGTGACCAGGAACTGTATGTCTTGCTCGCTCCTTCATTCTGTCGTCTTGTCCTTTGCTCGGCTGTGAGCAGCTCTTGAACACGAGAAGCACCCTGGCCTGCGCCATCACAACCTCCACACGCAGTTCCGGTGACCAGTAATACCCACAAAAGCGTCACTTACCATTGCACAGCTGCCTGCACATTCTCCGTCTCCATCTGCACCCCGACAGGATAGGTCTGGGGGCCGGGACATTGTTAACATCCCTCGCAGGGCAGCAGGACAAGCGCGAACTGGATCGTGTCTTCTCAGGTATCACCCAGCACCGATTTCCAACCTGGCTCATCTCCTTCAGCGAGGCCACGCGGTTCACGCCGCATAAGCAACACGAAATGCAGGAGTGGTGTGTGGCCAACAACCGTCCACAGCCCCGTCACCTACTCTACCCGCGCACAAAGGGCTTCATCGCCACCGTCCAGCACGTGCGCCGGGCCGCCCACGTCAAGGCCGTTTATGACTTGACCATCGCCTACCGCCGCGGGGGACAATTTCAGGCGGCTCCTCCCTTCTGGGACACCATCCGCCTCGGTGGTCTCAGTAGTGGGACCGGCGGGTACCGCTTCGAGGTACACCTGCGCCGCTTCGCCATGGAGGACCTGCCGCTTGAGGACGCGCAGCTGGCCAAGTGGCTGGAGACCCGGTGGGTTGAGAAGGGGGAGTGGCTGGAGAGGAAGAGGGTTGAATGGGAGGCCGAGGACGGGGGCAGATGAATCGGTGTCTGTAATGCCGCTCTTTCCTTTGCTCACTCCGTCGTACCATAGAAGCCCATCTAATAGCTGTCGAGGGGGCTGGTTGGGGGGTGATGGGATTAGATCGCGACTCATTGCGCCAGATCCTCGCAAAAATGATTAGAACGAAATCAGGGGGGTAGTCAGTGACTTTATTTTTAGGACAGAAAAGGTGACCCGAGAACACTGGTCTTCAAATTTTCTCTCATGAGCATGAGAACCGAGAACATGGTCTTGGTTCCACGAAGAGTATTCCCGCCGTTGTTTGTCGAAGTCAGGAACACGAGGAGACTGCCCCTGAGGCCCATGCTGGGTAGTGTTCTCCTCCCATACATGAGTACTCGATCTACCGGAGCTCAGGATCTTGGGGGCGTGATTCATATCATGAATACAGGCTGGTCCTCAAGCTCCTTATGTCGTATTCACATGACAAAATGGAATGGAGAAAAACAGTTTGAGGGCAGTGATTGATTCCAAGGTTGTTTCAGAAATTTGAGCGCCAAAAGGCTATATCCCAAGAAGACTTGATAAAACCCGATGTTTGAAGACGGTAATTGAATCATCAAATTAATTACTGGGGACACATACTGTATTCTGTCAGCACTGTCATTGGCATTGTGCTTCTTAATAAAATTAAAAGCTGGGTCTTGCGCGTCTACCACTGTATGAAGGCGCCATATACACTTTATATGTGAGGGAATTAGAAACGAAACCCTTTGGCCGGCCGGTCTTGTGCGCACATAGTCGCTGGACTCGTGTCACTAATCTAATACTAGGATCATCTCTTCCTACTATCTCGATACAGACAATCTACCTAGGTATGTAGGCTCAAACAGCCCGGAGCACGATACCAGGGTCGAGTTCCGCCTGGGCTGGCTGCTATGGAAGTATTTCAGCTTCATACTGAGTATCCAGATTTTTCGTCATGGTCAATTGGATGACTGTGTTCCAAAGTTCTCCTCGGCAACCGTCGTGTCCATTTAGCCAGTGGACGGTCAATAGGAACTGCTACTTCTGAATCCAGACTGAGAAACAAAATAGGGACAGAGGCTGTAGATTAGACGCAACCAGGCAATCACAGTCCACTTACTGAAATCAACAAGGAACTCAAGAAAATAGTTCAATACAACAGCCAGGATAATTTGGACCTTGATTTCAAGAGAAACGATGCCCTGAATCGCGAGCTGAATGGCGTATGTATATTGACTACATCGGCACAGCGACTGTCCTGGCCCGCCAAGTCGCTCTGACAGCATCTCAAGTGTTGTATTAAACATTCAAAGACGATATGCGCAGCATACAGTTGCTACTTGGCAGGAATAGTAATGTTTGCAGTTATCTTACGAGGCTTCCATCGATATGAACTAACTTATGCCTTCGTCTAAAGTGCAACTACAATTGTCAGCTACATGGATTTCTGAGCTATCTTAAGCTTGAAATACACTTCCCATGGATGAGACGGAAGATTGAATGAGCTGGGCCGCAGGCCAACATCCAGAATAGAGAGGTCCCGGGGGGGGGGTGCTCCACAGGTTCGACTTCATTGGAGCCGACACCTTCCAGGCTTGCTAATATGAAGACCCGTCTGTCGTGGAAATGGTTGAGCAACCCGAGGGAAGATCTGCCCAGTAAGTCCGCCACCAGAATTTCTAGAAGAAACATCTGGCGGTCGCACAGCATGACTTGAAGTAAAGACAAACCTTGGCTAAAAGTAAACGAGGCCCGGTCGCCTTCTTAGCCTGCGCCCGCAAGCATAACACAGCCCGGCACACTTACCACTCCAGTCTCACACACCTACATGCCTATCGTGCTCCCTCAGGCGGCCGCCCGCCAGTGTTGCATACATGAGCAGCCAAGTTTCCGAGGCGTACCATCTAACCGAAGCACACAGTAGACTGCCACTTCAGCTGCGAGGTGAACTACTTCACTTTGGCATTGTCATATTGATGCAGGAGGCAAACGTAGCCGATAACGTGGCTGGGGAGGGGGGGGGGAGGAGAAAGAACAAGGCAAAGATACGCTCCGTGTATCATGACCCGAAACACGGAAAAAGCAGACCAAATGTTCAACAAGACGAGAAGCATTTCGGGTCTCGACAAGCACACCCAAAGCACGAGATTGAAGAATAGAGATGGGTGGATCTCATCCAGGGAGCATCTTATCCACATATTAGCGGCAGAAGTGGGAAGACAAGACGTCCATCATTCACAGCCACCCCATTTGCTTTTCTTGCAGGGCAACACCACCTCACGTTGGTTTTCCCAGCTCCAAAGCCACCCACCCCTCTTCTAAGGTAACACAACATACCACTATACTCACCATGACATCTGACAGGTCGGTCACAAGGCACCTCTATCGCCACCACCCCCTTGAGCCCTTCGTATTCTCACATCCAGAAGATCGAACATGGACGACTGGACGGAGCAAAGAGAGCGTTGGGGTAGACTCCCCCATCGGATGGTTTCTTTTCGCCCACCACTTATCCAAGCTCACAGAGGCCATGCCCAATGATTACGCCGGAAATGCGTCAACCGCGACGACCCCAGGGGGAGGAAGTTCGCTTGGCGGCGTGTGAAACAGTGAGCACACATCATCTTCACTCTCCCCGCCTTGTTCTTTCCCTGGGAGTGGTCGAACAAGCGCGGAATCAAGGGGTTGGACATAAGGGGTACCTGGTTTGTTGATAGAGCTGTAGCCGTTGCCTGTGAAGGAGAAGCAGTTGGCCGGCTTATTTATCACCTAAGATACCGGCCCACAAGCCAGGACGAACAAACGATGGAAGAACAAGTCTCATGTCGCCGATTTTGAAAGGAACCACGATGAACTGCAGGCTCGCCATATTTGCGACTGCTGCTAGCACCCGTAATCAACCGGTTGTATTTCTTTTCCATTGTGCCAGATGTCTCACATCAAAGGACCTCACCTTCCAGACATTGGTATCAGTCTACACGGGGGGCAGTCGCTCGAGCGCTCGCCAAACTTCGGAGAAAACCCACCAGGCCGGGAATCTCAGCCCTGGACCCGTCAGCCCCAGCCGTCCGCCGAGCACCGGGCACTCACACAGTTTCAACACATACGGGTGCACACGTGTTCTCTCTCAGGCATGAGCATGTGTGGCGTGTAGGGCTACTCGAAGTACAACTGGCCATCTGAGCCCAGCCATCGCATGCACCATCGAGAAAAGCAAAAGGAACTCACGGGCTGCTGGAGGCTACAATGGCCATGATTCAAGTAGCCTTTTCCATTTCTCCACTGCTACGGTTTGCTGTGCCACGCCCACGTCGTGCCGTGCTGCGCTTGTGCCAATGCTGCTCACTTCCCAACTCGAAACCAAGCAAAACCAGATTGAAAAGAACGAGCTCTCACCCTGACCACGAGGACACTGCACTACCTTAACTACGGCCCCGGCCTGTGTCCGGTCCGGGCCACCCCAACTCTACTTTGCGTGTGGCAGGCTCCTCGAGTCATGGCTGCGCATGCCCTCACCATTCCACGCCTGATAAAGTGCTTGCAGCGGCATCGTCAAGTGTAGCAGTCGCGCCGCTCACGAGGTGGGGTGGGAAGAACAAACCTACTAGCACATCCCGCGGCGCCACAGAAGCGTCAAAGTACCTAGGTACATTGGAGATGTGGGGAGCGAGGTGAGGAGGAGAGTGGGGAGAGCAGTAACGTCGGGGAGGAAGCGGGGGAGGGAGAAGAGCTTGGCCCACGTGCAGGAGGGCCAGATTCGGCCGGCATGTTGTTTACTCAGTAGTGCTGCAGCTGGGGCGGTTGGTCGGGCTCTGCCGCTTCCAGGCCCCCTTCGTCGGCTTCACATGTGCCAAGGTGAAAATAAAGTGGGATCTGTGGGCTGGGGTGATGAGGATATCCCAATTGGCCCTCCATTCTGCTGGGCCTCTGACACCGGTTCCCAGGAAATCCCGACCAAGAGGAAAGAGGACATAGATGGGATAGACACCCAATAGGTAGTTCCAGTAGTTCCAGAGTTGGCGCAAGGGAGCTTGGGGAGGGTGGGCTTTATGTAGGGCGGCCCCCTGGCAGCGGTATCGTGGTGAAACATGGCGTATGCCAGAAGCAGAACACCATGATCCTCAGTTGTGAACGGAACCGGGGGAAGTGACAAACGCAAAGTCTTGTTTGGGGGGGGGGGCAGAACTGCCTATCATCTACACGGGTAGAAAGCCTTCAAAACTCCATCGTCCTGGTCGTATCTTGCTTGCGTGCCAGGTTCTTAGAGGCTCAACAACACCTTTTCGGTTTGAGGAAAGGTTAGGAAGGCTGCTGTACTTGAAATGCAGGTCACCGGGACGATGAGCCGGCGAATTGGCAGGAACGCGTGGCTGAACTCTTGGACGCAGACAGGATCATACTGGTGAGCGGTGATGGCTTGGTAGTGGTGGTCAGCTCCTCACGGAAGGGCAGATGATGAACCAGTCTCCTCACCGCCAATGCCATCAAGAAACGGGCGGATTGGAGTCACAGCACGAGCGAGAGCTGTCTCACATTGGTTCCCACCCACCACTCTCCCACCCAACACAATGTGGGCATGAAAGAGTTACAGATAGAGGAGAAGGTCGTTCGCGTTCTGCGTACCCGAAGGCGCGCAGGCATCTGTGCGACTCCCCGGAAATAAAGGCTCTTGACAAGGAATTTCCGCATTTAGCCAATGTAAGTGAACTTGGGCTTGGCAAGCGTACATCACCGATTGACGTGCACTGTCTCCGAATGTTCGGTGGACAGTTGATGAGCAAGGATCAGCTTCTTTGAGAGTCAACGCTCGGCCTTCGAGCGGCGCTCAACACCCAATCAGGACTGGGCGTTTCCCTCGGTGAGATCTGGTGGTTGATCAATCAGTGGTGGCCAGCGTGGTGAAACTTGTAGAACAGTCTTCCGAGTACAGCCGGCAGTCTGGCAATAAACAGGCGCAGTACGTACTCCGGGAGACGGCAGCTGTCGGGGCCGGGGGAAATGTGTGCTCGGACGCACATATGCGAACCTGGCCGGTGTAGTTTCGTACCGTGTGGCTGTCTTGTGAGCCGAGCTTGCATTACACCACAGACTGGCGTGTTGGCAGTTGGAGCTGAAGCAGGTGCACACAGGTGTACCCGTGAAGAGAAACAAGGAAAGCAGATCTTGAAGGCGCCATGATGCAAATACAACCTCAACTAGCCGCTGGAGTCACTATTCAACGCGGATTCGTCGTGCAAAGGTGGATGCGCCTGCATTGAATCGCCAGAGATGCAATGCAACGCCGGGTTCTCATTCTATATTGGAATCATTTGGGAGGGTGGTTGGGCCGAGCCTGTGAGTGGCTGTAAGGGGGCGCCGCCGCCCAAGGATTCGACGGATGCTCCATCCCCATGCAAGATTGCGGGATGGGCCCCAGGTTGAAGAGCTCGTCACCCGTCGCAGGGCTGCTGTGGTATGTGCTGGCGGCCTCGGGCGGGGGCTTCGGGAGCTGCACCTGTCTGCTGAGGCAGTTGAGCGCATGACCATAGCATGCTCGAGCAGCCGCCTCAGCTGCTGATCCGGCTCTGCAGACACAGTCGAATGCTTCCCTGCTCGGGCACCAGAGCTCGTCCAAGACACCCGGGCAGAGAGTGTTGTGTGCTTGACCAGCGACGCTGCCTGAAACTCTCGGAGAGTGTGTTGCGGCTGCGGTCGGGCTCATGAAGGTTCACAGCGCGGCTGGTGGACAAGGGGATAGGGGATATGCTCCAGCAGCAGGCTTGTAGATAGTTTTGATACTGGGGTAAGAAGGTTGAGGATTGTCAGTGCCACAGCCACTCACAACGAGACTTCGTCGTCCCAAGTGTTGTGGTGTTTCATTGCTCTCACGACAGGTCTAGGCCCATCCTTTGAGCAGGACAAACTTTTGCTTTCCGCATTGCAACTCCGCCTCAGGATGGTTCGCACAGTACTGGCTCGGCGTCGCAACATTGGCCGGCCAAGCGACAAGTCAACCACGACGGTGTGGTCGGCTTGTCCCAAGCTCCGGGGATGCTTTATGGTCGTATCCCAGGGAGAGGGATCTTTGCAAAGCTATCTGCGAAATGCATCTACCAAATTCCACGACGGCACATTGCGGGCGTTCGCAATAGGGCACAAGCATCGAATCATCTCCGATGCTGCGCGACTGCAGCTATATGGGCAGGTTTAGGATTATGCTTCCTGCGTGTCTAATAACACAAGAGCACAAGTTGATGTTGCTGAGAAAGCAGTAAGATCTGGCAGAACAAGAACAGGGCACGAGTGCCGACGACTCGGGCTCCATCTGACCTGAACGGGCACTGCTGGCGCCTGGGAGTCCGAACTATTTTGGTTTGCCTCGGAAGTGCATTCTGGGAACAGGCATTTGGACGACAAAGCTGAGGAACAGTCACGAATGAGACGTCTCGCGGAGGTGGAGGATGACGGTGAGAGTGGGCTAGGCCGCGGGCTACGGCACGACCTGCAGACGAGATGCAGTAGCCGCCTCTTTGGCATCATGCATACTATACTGTACTGTACGTGTGTACCTACCAGCTGCCCACACACTGCATCCCGTGGGTGGCGACCTGGCATGGATTATGGCTGCGGGCCGTCGCTAAACCCTCTCTGCCTCTCTCCCAACCGCATCGCCCCCTCCTCTGGGGGAGAAGGGAGCCCACGTTTTCTCGTAATTTCGTTTCCAGAAAGGGAAGGGAAGAGAAGACAGAAGTAAACGGGGGAGAGACAGTGAGAGAGAAGGCGAGGTGTCCAGCACCGACCACGAGACTTTTGAAGTCGCAGCCGACATGACATCCAGAGGTCGCTCGTGGTCATGTCTGGGGTATATCGGCCAAGCAACAGCAGATCCGGCTGCATTGCTTCTCCCAATGTCGAATCCTAGCAGGACAAAATGGCCAAGTGGGAGGTGGAACCGCGCCGCTTGACTGCCTGTGCGCGGGTGCTGCCGGTGGATATACCTGACCACCTGGGCGGCCTCAAGGAGACCTCGGGAATCGAGTAAGGAAACCCAGCTGCATATCTCGAGCAGATCCAAGTGTCTCTTGTACGACGGGGTCATGCAAATGTGGTGTCTTTTTGTCTCTGGGCCAGCCAACAGTGGCTTGACCTGTGAGACTAGCCAGAGTTCCTGACTTTCTGCTACGGGGAAAGGGCGTTAGCCTGGGGCTTACCGTATGCCTAGGAAGCGTCTAGGTAACCAGGACGGCAGAACGGATGGTAGAGGCCATGGAATGCCACCCGCTTGAGACACGGCTCCTCAAATGTGCGCCTCGTGTCTTGCCTGCCGTTCAGCCGTGATATTGTAGCCGTGGCCGAGCCCGTCCGCGGCGACAAGATAGTCACCAGTCTCCCGTCGTCCAGAAGGCCTGGTAGGCTTGGGTATGTGCTTGGGTTGGAGGGGTTGGCAGCTGGAGTCACTCGGGCTGTCGGGGAGATCGAGGTGCATGCCGATGTGACAGTGACAACAAGAGCCATCGTATGCATTGGAGATCCGGGGAGGCAGTGTAGTGTGTTGATGGATGCTTCAAACAGCAACAGTGCCTGTCCAGGCACAGGCAGAGGCGGAGAGGCAGAGGCAGAGGCAGAGGCAGAGGCAGAGGCAGAAGCATATCCAGAATCAGAATCCCATGACCACTCACCGGATGGGGTTGTACCACGGTATCACTCGATACACGTGTTTGCCCCGTCACTGGGTGTGGCGCGGCGTACCCCACTACCGATCCCATGCGGCGGGACCCGCCCTGGCCGATGCCCGGGTGGGTAGAATCGAGTTACACGGCGGAAACGTTCCTTCCCAGTAGTGTAGACAGGACAGGATATGTTGGTGGGCAGGCACGGACTACAAACTGACAGAAGGAACTAACTGCCTGGCCATGATGTTGGCTGGAAAGGGCCTTGCAAGGAATGTGGCACTTGTCGTTTTGTTCGGTCTGGCTTGAGATCTTCAAGAGAGGGCCACTTCTGTTGCTCCAAGTGCCGTGCCTGTGCTGGCACATACTGACATGTAGCATTTGGAAGCTAGAATGCAGGGATCGTTCCAGTAATTGCCCAGTTGTCCATATGCCCATTATGTCCCATATGAAGTGGTGGGTGGTCCATGTGACAACCGTGGTAGGTTGAAGGGGGGGGGGACGAGGCCCCAAAACCAGAGGAGAGGGGACAGAGATGTTGCTGCCAACATGCTGGCATCTTACACAGTACAACGGCAGGGCTTACACCACCTGAGGGCTAGTATCCAAAGCTCCCCCACATTTAAACTTTACCCTTTCCCTCTCCCACACAACCACCAGACTTGAACATCCTTTGGTCCTGGTGCAACTTGAATCATCATCCCCTGTGAACAAGTGGTGTGCCGGACTTGGATGAACCGACCGTAAGCTGCTTGCTGCACACTCGACCATGGGGACCCCCATCAACGAGAGCAGATAAGCAGAGCACATGACCAGGTGAACTGCAATGCTGAGCTCGGGCTCGCAGCCACCAGGTGCACAGCTTGCACACACACCCACACCCCAAGACACACTGTCCGCTGTTCAATCACCCCCCTCCCCATCCGTTTGGCCTCGCCTCCACTACTCTTACTCTACCTCCACCACCTCCGTCTTCTTCACACCAACATTATTCCCCAACTTTTGACACAAGCTTACACCCCTCCCTCTCTCAATCATTCCCTCTTTAGTGTTCTCTTCTGTCCCTCTGCGTGTTGATGACCTGGATCAATTCTGCTCTCCTATCTCACTTGTCGTCCCTCATTTATGGCCTTACCAGTCAAGACTGGGACATTCTCATCTGTGCCTTGTGTACTTGGGCCGCATAGATTGAACTAGGTGTTGGGTGTTGGCTGTGCCTTGTCCTGTGAGCCGCACCAGCCGTCCTCACCACGGTTGTCCTGATCTGACCTGACCTGACTTGACCTGACCTGACCTGGCACAACCAGACCAGACCCGACCCGACCTGACATTACATTACACGTTAATCAATCATCTACCCGGTATTTCAAGTAGGATCAGGTAATTTGTACTCCATCCACATGCACCTAGCATGCATGCATAGCACAGTCTGGTGCGTAGGTCCTCTTTTTCTTTGTCCGTGTTGTTTTTGTTTCCCCCGCCCGCTCTGTTAGTGGTCGGGGTGTACTGCAGCACCGGCCACTAGCAGCAGCCCGTCAAAGATGTTGGCGAGATGATGCTGCACTGTAATCCATGTAGCCCACTGTCACTTCCCCACCTCTTACCACTTCCAACCTGGTCCTGACACCGGCCAACCAGGGCCAACCAGCCCAGCCAGCACTTCGCCAGTCCCAGTACCAGCCAACCCCGTCTGTTGGTCCTCTGCAGAAAATAGCACACCACAGAAGCCCCATTCGGGCTGCCAGGCCTAAGTCAAGACAAGCCAAGCAGTCCCTCAAGTCTCTTGGTCAAGCCTGGGACTCCACAATTGAAACAGGCCTCTCCCAGTGCACCCACCCAGCACCCAGCACCCAGCACCCAGCACAGCACCCGCGTGTGCGCGACCCGCGACCGAGGACCGACAAGCTAGGCCAATACCAGCAGGGTGTAGCAGCAACTGGCCCATTTTTGTTTTCCAGTCTGCCAGACAGTGTCACGGGCTATTGTCTGCTTGCTCCTCTGGGCCTCTCTTCACGCTCAACACTGCCTCTCTCAACCTCAACTCCCCCCCCCCAAATAGCTTCCTACAGGCACAGAGACGTCACCACCAGCTATGTCTCGGGCCGCTGCATGCTGCTTGATGTAGCTCTGGGCTGTTCGTGCCAGGCTCCTCCGTTCTGGCCGGGCTGTCGGTCCAGCCCTGCCTGCTGTCTGTCGGCTGCCAGCCATCGCCGCCCTACGATTTACTTATCGCCAGTCCACCGTCCGCCTACACACCGTTTCGAGCCTTCTGGCCTGCCCTCAACTCCATAGGCCCCTCAATCATTCATGCACTCATTCGCCTGCGACGCGTCTGCCCCCAACGGCTGCAACCTCGAGGCTGCCAGAGACGCCCCCTGAACGGTTCGCTCCCGCGATTCGCCCCGAGCCAACAACACGCTGTCCCCAGACCGAGCGGACAGATGAGCTGGTCCAAGTCGGACCTGTCCTCTGAACCCAGCCCTCAATGGATACAGATCCGTCACAGCTGGCTCCGCCGGCGGTGACGTCGCTGCGCGCCCACACGGCCGGCGTCATGGAAAGATCTCTCAGCCAGCACCAGAGGGAGAAGGACCGGGAGGATCTCAAGGAGGCTGCAGAGCAGACCCTCAACGTTATCGTTGACCTGAATCTTGACGGGTCCATCCGGTGGGTGAGCCCCTCCTGGGTGGACGTGATCGGTACAGACGCTGCCCAGGCTGAGGGCACCCCCATTTCCGATGTCGTCGTAAGCGAGCCGACAACCATTTTTACCGACGTCGTCGAGTCCATGAAGGAAGATGATTCGGGCAGCAAGTTCATTCGCTTCGCTGTCAAGACTGGCCCCGAGTCGAAGCTGCTTACTCCGGAAGGAGACGTCCTGGAGGGTGAACAACCGGAAGCCGGCGCACAAGATGAGGACGGCGCCCAGGTCGTCGATCTCGAGGCACAAGGCATCATGGTTCACGACACTGGGGGTGAAAGCCACGTAGGTCATCTGGGTGAACTGATCCGCAATGACGAGCTGACTGTATCCTAGGTTATGTGGATGATCAGGCCATGGGTTGCGCCTCGAGAGATCAAGATCGATCTCGACTCCGAACTCGTCGACTCGCTTGGTTCAGGCGCCGAGGTTCTAGCTGGTTATCTGACCCGGCTTGCAGAAGTAGGACTGGATGATTCAACCAACTATGACCCGCCGCCGCCGGTTCTCTGCCGAATCTGCGAACGCCAAATACCGCCATGGTGGTTCGAAAAACACACCGATCTTTGCCTGCAGGAGCACCAAGCCGAAATGGAGGTGCAAATGGCCCAGGAAAGCTTGTCAGAGCACCGCCATGCCATTGTCAAGGTTCTCGACGCCCTGGAGGCCCGAAAGAGCCGCTCGCTCATCGGGGAGCAGACGGCCCTCCCGGCAGCCGAATACAAGGGAATGCCTATCGGGCCTCCGCAATCGAGTTCCTCCTCCCCCGGGACATCCTCCCCGTCGACCAGCGGTGCCCGTTCACGGGAGAGATCTTCCGGGTTTGGCCATGCCCGCGCCAGATCCTTCGCCGTCCGACGGCCACAGGCGCGGATCGTCGAACTGCTGTTGGATCTGTGTGACACAGCAATCGAGATTAGCACGCCAGCGATCAAAGAGTCTTCGACACAGAACCCGGGCGAATTCCGCACCCAGTCCCCTCAGTCCGAGTCCAGAATAGCCCAGGTGATGCAATGGCATTCTCCCAGTACCAACACTCTCGAGCAGGAGCAGGGTCTGGCATTGCTGTGTGCTGACACTGAACGCATCGCAAAGGCCAAGATCGATGCCGTCTTCCGCCACAGAAAGATCATCGAGTACGCGGAGCGCATCCGCGTTGAGTTCTCCATCAAGGTCCAGGACTGCATAGATGGTGCCATGCGGCGGGCTGCTCGAATCGCTGCCGGGAGAATGAGCGATTCGACCGAGTCTGGCTCCGAGACAGGGGAAGAGGATGTGACACCTGCCCAGGAGGAGGGCATATTCCCTGGGTCGTTTGACGCAGGCACGTCCCTTGCTCTCGCTTTGGAGAAAGCAAACCTGAGTGACGAAGTCGACAAGCGGCGTTTCTCCACGGCCATCGACTCGACACGGTCAAGCAGCCCCAAAGAATGCCCAACACCCCGCTCACACCATGGCATGCTAGGTGCGGCCGGGCAGGGTGCAAGAGAATCCCGTCGAGAGTCCATGCTCCTCGAGAGTGACACTGGAGACAGTGAAGGCAGTGTAAGGTCGTCTTCCGTTGCCTCTCGACCGCCCCCACGAACAGAGTCACCGATATCAGAATTTGGAGATTTGAGGAGACAGGCCAGCTCTCGGTCGCACAATCGACGGAGTTGGATTCTGCCTGGTGCTATCTCCCCGCGGAGGCAGGAATCGCCATCACGAGGCGCCCAACAACCCTCATCACCCCTCAGGATCTCGAAACCACGCGTGCCCGGGTTTCAACAAGATGGCATGGTTTCCCCAGAGCCATCACCCAAATTGCCCAACAGCGAGTTCAGCTCACCCATCGCTGTTCCTCAGCACCAGCACCATCAACACCACCAGCATCACCACAGGAGGCAGTCCTCTGCTGCGATATCGTCGTCGACGGGAGAGAATGTCAGGTTGCCACCCTCGCCGCGACTCAACGGTGTGGGTGCCCCGCCTATGGCTCGTGCGGTTCCACCCTCGATCAAGGACTTCGAGGTCATCAAGCCCATCAGCAAGGGTGCTTTCGGGAGCGTCTATCTCTCCAAGAAGAAGTCCACTGGAGAATACTTTGCAATCAAAGTGCTTAAGAAGGCCGACATGGTGGCCAAGAATCAGGTGACCAACGTCAAGGCGGAGCGGGCAATCATGATGTGGCAAGGCGAAAGTGACTTTGTCGCTAAGCTCTACTGGACTTTCTCGAGCAAAGACTACTTGTATCTCGTCATGGAATACCTCAACGGCGGTGACTGTGCATCTCTGATCAAGGTGCTCGGGGACTCCCTGAAGACTGGGTGAAGAAGTATCTGGGCGAAGTTGTCCTTGGAGTGGAGCACCTGCACAGTCGTGGTATTGTGCACAGAGACCTAAAACCGGACAATCTCCTCATTGATCAAAAGGGGCACCTGAAGCTCACCGATTTCGGTCTTTCGCGGATGGGTTTGGTGGGCCGGCAGAAACGAGCTCTTAACAGTGGCTCAACCGAGCCTGCCCCTGACTTGTTGAAAACAGGTCCATTCGCAAGGTCGACATCCGTAGGCTCCTCAATATCTCGGTCCGCGTCGCTTGATGTTCATGCACCACGCCACCCATCATCGCCCGGCTCAACACCTCAGATGACGCCTAACGATTTCGGTCTCAACCTCGGACAACCATCATATTTCAGCCTCGGAACCGCGCAGGAGCCTCGCCGGATATCTAGCAGCCATCGAAGCGACAGTGGGGGTAGCGAGTCTCTGACTCATATGCTTGGAAATTTCTCACTGAATGACAGTGCTCATGGGCCGGCATCTCAGGCGGTAATGTCACCCCACGAAGGAAGTGAAGGAGGTAGCCCTTCCTTAGACGCCGGATCCCTGCGGCAAGCCAGCACGACGAGCACACAAGGCAGTATGGATCAAGGAAAGGCCACCCCGCCTTTACCAAGCATGCCCCCTCCGAATTGGGCGCTATTTGACCCAGAAGACACAAGTCGCCGTTTTGTCGGCACACCGGACTATCTAGCCCCCGAAACGATACGAGGCGAGCCTCAAGACGAGACGAGTGATTGGTGGTCAGTTGGCTGCATTCTATTCGAATTTCTCTACGGGATACCACCTTTCAATGCAAGCGAGCCTGACCAGGTATTTGAGAATATCCTCGCTCGGAGGATACACTGGCCGGATGAAGGCGAAGATGAAGTTTCACCTGAGGCGAAAGACCTGATCAACAAATTACTGTGTATTGACCCTCAGGAGCGACTGGGTTCAAACAAGGACGAAAAATTCACATCTGGTGGAGAAGAGATTCGAAACCACACCTGGTTCCAAGGACTCAACTGGGAGACCCTGCTGTTGGACGAGGCTCAATTTGTTCCTCAGCCCGAAAATCTTGAGGACACGGAATATTTCGATGCCCGGGGTGCCACGCTACAATCGTTTGCAGAAAAATGAAGACCAAATGTCACCACCGACAAGCGGCCCAGGCACGGACTACCCAGATCGCCCACATGACGCTCTGAACGCGTGCGCTCTCAAGTCAACTCGATGAAGCGAGGACTGATGCCTCTCCACATACCGCCACACGTCCGGGACCTCAAGACCAGGAGACTGAGCGAGCCTATGGTCAACGATGACTTCGGCAACTTTGCTTACAAGAACTTACCCGTGCTAGACAAAGCAAACAAAGATGTCATACAGAAACTGCGCGCCGATGCCCTAGCGGCCCAGAACAAATCGTCGACGGCCACCAGCCCATCGGTGTGAACCAAGTCACGTCACCCGGCGGTGCGGGCCTCGAAGGCAGCCCTGTGTTGTCAAACCCGGTACATCGAACCTTGTCCAATGCCAAAGCCACACAACGACCCCAGTCACCATCAGGCTTGAGCAACTCGCACTCTTCACAAGTCGGGTCTCGCAGCCATCCTCGCCTCTTCTGGTTTCCTTTGTTGCTGGGCAAGAAGGAAGACGTAAGGCTTCCAGTAATGCTTCCAATCTGTCTCAACAGTCTAGCTCTGGTAGCTCACTTCAGCCAGGCAATTTCTTCGATGTGCCCCGAGTTCCGCCGAGTCTTCAGAAGGCTGCTTCATCGGTTTCAGCCTCGCCTGTAAAGGGCCGCGGGGCACCACCCCCACTTGCCTTATCGCCACAGAGGACAGTCACGACGCCTCGCCAAGGAAGTGGTCAATCGAGCGCTCGGTCGAGGTCACTTACTGTTGGCTCTCAGGAAGGGAGCCCCGTGGCCGCAGACCTCTTAGCCCACCACCGAAACCGTCGCAGTCAGGTCTTTGACATGTCGCCTTCTTCGTCCGACAACGAAGGCGAAAAGGCCAATGCCGCCCTCCTCAGGGTTCAGAGGCGGCGCCACAGTTCCCGGCGCTTGTCGCAGATTACATATGACTGTCCCACGTTCCGCCCGTTGGACGTCCTCATCTGTGAAGACCACCCTGTGTCCCGGATGGTCATGGAAAAGCTGCTGGAAAAGCTACGGTGCCGCACCATCTCCGCTTCCACGGGCTCTGAAGCTGTTCGGTACGCCATGAGCGATATCAAGTTCGATGTCATCTTTATGGAGTTCAAACTACCACAAATCAATGGTGCCGACGTTGCCAAGATGATTCGCGAGACCAAGAATGCCAACTCACATACCCCTCTGGTAGCAATCACCGCGTACCTTAAGGAGCTCCAGGCACCGCACTATTTCGACTCGTTGATCGAGAAGCCCATCAGCTCGTCGAAATTGACTGAGGTCCTGACTCACTTTTGTCAGTGGAAGCCGGCATCGCCCAGTCAACCTCACATGACGCCGATGTCCCTCGCCCGGCCCATACCGTCAAGTCTGAGGCAGGAGAGCCTGAGACTGGAGGATAGCCCTACCAGTGGTACGTCTTCTGGTTTTGCAAACCGGCCTGGCAGCAGCTTCCGTGGTTCTAGCCGCGAGGACTCGATTTCGTCTAGCCTTTTTGGCGACTCAGAGTCAATATCGACTGATGACATTCCTGTCGTGATTAGTCGCAAGGCTACGGGCGATTGGAGCGAGCACGGCCTGGGAATTGATGTCTCATCGGAAGAGCATATCCTAAGCTCGAGCGACCCCGCAAAAGGCATGCCTCCTCTACGGCTCCAGACTAGTGCTCCGGGCAGATCGAGCACGGCAGCACCGCGATGCCCGTAGCTGGTCCACAGCCGCGTCGCTCTTTCGAGAGGCTCAGAGCAAAGAGAGAGGTGATGGAGAAGAGACGCCTCGAGGGCAACGCGGGCTTCGATTCCGCCGATGATGAAGACGAAGAGCTCGGTCTTGGGAGCGTCGGCAAGGCAGGTAGCCCTGGGCCAACATCTGCCCCGGCATCAGGTCAAGCCTCAAAGCAGCAGCACTACCGCAGCAAGTCGGTGCTGCCCTCGTCGAAGCTTGGAATCGAGATGATGCGCGCTAATAGCCACGAGAGTACCCACTTACCAGACGGCCCCGCCGCAATCGAGCTCAGGGTGCAAGGTCTTTCCACATCTATGAATGAAGCTGACTGCCTGTCTCCCCGGGCCGGCAGTGCTCTCCAGCCGACCGGCCCTCAGGCCGATGGACCAGCTCTGAGCCCGGCTCCGGTGATCAAGGAAGAAAACGAGGAAGACGAGAAAACGGTCATCATCCATACGCCTCCCACGGAGCAAGCCACTGAATTAGCTACGGAGGACGCAGGTGAGGTCGAAGAGACACCAAGACCGCCCCCTACCATGACCGACCGAAAGTCATCGTCTTCCACGCTCAAGGCCCCGGACGAGTCAAGAAAAATGGCCCTACAGGGGAACTCTACCAATGTGGCAGAGCAGACCATTGAGGGAGGCGGCGGACGAAGGGCTGTTGACGACAGCTGACTATCCGACCATTGCAATGACGGAGATCAAGCAGCCGGTGCGGTTGCACAATCAGCAACTGCCGCCGTCGGCAAGAATAACACCAACACTTTTTCTTTGCGTTATTTGATTTCAATTGCGAACCTGAAGCTCAGCGCGGCGTTCAATGGGCCTGGTCAGGTTTGATCCAAGTGTGTTGAAAAGGAGACCACAGGTACTTTACTTTTGTAATTCCAAGCGAGCATTTCCACTTGCTGGAGGACTTCATGGCAGGCGTGCGTGGTCGATTTCCAGCAGCGTCCAAGCCCATCATCTAAGCGAGCGCGGGCTAGTAGTCAGCCGGCTAAAGCTAGGCTGGCTGAGGAACACATTCTTCCATACTTATTTTTTTTTCCTTTTTTGCCTGCACCTCTTCAGCACCGTCGTCTTTCTTGCGAGGGAACATGGAAAATAAAAATGCGTGGGCAGAATCCCGACAAAAAAACGCCTAACCCACTGTCCCGGCGTCATCATCGTTGTTGTCACTATATTCAGCGTCAGAGGCATGGGAGGTTATAATTGAGGACAACACGGTCGTCGGCTCACAGAAGTCAACGGTCGCGCCGGCGGCCTTTTCGTGTGGGTGCTGGCCCTTTTTTCCCTTTGTTTCTCTGTATTTTAACCTATTGAGGGATGTCTGTTCTTGCCGTCACAGCCCGTCATTCTTAGGACTGGGAACTGGGCCTGACCTAGTTGTCAGCTTTCTGAGCTTGCTGGGACAGTCGGTGGGTCGTCCGAGAGGCATAGTTTATACACTCGTGGCTTTGACCTCGCCAGCTGAAGCAGAGTCCGGCCATACATACAAGCAATACATCGTCCGTACACACATGGTCTCTCAATGGGCATGGGGCGGCCGGAGTCGACATGGAGTCCGAATGATGGAGAGGCCGACTTGGCCAGAGGGAGAGCGATGCCAGTGTTGAATTTGTATCTACGTCGTGGTAGTGGCATAGGAAAATGAGACAAAAAGAAGACCGAGCAAAATAACGACAAAAAAAGGGGGGGGATTGGATCGATCGGTTAGTGCTAGGTAGATACATGGACAGACAAGCGACACAAATTTGCGCTTGATGGATGAATTTTGGCTGGTGCGTTCCTGCAGGGACTGGATGAATAAAATAAATAAGATTGAAAAGACGCGCGCTTTGCTGCCGATGTCGCAGAAAATCCACGCCGTATGAGTATGTAGGCATGGCAGATTGCATCCTCGCGAGAATCTTAGGCAAGCGCCTAGTAGTACGATGGCCATTGCGGGCTACCTACCTCCTTGGCACCTCAGTGACAATCCGGCCAAGCTCCTGCCTCATTTACTGAAAGGCGTTGGTTCCTGGGTTGGCCTAATACTGAAGAAGCGAGCTGGTGGCCCTAGAACTTCGCTCATAGCCTCAAGTGCTCCTGGAATGGCCTAGAATGCAGAGTGCCCCTCCCCAACCAGCCTGCCAGGGGATCATTGGCATGTACGGTCTCCCGTTGCGAAATGAAGTTGTCTTGCTCCGAGTTGTAGAAGAACAAGAAGCTAGAAGACTATTCTCCGCTCTGCGCCTCATATGCCACGTGATTCTTCTCATGACTAGGTCTAGTGAGGTTTAGGGACAGCTATACTGACTCCACCGACGGCAGCGAGCTGGGCCCACGAGAAGAAGACTCGACACCCCAGGGACGTCCAGGCGGAATCAGAGAATACGAACAGATGTAGTCACTTGTGGTAACAAAGGGTTGATAATGCCGTTAATTGTGGCTTTCGCCAAGTTACACGGCATTGTGCCGCTGGATGGCTGGCTATGATTGCTCGAGACACAAATACTACCTACTCGGTCCGAGGCCATTTTGGAAACCACTTCTAATAGTGTGCCCAGACACTCTACGCCTATCAATGTCCCATATCGTCAGATTGGGGGCAAATCTTTTGAACAGTTGAGCGTAAACATTTCGTACCGACGCGGTTGCTGCCGATATCGCTCCTACTGTCCCCAAACTTTCCCAGGATAATCGCATTCAGCAGCTCGTAAATATCCTGTCAGGCACTCGAAGAAAGACGCATCGCCCTCCAGCCCGCAGCGCAACAGTCTCCTCGGCACAGGGCGATCGGTATTGTGAGCCCTTCTAGCTGGGGTTGGCAGTGCTCCTAGCTACTCCACGTCCTCAAAAGAAGGTGTCAGAAGGCGCTGCAGGAGCCGGAAAAAGTGCCTGTTCAACTCGAAAGACGGAAAAGGAACAAGGCGGCTTTCTGGCCGGGGGCCGGTGCTAGACCGGAGGGGCCCATCAAGGATGATAAGGACTTCGGTGCGGCCTTTTGTGACGTGAAGGCCAAATGACGGGAGTTGAAACTTTTCTCCTTTACATTCTTGACCTTTCTAGGTTCAAAATTTTTACCAGCCCATCAGGAGAGCGACTGGCGGTGGCGCCTTAAATGCTGTTTACTTGCCATTTCCCATCGACACTACTAAACTTTACATACCTAGGTATACAAGTTCATCTCAAGAAGACCCAACTACTCTTTTTAACACACAATTGAACAAGGGATTAGAGAACGAGGATTCGCATAAACGAAAACGGAGGATACACCGATACTTTGTTTACTTCATCGCCGGAGCCAATCGAAGCACACCATTTAATTTCACTTCACCACCCTAACATTATACTTTGAAACCCTCACAGCACCCTAGTAGCACACTAGCTACTAAAGCTATAATCCCCTTAAATATAAAGTTAGTAGCTAAGAAATACTATATTAAGACTAAGATAACTAATTATTAATAACTTTATTAACTAAGGAGTCTTAAAAAGAATATATTAAGTTATAATAAATAAAGAAATAATAAGCTTTTAAGGTTACTAATTTTATTTTAAATATAATACTATATTAGTGCTTTAGAAGCTTAGGAAAAGTATTCTACTAGTGTATAAATGGGATATTACTAGCACACCATCCCTCCCTCCTCCTTAGTAGATAGTATACCCAGGCATGTTGAGACAAAAGGCATCTGAATACACTATTTGTAATTGCATCTTCTATATAGGTAGTGCTGTTCCTTTCAGTCAACTATCCGCCAGGCTGGAGTCTTGTCATTGCAGGTGAACATTGGACGAGCTCCCTTGCTCCTCGCAGCCAGATACCCTGACCCTGATCTCACACTCCTTTACTATTGTAATAACCCCTCCTTCCGTCTTGTACGCTTTCCCTTGTAGGATATTCCATTGGAAACAAGTATCACAAGTATGAAAAGTAGACTGAAAGCAGCTTTAGAAAATTAGCGACAAAACTCATGTAACGGCTAGGAATATGAGTTTCTATACCTAGACTCGCTAGTACGGTACTGTATATTGCGCCATCGTGTGTCATCGCCTGTCCGGCTTGTTGCTGTCTCTGAGTTGAAGGTTGCGGAATCTGGGATGGGTGCTCTGTAGGAGCTGAGTACAACGAAGCTGCACTACTGATCATGAATGGCCGTCTGCGAATTGTAAGCGTCGAAGGCGATAAGCTGTATATTACGGTTGTCTCCGAATTTGAAGGTGCCATGGAGGGCGACCTGGTCAACGAGCACGAACGTGTGCGGTAATTGAACTATGTACTGATGAATCGACAAAGACGATGTCTTGGTGATGAATTCTATTGGTTGAATGATGAAGCGAAAACGAAAAATATAACGGGCCCGAAGTGAGCCCCCTTCGAGTTGGGGTTCCTTGGAAGGTGCGGCCAAACCGGTCAGGGAACCTCCTGCGTTGAAGTACTTTCCTGGCTATTAGGTTTTACATGTTATTGGAAGCTTTCGATTGCCTTTGAATACTGCGTTGGCCATTGGTGGTTACGAAGGCAAAGTAGTAAGTATCGACGGCTCTCGACCCTCGTTTCAGGCGCTGGTACACCTGGTATGACTATGATGACCGCATTGCTAACTATAGACAGCGTGGAAGTGGCTAGGGCGTGCTCTTTAATTACTGAGATTAGTATAGGGTATCTTGGCAAATGATGTACTTAGCGTGTCCACTTGTTTCAACCCGACATATGAGATCACAAGTTATGGTCGCTACATGTTGATCGCTTCCAAGCCTCGGGATGCAAGGCCTAAGAACTATCGGACGAGGAAAAAAAAGATCCGTGCAGCAAAGCATTAGAACTGGGTGATACCTTCTTAAACGGGTCGCAGCGAGCGGCTTTGCGTGAGGACAAGGCAAGTACCGTGTTCAAAATTCCAGGAGAACAGAAACCACCTTCACAGACCAATGTCTAATAGAGTACAAGGACACGAGCATGGACCAAGCAGGCCATCACTGCGCCCGCAGCAGCCGCGCCGAAGAACTACTGGAGGATCTGCTGAGCGGTCCCCACGCTACGCGTTTTCGAACTCTCATTTTGCACCAGACGAGGACCCCGATCCACGCAATCGCCGATATACATTCCGCGCCACTTCGAGTAACTGCAGTGATTCGAGTGGTAAAAATTCCGGACCCATCGTTGAAGAATACAGTGTATTCCCCAAAATCCAGAAGCGGCTGCTCATTACCTTGATCGCTGTAGCAGGATCAATTTCCGGCCTCTCTTCCAACATATACTTCCCCTCGCAGAATGCCATTGCCCAGGTCGGTCTACACTTCTATTAGAAATGTGTTACGCGCTGACGATCGCAGGACCTCAAAGTTTCCATCCAACAAGTAAACCTCACAATCACGTCTTATCTGGTCATCCAAGGAGTTGCGCCGCTGGTATGGGGTCCGCTTTCTGACGCTATCGGGCGACGTCCGATCTACTTGGCGTCCTTCAGCATCTATGTGATTGCGAACGTAAGCAGTTTTTACCATTGCTTATAACTTTTAGGCTCGAGAACGAACATGCCTCATTTCCAGCCTGACCACAGATACCTCACAGTCTGCAGATTTTGAGGCGGTCATGGCCACATTGTGGCCCACTACCTTCCATGCTGGCAGAAACTTCGTTATTTGGTTCTCTGTTGGCTGACTCCGAATTCTGCAGATAGCACTCAGCTTCACGCCAAACTATGTCGTGCTCGTGACGTTTAGAGCAATGCAGGCCGCAGGTGCTGCGTCCACGGCTAGTATTGGGAACGGTGTTCTCCAGGACATCTGTCCTATTTCGGAGCGTGGTGGCTACATAAGCTTCTATCAGGCCGTGCGAAACTTTGCCGTTGCCTTCGGTCCAGTCCTGGGTGGGATATTTGCGCAATTTCTGGGGTTCCGCGCCATCTTTATGTTCTTACTCGGACTCTCCGCTGCGGTCACTACACTGATCATCATGTTCCTGCCTGAGACAATGCGCAGTCTCGCTGGGAATGGCTCATGGAAATTAAAAGGTCCTATCTACCAGTCGGTGTGGCGTATGATACGACCGCCAAAGTATACGCAAGACCCAGACCGGGATCCGAAACGGAAAGAGATTACACTGGCCAACTTCGGGGACCCATTCAAGCTACTTGTCCGCAAGGAGGTCGCCTTCAATATGTATTTCTTTGGATTGATTTACGCCGTGTGGAGTATGGTGACATCAAGCACAACCAGCCTCTTTGTCGTTGATTTTGGACTAAACGAACTGCTGCTAGGGGTGATATACCTACCCAATGGTAGTCTTCTCCTTCTTTCCTTTGAACAGACTGAAGCTAACATCCTACTCAAGGGATTGGCACTATTGTCGGATCAGCAACTATTGGCAAAGTGTTGAACCGTGATTTTGCCGCGGCCTCGCGGGTTTATAAGATGGCCCGCGGCTTGCCGGAGTCTTACAAGCTCTCCCCTAAACATGTGCCCCTCGACTTTGAGATCGAGAGGCTCCGTTTGCGCCGCTTGCCCTTGATTCTGTCCTGTTTTATCTTTTCAATCTGTGGATATGGCTTCTCTATGTCTTTTCCCAGTGCATACCGCCGACCTG
Source organism: Diaporthe ampelina (assembly GCA_023522825.1). Classification (NCBI taxonomy): domain Eukaryota; kingdom Fungi; phylum Ascomycota; class Sordariomycetes; order Diaporthales; family Diaporthaceae; genus Diaporthe; species Diaporthe ampelina. Next base: position 392,516 of record JAMFTM010000034.1, read on the forward strand.
GCTGGATTGCCCTCCCACTGACCCTCCAGTTCCTCATCGCAGCATCCGCAAACGCGATGTTTTCCATCAACCAGACCCTTGTTGCCGATCTTTGTCCCGAAAAGGGCGCGAGCAGCACTGCAATGAATAATCTTGTGCGATGTACACTAGCTGCTATTATGGTGGCGTTCGTCGAAGAAATGATCAAAACACTGGGCACAGGTGCAACATATCTGGGGCTAGCATTTCTAGTCATAGCTTTTACCCCGTTGTTCATATCTAATTGGCTCTGGGGCTCGCACTGGCGATTATCCGAAGCACATAAAGATAACAAGGAAGAGGCGAAGATCGAACACGATGTGTAAACCAAGTTGAGAAGCAGCTAGCAAGCAACACGGATTGTAATTGGTCCCTGGTCATGGTCAGACTTGCCGGGTCAACGAGTCTCAGTATATATGAGTCTTAGTTGCTTGAACTTTCACATTCTCATTGGTTAGACGCTCAGTAAGATTGTCCAACTTCCTAGGCAGTGCTGGGGTCCAATGTTACAGTAGGACCTCATATTACACCACACCGCTTGGATCCGTTCTCATGTAATATCCCGTGTCCTCAAGAAACGATGAAATTTAAGAACAGTTCAGACAGTAGCCGGTACTATTTTAGTAACATTCGCTCATCGCGCCATATACTACTACATTACTAGACGTCACACTACTACTTACAACAGCTCTTACTAGACTCTCCTACACCTCTAAAAATCACAATCTTCTTCCAAATCAGCAATCTAAAACTACTTCCATTTCTATTCCATATATAGCCTAAGCTATACACATCACCTTTATAAAGTTATAAATACTTAAGACCTAATATTCTTAAAAAGACTTATATAATATAATTAAATATAAAATTAATTAAAAATATAATTATAGGTCTTTTATCCTTATATCTAAGAGGGGCTTAGGTTATATATAAAATAATAAATAAGTTATATATATAAAAACTATAATCTTATTATTACATTATAATAAGATTGTGGAAGAGCTTATGGGGCAACTGAGTTGTATGTGGATTTGTATTGTGGTTGGTTGCTAAGAGAGCTACTGGCTAGGGGCGCCGTGGGCGCGCCTTATGAAGGTCGCTCGGCGGGCCTGCAGCTGGCGCCAGCTGGCTGCCAGCTGCCAGCCCAATTGGCTGCACCCCTCCGTGCCTGCCACAAAGATTATCTTTAAGATACTTATAAATATTATAATTTAAAGGTTACTATTATAATAACCTTTTATTATAATTTTTTTTTAATAATAATAAACTTATTTATTTCATACATCTTAGTAAATTTCTCCCCCTACTAAGTAAACGTATGGGTCTATTTAATAAGCATCCTCTAGATGTGTTCCTTAAAGAAAGCATAATAGCCTTCAAGCTCGACATCTGGGTTCTGGTCAAATATGTGATCCAAGCCCTGGGGCCTTTCATATTTTACAATGGCCCCGACATCCCTCAGCGCGTCAACAACCTCATCCGACTGCTCCACACCAACGAACTTGTCTGCGTCCCCATGTACAATGAACGTGGGAGGGTAGCTATTTCTCTTCCGGATCTGTGGTGCAACGATAAAAGAATCGTCGCCCTCCTCAATATGCAGCAATTTCCTGAGTATGATGTTAGTCCTGGTACAGGACCTAAAGTGTGACAATGCAGAACACTCCCGAACATGGAAGATGGGGATCAGTGACAGGAGCAAGGTGATGCTTACGCCAGGATGGCCTCCTGCATCATGTAGAAGTAGAACTTAGCCCGTGGGTCTCCCTCCCAGGCCGTGCGCGTCTGAACTGGGGCCTTGGGGTCAAGATATGGTTCTAGGGCGGCCCTCTCAATGTGACCGGCCGGGTGTTTCTGCGGTGTGGTAAAGAAGGTGCCTAGCGGGTCGGTGATGGGGTATATTGGTAATATAACCTTTGGTTTCACCGGCCCCGTGGCGTGCAGGCCGGCCAGCAGCGCTAAGTACCCTCCGGCCGAGCTGCCAGACACGGCAATGCGTGTCGTGTCCAGCAGGATGCCGTTGTTGTTGCCCGCTGCCGCCAGCTCCTTTGGCAGCTCGGCGGAGCTCCACGCCAAGCAATCCTTTACATCTGCAGCACTCAGACTCAGCTAGCGAAGGACAGAAAGTTGTGTGGTATGACCTAAAATAATCCCCAGAACCTGCAGACTTGCACGAACACCTTTAAGATGCAGACTTGGGCTGCGAGAAGCCTCTGAGTGCTCCAGGGGCGTGGGATGGTTGAGATGGGGCGTGCGAAGGAGGCTGCTTACCGTCCAGCACCTCCCCGACACTGACCTGGGGGCTGAGGCGGTAGTCGGCGCTGATCAGGGCATAGCCATGCTTGGTCACACCGTTGAGGTGGTGCGGCGCCACGCCGTCACGGTTGCCTTGAAGAAGCCCACCACCATGGAACCAGACTAGAAGGGGCAGTGTCTGACCTTCAGCTGGCGGGGTGGAGGGCAGGTAGACGTCCAACTGGATGGGGACTGGATCTGTCTTGTACACAAAGCTTTGTTTTATGGTAGCCATCGTGGGCTTTGGGGCGGTGAGGAGGCACTCGAGGAGTCTCTTGATGGGGTGAGTGACCCGGGTTGTGTAGTTATCAGGGAGGCTCGCTGGCGCGGGGCTTTCTCGGGCCCCCTCGGCCTCCGCGACGACGACTGGGTTCTTTGTTCCCACATAGGATTAGTCAAGAATGAGGACCTCATCCGCAACATTACAACTAGTTGTCTCCGCGTGCCGAGGTGCTCTTCTGAACGCAACTTGGTACCTCTGTAGATAGCAACACCTCGCTCACGTTTCTCGCATGCACATTGGCATGTGCACGCACGCAAATCAAGGGAAGCCGACACCCAGCGTGCCTCTCGCCCCACTCACGGGTCCAAAATTGCAAACAGGTGGATGTAGAAGATGCAGGGCATCACGAATGACACTCACACTCAAGTTCACCTAAAGCGTGGGCGCGGGTAGAAGAGAGCTTAAACCTCCCGATCACCTCATTATTGAATGCCCGTATCCGCAACACACTTTCTCGCCACCACTTCAAGATTCCTCCAGGGATGCCGGGCCGCGAACATTTCCCTGATGAGCTGAAGCCCACGAATTGGCTTTCCACCATCCTCTGCCTTGGAGCAGCTCCATTCCCGGAGTCCATGTCGCTGCAAACGCATGCACGCTCTGATCGGCGGCAACCTGGAGTAACAGCAAGACAACAGTCAATAACCCGATCCTGCCAACCGCAGTGCGGGAGGCACTTGTACCGAACGAAATCCATCTCTGGTTCATGATCACATCCTTCGCGCGTGATTGAAGCGACGCTGAGGCTGGGCTTGTATCTGTGAGGAACGGTGAGGTCGGAGATTCCAAGGTAGTCCCTCGTGTCTCATCAACCTCCTCCGGCGGCACCATGAGCGGGCTGGCCGATCGCCGTTGCCTTTAAGCCATTGTGGGTGCTTCAAATCTGGGCCTTGAAAGCGATCACATCCAGATGTACTCCACATACATTTTGTATGTATAAGGGATTAGAAACGAAACCACTAACTCTCGCAGGGCCCCCATTTGCAGCAGCATGGATGACAATGCTGAGCAACGCTTCCTACAGGCGAGACCACTGGTGCATTCGAGGACGAATATTAAGCGGTGTGCAATATATGGGGTCCGGGATGAGGGTGACGACGACGATGCGCGAAAAGACCAAAGGCGCTCCTTCACGGAGAAAACACCCCCCGCCTCTGAATGACATCAATCAGTTACGGCATCGCGGGCATTCCCAGGTACTCGATTGAATTGCGGAGATCAGCTCACCACCCACGACGACTTCTATCATCTCCCGGCGTGACCTCCCTCTCTCGACAGCACAATCTGAGGGGCAGTCATCTGTCGGTAAACTACTGCGCACAAATGATTAGCAATATCTGAGTAGATTCGTTCTTAGTATTGCGTCTGAGTTGCTCAACCTTGCGGAGTGAGGGATGTCAGTCCTGCTAGGCTATGGCGGTGCTTCCGTATGATTTCTGGCCGCGTGGACCATGGACCGGGAAATCACAATAGCATGACAATCTTGGCGAGCAATTGATGGGATCGATCGCGGACACCGAAAATCCATGAAGGAACAAAGAGAAAGGCCAATATGTAACACGACCCAGTAATTGAAGAACCATGGCTGCAAAAAGTCTCAGGCTGTCTTTAGTTTTATCTATACGTCCCCCCTCCCCGTCCCCCAACCTCATCTTTCCTGTTTCGTTCTGCGCCCTCCCCCATTCTAAGTCATGAGGAATCAGCTCAGGATAAGCACTCCTTCAACAAGCCAGCCGATCCTCCGCTCGAGCATGTCTCTGAGCCCATTCGGTCGATTCAAGGGCACGGTACGCCGTGCTTCCCGCCAGAGCAGCAGAAGGCGTGTTGATCTGCCGACAGGCTCTCAAACCTTCCTGCCACCCACACCTGCGCCGTCGCTTCAGCGATCAGGCACTCGTGCTGCTGTATTTGGTGCTACTTTTCGGGCACGAACAGGCCAAGGTCTGCTGATGCCCGACAATGTCCAGGATCGAATCTGGCGAACCTGCGGACTGTCTATCACAAGCCGAGATGATGGGGAGACAGACGTGCCTGAGATAGCTTCGATCATGGCCGTCAGCAGACCGCGTCCCACACACCACACGAGCCCTTGACTTTGTATGACCAGAGAAACCCGATTAAAGGTCTGCATTGTGCAGCAAAGCTACGGATTGAGAGGCGCTCCTATGGTTCACATCAGCCCTACCACGTTGAACAGCATCAGACAAGGCATCAACACCATCAGAGGCCCCGAGACTAGGGGTTCTCTTCATCCTAATCCCCAAGATGCGGATGATAGAAGTCGTGGTGCAAGTCAAACATCAGACCGAGAAATTCCGCCAAATCCCGCCATTCGGGTCACGTGGTCACTCACAACTAGAACCAGGGTACCTGTGCCTTTCTACTTTGCGTAGTTCTTTTGGTATCCGCTCGACCAGCAGCGGCAAGCAACGTTACGTTACACAAAGCGGGCGCGGCACCCGACTAAAGCAACCAGGGCCCCCGTCGTCAAAGCCTCAATAAACAAAACGGTGGGAGGGCTGAGTTAGCCGTGACAGCCACAAGCGCGCTATTCACCATGCAAATACTGTTTTGGCCCCCCTAGCCTAGCGCCTCCTGTTCTTAGCCAGAGTGCTAAGAAGTGGCAAAAAGCCAGAGGTGGACCAGGGGAAATGGAAAGGAACAGTCTGGGGTAGGATAGCGTCTTCACAGTATATCCCAGCCAGGTGACGGCGGGCGTTTCTTTTCTTGTGGGAAAGGGGGGCGGGGGGCGGTTTCCAACGCCACCTGAAGCCCTGCGTCAGGGAAGGCGGTGGCAGCCTGGCGCGGCCTACTGTACTGCTGTAGTGCATTACTGCCGTGCCGCTCTGCGTGCACAACAAAATCATAAGCCTTTTACACCCTCGCTGTATGGATAGGTGGCTCGGGGTTACGACAGTGTTGGGGAGGGGGGTGAGGTTGCAGCCAGAGCCCTCGCGCAGTGACTGTCACATCCCGGAGCCTTCCAAATCTCATCTGCATGTGGGCCGAAAAGCGGTGTGCCCTGGCAGTCCTGGTTGTGCCTGACGAGCCACTGTTGCTGTTGCTGTTGCTGATGCTGTGTGTGCGTGTGCGCGTGTGCATGTGCGTGGGTGTGCGCGCGTGCGAGTGGTTGCTGCAGTATACATTGTTGCAGTGCAAGTTGCTGTAACGCATTGTGCATTGTGCAGCTCCCGGCAGGTCGTGCGTCAAGGCGTGGGTCCTGGAAAGGGATTGTGAGACGGGTGGGTGAATGGGGAAGTCGTGTTGACGTACTGGGCAAGCAGGACGTTTCTCTCCCTGTCATGGAGGCGTGCAACCCCCTGCCCCCTGAACAGAAGGCTATCCTTCTCTCGTGCGTGCCACTACCTGGCGAGGATGGGCTTGGATGGGAATCTCGGGGAAAGTCGATGCGGGTTAGTGAGAAAGTGCATACGAGCGGCACTAGGACGCAAACAGTTCGTTTCATAGGTCGGGGAGACGGCGACGCTAGGGAAGGGAAATAAGAAAGTCGCCCAAGGGTGCTTCTTGTTGTCCCACTTGGACCCTGGATTTGGACCCCATTGATGCTAGTGCAGCCAGCCCATGCACTCACTGTCTGGTGCAATTCCCCCCCGTGGCAGATTTTCCGTACGGTCGGCGGATCCTCTGGCGCTGGAATGTGCAACGGCTCAAGATTAACATGAGACGCCATCTCGAAACCAGAAGGGGTCAAACCACTCGACCCTGGGGAGATTCTAATTGACCCGGTTTGGAGTGGATGCCTTGAATTGAAAACTCTCCGTCCTGGGCGTTTAATTGAGGGCGGAACGGAATGACCACTTCATGACCGGGGCTGGCAGTGTTTCTCAGATTTCAGATCTCAGGTTTACGCGTAATTGCCGCTAGGAAAAAGGCCCGGGGGGTCAGGCCACAGAGAGAGACAACATTTGAAGAGATTGGGGCTCCACGGGTCGGCAGGGGATCGGGGTCTGGTCCCAGTCGAGAGTGGATGTACCGGTACGAAGGCTGGGGGGGCGGCGGGAGGGTCTGCGAGGAGCGACGGGAAAAGTGGAGACGGGACCAGCAGGGTGCCGTCAAGGGTGGAGCACGGCCACGGCGCCAACTGCGTCATCGTGCAGCAAGGGTTATTTCAACGACACACACCCACCGCCGCGGCAGCGACCGCGGCAGCAACGTGAAAATGGGAGGAGGGCGTCTGCATTGACGATGTCACATTGGTGACGAGTGTGGTCGTTGAAGAAGGCAGGAAGAAAAGACCGCGCATGGGCCAGTAGGGAACCCATGATACTTGCGTCAATTACATGGCGGTGGACTCGGGGAAAATGCAGGTGGAGCCTCCACATTGGGGTTTAATAACGCAACTCGTGCTGCCTGCGCCGTCTCGTAGAAGTCATTAGACAAGGCGATGTGCCATGCTGCTGCATTGAGAAGTAATCTTGCAGCTGACTCCTCTCTTGGATCCTGTAATTTGGGTGAGCTGGGAGTAATTGTAGCTTGTCGGGCGGTCTCATTCGCTGCTGAGTGTGGGCGCCGAATGTACAAGCACAGCATCCTACAACACACAACTACCTAGGTAGCTACCTGCCCTGGCCATACGGTAGGTAGACACGCAGGCAGGCAGGCATGTATATATGGGCAGCAGGGGGGGGGGAGTGTGGATATAAGGGTGCGGGATGGCGTGGGAGCGAAGGACAGGATGCCCGGCTCCGCGGCTGCTTGCAGCTAGCTGGTGAAGCTGGTGAAGCTGCGAGGGCTGGTGCGCGGTACGGCTGACTGCAACCGCGACGGGAGGTGCCAGGAGGAGCAGGACCCTGATGATCTCGCAGAGCGAGGGCTGCGATTGGCACTTCTCGTTTCGGACTGGGGCGTTGCCGCATCGCGCAACGATTTGCCATCTTATTTTCATTTAGCTTTTTGCTAGCTGCCCCACGCAGCCACGGCTTCCTCCTCGCGGTCGACCAGCCATCGGTCTTGGCGATGCGGAAGGAGGAGCAGAGGGGCCTGCCGACAAGATAGGGTGTGGGTGCATGGACGGCTGGCTGGCTGGCTGACCCGCTGACTGGTTGGATTGACCTGAATGCAAGAGCACGGTTTGGTTTGGACCTGGGCGAAGCCGGGTGGGTTGGACCGTGGGTGGATATTGGGAGTGCAGGCAGTGGAGCACTCCCCATTGGACCCGACCAGTCACGCCTTGCCTCTGCTAACCCCTGCCGTCCCTGACCGTCTGTGCAATCCCGGTACCCCTGTCCCCGTCCCAGCCCCTGCCCCTTGCTCCCCTGCTCTCCCCTGCTCCTGTGCTCCCTTGGTCTCCGCCTACGTCATCGGGCCGTCCATTCGGGCAGGGAGTGTCGTCATCGGGGGGCGTGCGTTGGGAAGCCGCGCCAATGGCCAATCACAAGGGCATCTTGAATTCACAGCAGCCTCACCAAGGTGCAGGGAAAAAACCCAACTGGCGCCACTGGTTCCCCATTGCGCACGACGACGACACGACGACGACACGGCCAACACGACCGACACGACCGCTGACTGCCCCGACCGGCAAGTTGCAACCAGCCGCAATCGTGCTCGCCCTGCTGTCTCGGTCTCAGTCTCGGTCTCAGTCTCGGTCTCAGTCTTCGGTCTCCAGTCACTCAGGTCCTCCGGGCTCCGTGACGATGACTCGTGACGGGGCCGCCTATTTTCAGCAGAGCTCTGCTGCCCTCGGCGGCCCCAGCCCATCCCCGCCTCCGTGTCTTTTCTGCGTGCCTGTCGGGGCATCAACTGCCTGCAAGCTGCTGCCCGCGAGCCTTCCTTCTCGACCACATGTCATTTCTCGTCCAACCTGGTCCCCCAGTCCCCCAGCAGTCAGGCTGCGTCACGGCCGACGCCTTTCCCCGCCTCAGAGTCCCACTCTACCACTCCGCTCTCCGCGGTAGCCTGTCTGATGGACCACTGCCTGTAACGCAAGCCAGATCGACTCGACACCACCGCGAGCCTTCTCCCACACCGGCAGGCGGGTATCGACGTGCTGGTCGATCCCGGGCTCAACCACGCACGCGCTGTTGGCCGAAACATCGAAACCCGCAAGCCCCAGCACCCACACGGACAAGGCGTAGCCGAACATGCTGGGCGCAATCAAATCTACACTGCAGCCTCCTATCGCCCGGCCTTCCCAGCAAACTCAGAACCCAATCGGCCCCTTTGCCCCAGCAGCCCAAACTACCTGCCTAGGTACCTCTTGCCTCCCTCACCCAACGCTCACGTCTTGTCTTCCAGCAACCCAATCAGGGCCCCGGCTGCCCAGGTCCGCATCACCTCCTTCGCTCACGGGGGTCAGCTCTCACTTCCGTCACCCTGTCCCCCGGACCAATCAGCCAGCCGGCCACCCAGCCAGCCCTTCGTTCTGTCCTGCTTCCGGATCCCAAGGTCACCCTTCCCCCCAGGCCCCTTCTGCCCGTTTGGGGGCCCACAACTCTTGCAGCGCTGCAGCCTGGCTGCTCTGCCTGCCTAATCCGCGCCTGTGCCATCGTGGCCGATCCGTCCACTCCATACTTGCACCAATATGTTTATCGACGTCCCATGCCCAACCTGGAAGCGATAGGCACACCCATCCACTTCGGGAACCCACCTGCTGCCACTGCCGTTGGCCAAGCATGTTTCAAATTTACAGGGGATGCCCCGAGGGTGTGGGGAATGCCACCCTCTTGCTTCGCCGGACCGGATGGCCACCCACGACAGGATATTGTCGACCAGGACACACAATGCCCTCCTGGCCTCTTTGGGTCTCCATACTACCAAGGTGACCACACCTGTTCCCTCAATTATTTCCGCGGTTGCTAGGCAGGCGGCCAACAAGTTTGTCCCTCGCTGCGGGACTCTTTCCGCTGTCGCATGGCCGCACGCGTATCGTCTTGCCTCCCGCTACCCCTCGCCACCATCGCTAACCGATATACCTCGCAACCATTTCCCCCTGCCCAGCGAGCCCGGCGAGGCGCCAAATGCGACGCCGGGCCTTCACCATGTGCACCACCAAGCGATGGCTCGGGTCACGTGCATGGCCATACAGTGATCGGAACCAGCCTTGTTAGTACCGGGGCCTCTTCCGCCGTTGCTGCTGTCCAGGCGCTGCGGTTCTCGGTCATGATCATCGGCCCTAGTAGCGCGCCGAACATCGCTAGTGAAGCCGGAGCGGCGACCCCAAAGCCCGCCTCGCGTTTGTGGCAGTGTCCTGGGTGCCGCATGGCACTCTGCCTCGCACTCCTGGAGCTTCCTTGACCCGGACCCGTGGTCCGCTCCACCGACACACACGCACACAAACACGCACACAAACACGCACACACACATACACTGGCAAGCAAGCGTTGAAACTTCACTTCTATATTTGGTGCGGCAGTGCTTGGCCCTCCTTTCATCTGCTGCAATGTTCAGCATTTTGGCAGGGCAGCCTCACTCCGGATGTTTCTAGTCTGGCCCCCTATGTACCTGAAAATCGGTGCTGGGGCTTCGCTGACATGGCCCTGCTCTGACCGGTAGACTGTTCGCAGGTTTTTCTCCTAGTGCTGAGTAAACCCAACTGTTCCCTTTGTCCACCATCTTCCACAGACTTCATACATGACCGGCGTACCAAGACACCCGCCCCGATGGCCATCACTACCCTGCGTTGTCCTTACTACGCACTGTCTCCGCATGTCCTGATAAGGGACATCGCCTCTCTCCGTCCTGGAAAATTCAGGATCCCAGGCTCCCGCTTGGTACTCAAACCATAGGCACACATGAAGGGCTAATCGCGGACCGGGGCATTCGCGCAAGTCAAGTAATTTGGCACCGATCGGCAACGAAGGAGGTTCGGTGACTTCCATAGCCCCGGGCGGACTGGTAATCGTCACAGCCATCATGTCCTCTTTAACGAACCACCTGCTTCTCCGCAGCCCCGGTATTGGAGGGTGAGCTGGAGCATGAACTGATGATCCGGTACGTCCTGGTGGGATCTGTCACTTGTCATCCGTCTGACAAGCTCTCAATCCCGTGGCAGGGAAGTCGCATCACGAAAAGTCGAGTAATGAGGCCCGGGGCTATCCGTACCTTGTCCAGAGCTGACGACAGCATTCCGTATCCGTAGAACTTCGTTTCGCAGAAGGTTCTGAAGGCGTGCTGGGTCCTGCCCTGCTAATATTAATAGCGTCTCTCTTCTCTTTCCTCTGTCCACCGCCGCGCCTAACGCCCCCCATTCTCTACCCAGTTCTATTTGAGAGAAATGCTACGCGAAAGATAACTTTCGAGGCTATCGTGCCGTTTTATTGCCATTGCCATACGTGTGATCGGTACTGTGATCTCTCCCAGCCAGCTCAATTCGACCACGATGGGTTGTGGCTGAAAAGCACCGACATTGCAGATCGCTCTCGTCGGACCGGGGGTATGTTTCACATCAAACTTAGCCACTTACCCATACAGTGGCTACTACCACCTGCCGACTCAAATATTCTGCATGATGAACATCAGTTACAATTTAAGCCTCACTAGGACTCAGTCAAGCAGAGTCACATCCAGGACGCAGCGCTTAATTCGGTGGCCACCCCGTCGCCCTGATCAGCCCGTGACCTGTCAACGTGATATAGTTAGCATCCTAGTGTAATTGTAGACAGGGCAGGCAAGCCTAATAGGATGAGCGGGAATCGCCCTGGCCGTCTGGGGTTACAATGATAGGCATGACTCCAAGTTGGGGCGATCATTATTCAATTGGCAGGAGTCAAATTCGGTCGAACCCACCCACACACCAATATACTTATTAGAGAGATCCTTGATGAGATCGTCGCCCGTGGCAGTTAGTCCCCCCTCCCCATCCGTTCAATGTTGGTGTGAGTGAGGCCATGAGACGAGACGAAAGGAGACGAGATGATCAACGCCGCTCGGTGCCACTTACACTAGTTACAAAATCACCAAGCCACCCCCGTCCCTTGTCCATCCCCATCCCCATCCCCCCCATCCAAGTGAGCCACGTGCTCGTGTGAGAATGTCGCTGTCGATCCGCTACACGCCGGCCAAGCAGGCAGGCTGGCTGTCTCCGTTTTGATCCGTGCTATCAGTTTAATTCACCGGCACATTCTTTGATTGCCGCCTGCTCGTTCTCACCCACACTTGTTGATTGCTCGGTTGGCCGGTCTTCATTCAGGCTTTTGCTTCGTCTTGTCTCTCAGAGGCCATATTCTGTCTTGCGCGTGACTTATAGAAAGATCTTCATCACTTATAAAGCCTATTTTCTTACGGGCGGAAGACTCGTTCGTACCCATGCCAGTCAGGCAGGCAGATGAGATAGCATGCTTTTTTAATTCAGGCTGGCAGGGGAGATGGAGGAGTTGGGATTTGGGCGGATACGAGGAATTTAGAGTTTTCTTTGCTGCAGGACTAGAATAGTCTTGCCTTTGAATCGAGCCATCTCAATTGAGCTAGCGGGTCGATGTAGAAAAGAGTTGTGTAAACCACAATTAGACATCCCACGAGAGTCGCATTCGGAGCTGATAGAAGGTTAAGACACCGCACAGTCAGATTAACAAGCACGAGCTACTTTTTTTACTCAGTCCAAGAAGTTTTATTTAGGATCGAGGCCATAGAAGAGGCCCTGTCGCAGATCCACTTTCTTCCGCTCAGCTAGTAGTACAGTCGAGTGACAAGAGTGTTTGTTCTCTGTGCCTCAAAATTCCTTTGCCCCCCAGCGTCTCAATCCCGCACAGATATCAGTGAACTGTAGGGTGGGTTGGGCAGAGGAAACCGGAAGGAAATCATGCATCAAGACAAACCAGATGGAAAACAAAAGGGGAAAAAAAATCGAAACAATTCCCACAACCCAACTCCTTTGAAAACCCTTATCCCCTTCCAGCCTTCCCGCGCCCCTTTCGCACGGCCGTGCTGGTAGATCCGTCTCCTTGGGTGATCTTCCCTCCTGGGAGGATGAGAGACATCTATTTCCCCCTTCCAAGTGTATTCCTCCCGTTTCCAGCCTCCAGTTTCCATGTAGCGACCGTCAAGTACAATAAGTGTGTATAGTGTAGTAATTAGCGAGCGATTGGTGTGTGCTGCTCCAGGTATCGATGTGTAAGCGAAAGACATTAGGTGGGTTGTGTGTTGGTTGGTGGTATCAAGCGATAGACATTGAGCAGCGCCGGCTCAGAGATGGGACCAAAACCGTGACCGTTCCCCCGCCCAGTAAAAAAAACATGATCCCGTACACCGAGGCTAGTCCGCCAGGCAAACAAAGTGACCCAGTAAAAACTCAAATAAAGTCAAAACCACCATTGAACGCCGTTTCACTCAATGGAATAGGGCCCGGCCATGTGAGAGGGGTTTCAATCCTAGCCTGCTGGCCTGCCACCGCGGAACGCCCGGGGTCACCTTCCTCACAATGGTTTTGACGTTGCAAGCATCGCAAAAGTGACGGTGACCCCGGACAGAAAAATAATTGCCCCAGACCAGGACCGGGGACAATACCAACAGATTCAAATCCGAAGGCGCTGCTGATTGAGGTTCTCGATTCTCCCGTTTTAGATCTCGCTCCATGTGTCGTCGGGCGAACTCGTTTCGCGCGCCCGCGTTCGCTCGCTCTAGTCGGAAGGAAACCACCATTGCTTCCTGGCAATTTGTGATGAGCCAAGTGCCCGCCATATTTGGAATCGAAGAATGCACTGCCGAAAACGACCGAAGAACTCGTTCGAACAACCGGGTATAAGTCTTCTGGCCCCCAAAATTTTGAAACATGCAACTTTTTGCCGCACCCAGATTCCACCCCACTCCGGGATGGTATGCACGACGCGAACCAGTTCCTGCCGATGCACCCGTGTCGGCTATGCTCATGGCCCGACCAAGAGGCCGAGAACGAATCGTAAAAAAAAAGGGTATAGACAGCGAATGATGAGAATTAGAAGGTGGTAAATCTATCAGCCCAACTGGCGATGCGTGAACGAGGAAGGGTAAAATGAGGCCGCTCGTCGACTCGGTTGTCTGTCAGGCTTCGTGAAGTAGCATATTGTACAGTCGCGGGTCTAATATCGATTGGTGTAGCTCGATGGTATGTCGTGAGGGTTGGTTAGACTTTCTCTAGTCAGATTGGTGATCCTCACTGCCGGCATCAGACCGTGCATCACCCTTGTGCACCTTGCGATGTCTCCGGAGGTTTGACACAACGGAGAAATGCCGACCGCAGTTCTCGACTTCACATTTGAATGCTGCAAGTGGGAGTTGTCAACAGGGGGTGGTTCAAAGAGGTCGGGGTGTAGCAGGGATACTCACGCTTCTCTCCTGTGTGGCTGTACATGTGAGTTTGCAATGAGCTGGGTCGTGTGAAGCGCTTGTCGCAGACCTTGCACTTGTGCTTTTTCTGGGTGCTGCTGGACACCTTGGAGCTGAACTGTCCCATCATGGACTGCGGGGCCGGGGGCTGATTGGGCATCAGACCTTGGGGGCGCGGGAGCGTCCTGGAGCCCCCGACAGACTCGATGTCGGATCCAGCTGTCGAGTAGTCACTGACGCTGCCGTCAACAGATCCGTAGTAGGGGCTGAAGCCTGTCGACGAGACGCTGGACGAGGTCGAATGTGCCGAAGGAAACCCATAAGAGTCTCCCGAGGCGCGGCCGCGGTTGTTGTAGACACCGGCGCGGGGCGTCTCCTGGTTGCTGGTGTCGAACTTCATCGAAAGCATACCATGACTGGCCTCAATGGCATCCTGGAAGCTTCGTCGGTCGTCGTTGATACCTCTGTCGGATCGAAAGTCAACAATTGAGCTCCTGGGCACTGGAGGCAGGCCTTCGACTTGGTGATCGTAGGATGCGCCAGACGAGACTGATGATTGTGAATACCTTCTGTGGGGATCCGCGTCGGGCGCCAGACCGAAGTTGTGTCGCACCGAGGAGGACGGGTAGCCCATGGTGTCGTAGCTGGTGGGTGACGCAGCGTACGTAGCATGCACGGGGGATGCCGCGGTCGTGTATGCAGACTCGGCATACGAGGGTGCGGAGCTGGGATGGGGCATGCGGTTGATGCTGAGGAGATCTTGGGGAACAGAAAGTAAGTCCGATTGTCCTCCTGCAAGGGAAGGGTCCACCATACTGAGAGGGCTGCCTGCTGAGGCTGAAGTCACCGGGACGGAGCCATACGGGGCCAACGGCGCGGTGGTGGTGGCCGGTGCCCGGGACGGCGGCTGCTGTGCGTGGCGATCCAGGCCCATGGGGTTGGAAGCCAGTCCAGGTTGCGATGCCACGTACAGGGCGTGGCTCGAAGGGGCTGTCGTGGACGACGCCCAGGGGTTGCTGAACTGCGGCGAGTGGGTGGGATAGGAAGTCATGTTGTCGAATTGAAGATGCCCGTAACGTTGCTGGTTGGCGTCTATTGTCATCGTCATATTGGACGGGTTATGTGCGCCTGTGGTGTGCGAGTATGTGCGAGCTCCAGGAAGTCGGCCAAGGGCAAGATGGTGTGAATTTCCTCTTCAGGCCGGAACGGTGCAGTCTTGCTCAAGTCCTCAAGTCTCGTCGTGCGTGGGGTCGCCTTGTCGTGGGGGGAGGGTGGGCGATGGTGGTGGTAGTTGGTAGTGGTGGGGGGAGGGCTTGTGTGGCAACGTGGGAGCAAAGGTGCGTAAGTAGGAGGAAGGGGACGGAGGGAAAAGAAGAGGGAAAAAAAAAAGGTTCGCTGATCAGATGCGGGATTCCGTAGGTATTCAAAGTCGTGTCACCTTTGTGGGAGACGGAAGACTTTTGACCTTGCTCCCTTGAAATCGATCAGACTGGTTGGAGATCCAGCACACACGCGAGATATTCGAGAATGGAGGGATCAGCGACCTTAAGTGCGCCGCGAGGGAAGCAGGCGTGGCAGGCGTGGCAGGATGGAGGATGACAGGAACGGCAGAGAAGAAGACAGTGGCCCCTGTGCAAGGTGAGGACTAGCGCGATGGAGCCAATCGGTTGTTTGGACCCAAAAGGCTCGTCCGAACGTTGTGTCTTGGTCTGGTGGTGGTGCGCGGGACTGGTGGGGACACACGTCTTCAGCGGGCCTGTGACGACTCCAGCAGAAAGCAGCGATCGGCGGTACAAGGAGCCGTGCTGAGAAAAGGAGGTGGGAGGTGGGAGGTGGTAGGCCGTAGGTGTGTAGGTCGTAGCTCGCAGTGTAGTTTGCAGGTCGCAGGTCGCAGGTCGCAGGTCGCAGGTCGCGAGGGTCGACTTTTGCCGGCAGGGATTTGGGGTTGGGCAGGATGGCAGGCAGGGCAGGCAGACCTGGGTGCTGCTGGGTGCTGGGCAGATGGTCCTTGTCACCTTGCAAGGACCAGGAGATAGGGCCGTGTGAGAGGTGGGACAGGCGAGTGCCAGGGCTGAGATTGGGGAGCAATTGGTGTTCAATTTTGGGCGGGCTGGCGGTTCTGGCGTTGTTGAACAGAAAGGACAAAGATCGGCGGGCGGTCAGGCCTGGGAGGAGCCGGGAGTTTGGGATAACAATCTTCGAGCAGGGCGTGGGGAACCGGAGAGAGTCATGGACGACCACACCTTCCACCTCGCAACCCGTCTTGTACCGGTACACCCGTCTTGATACCGCGTGGGGCGGGCAGAGCGTGGAGCCCAGGGCAAAAGTGTCCTGGCGTCCTGGTGTTGTGGTGATTCCACCCAGAGGCCAGCCAGTCAGTCAAGAGTCCTGGACTGTGCTGCTGCGAGACGGACGGACGAGTAGTATGCCGGCCCTCTGCTGATCGGCAATGGTCGTGCGTGGGAAAGTTCCAAGGCCGATCTCTTATGTCTCTGTTTGGGGATTTCTCGACTTGCAATGGCACGGGGAAAATTGGAGTACCAATGCCAGCTGTCTGGGAGGGAAAGGTGACGATCGCCGGGGATTTTTCAGTGTGATGGCAGAAGAGCAGTCTGCTGCATTGCTCAATGACGGCGGGGGGGCGAGGCAAGGAAGAGGAAAAAAAGATGCGTCGACGGGCCAAGCTTTACATAAAGGTTTCGGGCGGGAGAGTGAGTGCTCTGAGCGAGGGGAGGGAGCTATGATGAAAGGCAAAAAGTGAGGTCAGGTATTGCCAGCTCTTGGCTGTTCCCTTTTTCGCCGCCCTGACTTGGAGAGCTGCACCGGCGCTGGCGCTGTGCTGTGCGGTCCGGTGCGGTGCATTGCTGTGCTGTGAGCCCTGGCTGGCTGGCGGCCAACGAGGGCGTGTACCGGAGCCATGTAGCGTAGCGTCGAGGGCCGTCAAGGGCAAGGTCAAGGGCAGAGTGCCGAGGACGGGGTCGAGCACAACTACACTACTACTACCACCACCACCATCATCACTTCTATCTATCTACCACACACGCACACACATACACTCACAGTGCACTGCGCACCCAGCACCTTGACATGTCCCAGGCCCGCTCGTCCACCCAGCGCAGCTCGTCGCCGCTCGACGGACCTGGCCAATCCATCCCAGGCCGCTTCGTACTGTACTGCCGTAGGCCAGCCGTTGACGAGGTCCTTGGGCAATCGAGGACTAGTAGGTACTCCGTAGCATATGCGAGCTGGATGCACGCGCAGGAGCAGCAAAAGCCGGGGCCAACCAGGCCGGCCAGGATGGGATATGACTGAGGGGGGGGTGTGTGGGTGGGAAAGAGACACGGGCTGAAATGCTGGGAGCATGACTGGACGGTTGGAATTGAACGGGACTGGGGAAGAAGAATGTGGCCCTTTGCGAGGGGGGGGGTTGGTGTGAGAAGGAGGGCGTGTGCCTGTCGCGATGAGGCAACTGGTCGGTCAATTGGTGGTGTGGGCCGGGACACACAGAGAGACGACGGCAGACGAGGACAGGGCACCCTGGCAGAACCAGTGTGGAGATAAACTGGAGATGTCGCGCTTCGATTGTTGGAGTGGGGCCCTTGTGGCGTTGCATCGGCCTTGTTGGTGGGTGGGGGTGCTGGTGCTTGTTTGGCGACGGAGACCCCTCTCTGCACACATGCTGCTGCCAGTAGCGGTACCTGTGTACTCTGCACAGACTACACCTGCCACACAACAGCCATTGGCGGCCCTGGGGCTGGCGGGTTGGGGACAGGCCTGGAGGGCGGCGTGTTGAGGATCATTGGGCCAGGAATGGGATGGCACGACGTCCGGACCGAGAGACTCAACGTTCTCGCGTGTCTGAGTCCGGGAATCTCGTGCAGTGCACTTGTTGACCGTCAAAACAGCCTCGTCCCGCCACTGCCTGCCAGGCTGCCAGGCTGCCAGGCTGCCAGGCTGGAGCGTCTTGCTACATTTGCACGGCTGGCAGGGCGGATGGAAGGGAGCAGGCAAGGGAGCAGCGACGAGGCCCCACATGATACCCTTTCCAGATGGGGCCTCAATCTCGACAGGGTCGGCCTTACCGGATAGAGACATTTTCCTCAACAAGAGAGAGTGCGCACAAGCCAAGGGAGGGAGGAGAATTGGCACGAGGACCCTGAGAATGATATCACCTTGAACAGGACCCTGACCTGGCGAGATGATAACAATCAAACGGCCATTGCTCAGGCCAATCTCATCTCTGTCTCGGCTCCTGTCGCGTCCAGCCAGGCTAACAGGCGCCACTGATGCGAGGGCATGCGACTGCTTACTGTACTGTACGGACGGGACGGGCTGTCGCTGCTTTGTTCGCGGGGAGGCTGCGCCTAGCACACCAGCTGGCCGGGCTGCACGGATCAGCCGCGGCACTCAAGTGGGTGGTGGCACCCAGGTATTATGGCACAGGGCGCTACTGCACGGTACCGTCAAATTGACCGTGCTTCCCCCCCCCCTTTGCGTTCTGATCAGAAACCAACCACATGCATGGGCCGCCACGCACGAGTGTGGTTCTGTTAATCTGCTGCTGATGTAGCGGCATCTCCACGATAACTTTATCACGATCCGAGACATGAATCAACTCGGGGGAACAAGCAGTGTAGCAAGGGGAACAACGCACGCAATGCGCCGTGTCCGAGGATGACAAGACCGAGGCGTGGTGGGTTCGGCTCTTGTGAGCGAGTGGGGCGAGACCCCCCCTTGTGGAGGAAGCCCACTCTGTACCGATACGTACATGGCAAGGAGAACACCGGGGGTTTTCTGGGTGTCGGGGGGTCTGGGAGCGTTGACTGAATCAGACGAGGCCGGCACCTGAGCAACACATGAGCCGTTTGGTGTGGAGCACCGGTGGGCTGCGATATAAAAATAACACTATGCACGATTTTGGATTGGATTGGACTGACTGCATTGGACTGGAATGACTGGATTTGAGTTGGGATGGGATGGGATGGGACGGGACGGGAACTGCGTGCACGCATGCATCTCGAGTTGTTTGAGTCCCAAGTTGCAAGACAACAAGACCCTTCTCGCATCAGACGATTGGGAAATGGGCCCCTCTTTTTCTTTTTCTTTTTTGGTCGTCCTTTTCTTTTTTTGAGAAAGAGAGCAATCTTGTTCCCCTGTTGTCTGTTGATGGTGCTCGCGGGCCGTATCTCCCTGGCCCACATCTCTCTGATCCCCTCCCTTCCCTTGTCAGTCCAGCACCTCGTCCAGGAATGAGCGACGCGGGAAGGAACAGCTTAGGCTAAGGTGAGGGCCGAGGGTGAGGAGGTCAGAGCAGGGTGGAGAGGTGAGGGTGGAGGTGGAGGTGGACTTCCATCATGAAACCCCACTGACATCACACTGTCCCAACTCCATGCCCACCAGTCAGCCAGCCTACCCTACCTGCCTACCTACACCATCCATCCGTCCATCCATCCATCCATCCACCCACTCATGCATGGGGCAGATGCAAAATTGCGTGAAGCTGTCATCTCATTTCTTGCTTGCAATACGACGATGGTAGTGTCTGGCGCTAAGGTATGTATACGTACATTTTCGGTAACCTGGTCGGGCTGCCCAAGTTGGTGGTCGTCGTCCTGGTCCTATGATTCTCGCAGGGTGGCAGGCTAGCCAAGTCGGGCACTACATTACGTAGCCAGCTTCTGCATCTGTGATTAGCTGCCTCCGCATCTCTCTGCCCAGGTGCCCTGTTGGTCGCGTATTATATGCAGCCAAAACATCGGGAGCGAAGTCTGTGCCAAGCCGCTCTGACGTCCATCCGGTAGCAATTGTCGCCGCTGGCTGTCGTGATGCTGCGATGGTTGAATGAATTCATCTGCCAGTCCTCACCTGTGGCACGCCCTTGCCCGCTAGCTCTTGTTGTTGTGCTGGAAGTCAAAGGCCAGGATGCGTGACACGTGCGTGACACGGCAGACAACCTCTTTGCGCATGCTGCACGAGTCATCCAGTCTCTTGGGTGCGTGCTGCATTGGCCGGTCTGCTGTGTGCACTCTGACGTCGTTCTTCTCTGTTCCCAGTGTTCCGTCACCTTGCACCCCGTTGCCTCTTGTTGCCTCCCGACGCCTCCCGACGCCTCTCGACGCCCTCGCTCCGTGACACGAGGAGCAGCCCCGCGCGGCTGGTACGCTTCCTCCGGCTCCAAACCCCGGCAGCGTGGCGCCAATGGCGTTTGCCCTGCACTGGGTCTTGGGGGCTCTCCCTGGGGGCCTTGCGAGCCTGCGCTGAGGCCGCGATGCGACGGCCCTCATCTCGTCTACCCTGCCCTATGATGCCATAGAGCCTCCTTGCCTCCCGACCGGCCCCAGCCTGACCTTCACATCCAGGCTTGCTGCCAGGCTTGCTGCCAGGCTCGCTACGCCGCCCGGGGAGCATAGGGAAGAGAGCAAACCCACCCACTCCCTTGCTGCACAGTACAATGCATTGCAATGTACCGCGCCAGTACGCATGCCGACTTCGTCTCGAGGCGGGCTGGCGGGCTGGCGGGCTGGCGGGCTGGCAGGCTCATCAGATATCACACCGCCCACATTCGATGCTGCCCTCCGCCCGGGGGCTGCTGCGGGTGGGTTGGCCATCTCCCGCGATTTGCGACTGCATCCCGTGGGTGCTGTCTGTACTCCGTACATACGTCACCCCATTCAGCCGCATCCTGCATCAGGGACAGCAACAGCGGCGGCTCCACGCGGGCTTTTGGCGTCGGGGGCTTGACTGAGGAATTATACCGCACTGCCCTTCACGGACCACGGTCGCCTCCCCCCGCCCCCAGCCGTCCAATATCGACAGGTCAAGCAGCAGCAACACCGCCTCACCCTAACACACCAGACGGCAGGAGACACACACACCTATGTCTTGTACTGTACCCAAACCCCTGCCAACGCACAGCCTGTGCGTGGCAGGAAGTGGGCGGATCTGGGCATGGTGGGCCGCTCTTGTCCAGAGTGCCTTCAGTCCCACGATGCAAGCATTGGCAGCGTCGCGGTACGGTACTGCATAACACGGCGGCTGCCTCTTGAAAAGCCCCCCCCCCCGCCCCTCCCAGGCCCTTGTAAGTAGCGGTGGGCGTGGTAGTGGGTGCCCACAAAGCCGCTACCAACGGGGACACAGCATCCGGGAATAACACCATCACAGGATGGCCGGGCCCCCTACAACCCCACATGCGAACCAAGCTTTGGTACTACGCCGCCCCCAAGCATCAGGCCAATGACAGCCGGAAGCCTCGCAATCCAGACTGCCAGAGCAGAACACCCAAACGCGCCTCATCCCACATATGCTGCTGCAGCCGGGTCTCCCACTCAGGGCTGTCAGGCAGTCAGTCAGGCAAGCGGGCAAGCAGCCTGCAAGCCATGGGACATACGGTAGACTGACTGCCTTGGTACCTGCTCACGAGCTGCACCTAACTCACCTTGCCAGCCATTATTCTTTCCGCTGATCATTTCGCCCGCGGAACGCTTCCATCCCCCGCGCACAACCCTTTACCTGGGTAGCTTGCAAGCCTGCCCAGGATCCCATCATAACCTGCTGGTATCTTGCGGGCATGTTCGGGCCCCCCAGGGTAGCAATCCAGCGTGGCGGATACCCAATGTCCCCAGTGCAACCACCAGCGTCACAACCTCGCAAGGGTGGGTGGCTTCTCTTGGTAGAATGGTCGCGTCTGCGACAGGCGGCCTCTTGGAGGCAACGAGCATAACCACAATAGCCATATGCAACAAGCCCAAGCCCACCCCAGCAGCCCAGAGACTACATACTACCAAACCAAACATGGGGATGGAACCCCAGGGAGATGAGCATGCAGGCAAGCCTGGCAAGCAGACCCTTGATCGACCTCGCCAGCACTGCAGCGCGAGCCCAAGCCCAAACAGGTGCATCAACTCATCAGCTCATCTGCCCGGCGCTGCTCTTTTCCCCTTCTAGGAGTGCGCGACTAAGCACAGGCCATGCCTACTTTCTGGTTTTGGCAGAGTAATTTTGCGGGCATCAGGAAAGGGCAGGAAACGGCATAGTCACTGCTGAAATGGAGCTGCATGTCACATGGGGGCAGGTCTCTGGCACGGCACATTGTCGATACCAACCGGGCTGCATCACCCCCCAGCACGCAGAATATGACCATGTTGTCAGGCAGCCCTTCCAGTGTCGCCGGGGGTTTCAGGCAGCATTTTCGCCTCTTCTACCGAAGCAACGAATACGTAGCTTCCGTTCGCGGCACACATGCGGGTTGTATCAAGCCCGATACCTCTGTTGTATGGCGCTGACTTGGCGCACTCCACCGGCGGCCAATGGCTGCAGATGCCGTTCAATACGCCTATGTATGTCCCCTACACATCCTGAGCTGACTTGTGGGCCGCCTTTGATGAGGCAGCACCAGGGTCATTGTCCAACCCCAGATCCTCTTCATACCTGCGAGAAGCTCTGTGAGACGCATGGACTTCCCTAAAAGGAAGAAAGGGATAGGGGGACCCGCTTCGATGGCACACTCTCCATCTCATTTCGTGGTCATGGGTCCCAGTCAACAGATTCCAACAAGCTCCGTGACAGCGGACCTCGACAACGTGGTCGGTGCGCCTTGTTCGGAGAAGATCGGTCAAGCCCCACCCGAGAATGAGCACGGCCGCCCGTTGAGGCTCCAAAGCCAAAAGATTGCACAAACGTTGGCATATCCAGTTTTGACCAACAGGCCTTGGCTGCTAATCCCCAAATGATCGAGCAGATTAGCCCTCCTGTCCCAAAACGTCGACTTGAAACTCAAATATCCGGCGCAGCTACGGACGGCAATTACGAAAAGCTGGGGAAGTAATTTTGAACAGACGTCGCCCAGAGCAGGCCATGCACCTTTTGGCGGGCCAGAGCCGCCTTCCGAGCCTTGACCTCACATCCTCGAGGCACTTGCCTCATCTCGTCACAAGATTGCACGATTATCATTTGTACACGAGAGCGTGTGTACATATGTTGTGAGCGGGAGCCGCAAGGCCGCAACTCTAATGATGGTGGTTGACGCGTACGTTGTGGGACTCTTTAGTAGCCATGTCATCTTGGCGGTTGGCCCGTGGATCGGGGAGCTCAGAAGTCGGTGTGGACCTGACAAGAAGACTGGCTTGGGATGACATCTACACTAGTGCCTGTGCAGCAGGACAGTGAGTGGCCCTGAGAGGGCAGGAGTCGACCAGCAGGGTCGTACCGGTGCCACTCGCATTTCTGGTCTCTGTGAGATGGCCGGAGATTTCCATCACAGCACGTGGCCGCGTGGAGATCCATCCGAGTGTTTGTCGTTCTTGTGGAGCTGGGAGGCGAACCTGGGAACCGCTGTTCGGACGCAACCTTGGAGATGTACGTAGTGTAGAGTACCTCGATCAACCTTCCCAGATACGACCACATCTCCGGCAGTGACAGTTTGCTATGCTCGACCCAGGGACCTGGGATGACAAGAGGGTCTGAGAGGGACGATCACGGCCTTGCCCCCCTGCCCCCCCAGGCAGAAGGCATCATTGGACGGCCCCGACCTGTCACGCATTGCCTGCCTAATCCGGAGGGCAACACTCTTTGACCTGCAGGTATGCTATCGACACCAAGCCTTGCCAACCCTGGCACAAGGGCCCAAGGGCCCAAAGGTGTGGGCGTCTACGACGCACGAGCGAACATCACAATGAAGGTAATTTGCGCCCCAGATGGCCCTCCTCCCGGGTTCATGAGTCCCATGGCTCATGCCAACGCCCGGCATAGCGAGGTCGGAGCCCTTGTCAACACAAATGTTCGGCGGAAGCGATGCCATATTGCGGGTCGAAGGGGGTCGCCGTCCGCCAGGACCAGGGCGCGATCCGGGAATGTGGGCCTACCCCAGCCGAGTCCTGATTGAGCGGATGGACGACTTGGTGACGTCTGCAGGGTTGGGTTGTCCTGACCCAGAGGGAAATGCCGCCCACTCAAATCCCTCCACCATGCCTCGCTCCCCCCGTCCTTTGCCTGTGTCTCGGCGGGTGGTGGCAACCCGCGTCCCCTCAGTCAGCAAGAGGCAGTGCTTGGCTACTGCAACAGCACCTGGACAGAGTTTGCCGAATGAGGAACCCGGGAAGCCTCATTTCGAATCTCACTGACCCCCGAAGCTCGGGAGATTGGCCAGGGGTCCTCATGCCCCGTCGACGAGGCGTGGGGTTGTGACGATCTGAGCCTGTCAGCGGCCAGAAATGCTACCAGATGCGACCCCACCCTAATGATTCGCACAGGGGGGCGTCTCAGAAGCGACAGGGGGTCCCGAAGAGCCGTAGCGCGGGCAAGATGGCCAGCCAAAAAGAGGAATCGTGAAGCCTGTTTAGTGCGCGATGACACCCTGCCCCTGCACTGTGGGACGTTCTCTGCGCCGCTGTCAGATTGCGCGCTAGTGAGCGTACAGCACAGGCTGGTGTACACTGCAAGTGGACGAGGCAAGGGACAAGGGGGGGTGGTGGGCTGGTCAGTGTGCCGATCAACTGCCGTGTTTAGCGCCTCTAAAAGCAGGGTGGCATTGGGCACAATCTCACCTGCATCCTCACGAGTCCCGTGAAGACTATGTCGGCGGGGTTGTCTGTGTTTGCCACGCCCGCTTTCGTCGTCGTCCCTGTACGTCCGGCCGTTCCTGGCCTGATAATGGCACACGAGAGGAGTGATATCAGGTGATATCACAGTTTAATTACATCGAGGAAAGGCCGGAAGGCAGATGCTGAGCCCTGCCCTCCCCAATCACGTCGTGGTGTCCGTGGGCGGTATGCGGCTGCACATGTTGCGGTGCTCGACGACGGGGGTCGCATGGACTCGACCACCCCGAGAATCCGGGGAACGGGAGGCTTACACTAGATCGGACGGTATGGCTGACTGGACTGAGCGGACTGGGCACCCCCGGGGGGCACTCGGGGGGGGGGCAGTGGTGTGCAGCGGGAGGGCAGCGGGCAGGGTGGGAGAGGAGAGAGTTGTTCACTCGAGTGGAGGAGGGAGACGCACTGGCCAGTGGTTCGACGAATAAGGTGTCTGAGACTGGGAGGCCACGAGGGCTCCCAGCAGCGCAGGGCAAGGGCATTGTTGGTGTTTGTTTCAACCGGGTCAGCACGACGGCAGGACGGCAGCACGGGTCCCTTGCAGAGATGGGATTCTGCAATAACCCATGGCCCGTATTCGCAACTGGCATGGGGATCTCTGTTTTGTCTTGTGAAGCCGAGGATGGCCTCTGCTCGTGCTGGACCAACGATGCATGCCCGCCTGCCGGCACTTGCGACACAGCAAAGCAGCCCAATCCACCCGTGCGGTCATGACCAGGGTAGCCTGGCAGGTGGGTGGCACGGCCAGGTCAGGTCCCAGGCCGCAGCAGCTTCCCCGGCTGCCCGGGTGGCGACTGGCGGGTGCACATTCCCTCTGGGGGGGGGTCGAATATCACTGGGCAGGAGGGCAGGCCAATGGTGGACTGAGTGGCAGACCGGCAGACTAGCAGACTGGCTGAATGAGATGCCGGGCTATAGTGAGGATTCTGTCTCTTCTCTCGTTCGTATCGCAAGATTTCGCCGACATGTCCACGCAGGGAAGCATGCATCGCATCGCAGGCAAGCCGAGCCAAGGCTGCCGGGATGACGGGCTGACGGGCTGACGGGCTGACGGGCTGGGTGGGCTAGCAGCAATCGCTCTACACCGTACCAAGCAGCCGTTTTTGGTTGGGGGTTGGTTTGTTGGTTTTGTTTTTTTTTGGGGGGGGGGGGTTTTGGTTTTTTTTATCCCCCCTTCCCTCTCTCTTTTGGTGGTGGTGCGGGCAGAGAAAACGAAGGGCTTACCACAGTACATACAGTAGCCTTCCCGACCCAACTCTGACCTGTCACAGCACGTCGTGCACGGCCAGTGCCCACCAACCCCCCGGTTTAGCTTCGACGCCACTGCACGCCTGCTTAGTGTTTGTCGTTGGAGCTGGGCCATCAGACAGGCGGGCGGGCGGGCAGACAGGAACCATCGGTGCGCATGCGGTTGCCCTGCATGCATAATAGTATCATGCATGCACACAGTCAGTCAGGCAGGCAGTCAAGAGCAAGCGAGCAAGTGAGCGAACCAAACCAGACAAGCTCGTTGCGGAACACCTGCCCCGAGCTTTCCCCAACCCCCCGGGCCACGATATGACAGTCTGGGGGGGGGTTGGGGTTTTGTGGCTGCCCATTCCATCTCATTCGTGCCTGCCTGCGTGCTTGCCTGTACAAACTGCTCAAGCCCATGGCACGTCCGTGTGTCGGAGCTATTGAAAGAGCAACTTCACGTCCGGACGCTAGCGCCCCGGAAGGCGGGCCTCCCGCAGGTCTTGGTTCTGCAGCCACGAAACACACGTACGCACCCACCCAACCCAGCCTGCCAGCCTGCCAGCCCGCTCCACCCGGGGGCGAGAGTCAGAGTCAGAGTCAGAGTCAGAGTCAGAAAGCCATTCCAGTCAGGACAACTGTTTCCTTTGGCTGGCCTGTCAGCCTGTGCTTGTTTTGTTTTCTCGCATGATATGTGATTATGTCGTCTCTACGGCATCCCCAATCCAGCTTAGCTCTCCCAGTTTGCATCCCCATTCACCCGGCTGTATAGACCCCTCAGCCTGTCCCGACACTATCTCGTTCTTCATTTGCCTCAAGTTGGCACTCACCCTATCTATGCGCCCATAGCATTTTCACTCCCACAATTCATTTTATGTTTCTTGTGGTGGCACAAATGAATCACTTTTCTTGTTTTGTGCGAAGACGCTTGTATTTGTGTGTCTGTTGGGTCACACAACACAAACATCCCGCCGAGCCCTGCGCTGTGTAACCCCCTTGAATTGTGTCACCTCTAACCCCCCCCACACACACACACAACGAATTTCAAGCCACAATTTATATCTAAATTTATGGGAACATTGAGCGAGCCTTTCTCATTGACTGCCTGACATTGGGGCTCGTTTAGCAAGATGGCCACATCTTTGGGAGGTTGATACGTTACTGAACAAAGGTGATGTGGCCGATAGAGGGACAGAAACCTCCAGCTTCCTGCTCCGGGCAGACGTCCATGTAGTATAACCCAGTGCAGCGTTGAAATTGAGACAGGTTGCAATCCTCGGAGGCCCTGCACCAGTTCCCTATGCCGTGTTTGAGAAGTCTCGAACACCTGTCTGGTCGAAACAAAGTGGCACGGGCCAGCGGCTCGGTAGAAAGCACCTGCGTGAGCCTCTGATCTTGCTTTTTCTTCTAGCCGTAGTTTCTGGGTGAGCACACGGAGAGCATCACTTGTTCCACCACGACTTCAAGGCTCCAGAATCCGCCACGGCTCTATGCTATTTTTATTCTGTCGTTTCGGGTGAGACACGATGGCCTCAAATAAGGAAGAATCCTCGGCTACACATGCCAGTCAATCACGAGGCAAATACAACCAGGTATGATATGAGTGCCTGAGCAACATGTCACGCTGGGTCTCGAACTTCGGCTGGACAACATGGTTCACATAACCATCTGGATCGGGGCAGGTCTTCAAAGGAGAGTGGCCCCCAGCGTCGTCCATGCCTCACTACTGTCCTTCGAGCCGGGCTTGTTATCTACTAGACTCATTTGCACAGGCCTTAACAAAACAGGGGGGCTGATAGTCCCCATGAGAAGAACAGGAAAACTCCTACTCACTCTCCCCGGCGTAACCTATCGTCCCGAAAGCGGGTTCAAGGATAGTGGGCGCGATGGGGGCCAGGCGCGGGGAGCGGGTGATAGACAAGACAAATTCATAACGGCCTCTGCCGTCGCCGTGTCTTCGTTGCTTGTAGCTGCTTCGGGAATGTGCGAGCAACGGGTCTCACTTGAGACGGCTCCTACCCGCCGCCGGCATGACCAACCAGCCAACCTGCCCCGCCTGTAGGGGGTGTGTTGGCCCCGATGTTATTGAGGGTGCCTGGGGTTAGAGAGGTCGACTTTTGTACGATGTTGGTGGAAGAAGAGTAAAAGGGGCCCAGGAGGAATGGGCAAGTTCTGGAGGGCAAGCCAGCAGCCGTGGAGGAACTGCTGCACCTGTTCAGGGAACACAACGACGGTATTGGAATGGTGCTGTTCGAAGTGACCAGACCCTTAGTAGCAGCCGACGAAGAAAGCGTCTGGGAATGCCGCTGACCCGTACATCTTCTTTCGGTATTACGAGACTAGATACTGCTTCCCCTGGCCCATTCCAGTCGGCGAGACGACGGTGTCCTGCCAAGATAGTTCGCCTCCATATCTGATGAGGTGCGCTAGCTTCCCAGGTCTTCCGGGATACCTGTGATGCAAACAGCCTGTCTGTGTTGCCCTTCTTTGTTTTTTGGACGAGATCAATGCTCTTCTGTTGGGTCTAGTTCCGGGGCAGTCGTTCCAGTCCCGGGCCGTGGCCGCGAAACTGAAGCAGCGCGCTTCTTTGGCATTTGATTCTCGAGATGTAGGCGTGGGTGTTCATGTAATTTTGGCACTAATCTACTGAAAAGATGAACGAAGAGCCTGGGCATACGCCAACATGCTGCAGCCTCGATTCGAAGGCACTTGGTATCATGAATCATATGCCACGCGCCATTTCAGCCAATCCATATAACCTAGCTCCAAGATGACCCACAAGCTCGACGAACACCGATATGCGCGTTCCAGATACTCCTGCATACGCTTATTACTGGTCGTTGAGAAAGGCGACCAATGATTTGCCAGGGAAGTAAAAACGATCCAAGGTTTAACAGTCTACCGGTTTCACTGCAACCATTCCGTTCAGATAACCAATAGATTTTACATTGCTTTTCGAAGGATCATTCTTTCCACATTTGAAAATCTGCCCTGGAGCACGACATATATAGACTGTCCAAGAACGTAATGAAAACCGTGTCCGTTTCCGCTGTCTAACGTTTGAGGCCGTACTTGTCGAATCAAGGGATTTAGCCGGTATAGAGGCTCGACTAACCATGTGTGGATGTTCGAATATTCAGTTGCAATTTTGGCCATCTTGATCTTCAACATTTTTTGTACTTGTGTTGTTTAAGGCTTCCATAACGCTACCTAGGTAAGCAGTGTCGGAGCATGCCATTCCTGTGGAGCAGTAACATTGTCCTCGAAACGCCAACAGGTGGTCGTGATTCCATAGACGATATCCATCATGTTTGGGCTGTCTCCTGGATCTGCTGATACCTGCTGTGGTCTCTTATAGGCAAGCGGTCATCTGAGACCCTTAGCTACGGAGGCGGCACGAGGCTGAGGCCACGTGCCCATTAGTTGCGTGTTCTTATTCTGTCATCGGCATTGTGTGTTTTTCTTCCCAAGGGTTCCTAAAAGAAAAAGTAACAACGCAGGGGTCTTTGAATGTCTGCCACTATATGAAGGGACCATACGCCTTCGGGATGTGTACGGATTAAGAACGAGACCACCCTGTGTACGGAGGGAAAACGGATGGGCAGGCAAGCTTTGAACATGCCTTGGTGTTTACGTAGCCATGGAAACAGGTATTTTCTCGGTACCTGAATATAGTGAGCAATTCGTGGTAGGCCTAGGGAGTCTTACAACGACAAGGTTCTGGCCGACAATACTCAGGTACAGTTAGGGGCAGAATCGATGAGGATCAACATTTGTGGGCATACATCAATTGATCCAACATTGAAATTAATTGCCATTACTCCTGTGCCTTGCCTCTCTCCAAGCCTTTCAGTATGCGCCGTGTTGCTGTAACAAATGCCGACTTTGTAGTGCTGCCCTGCGCAAACATCTGAAGATGCCCCACAGGAGAATGACTAAAGTCGAGTTGTGGGTGTTGCGCTCTTAATCTATATATATCCCGAAGGTGCAACGGGAGGCTTGACTGCTAGTCCCTCGCCTTGCCCGCCCGGCCAAAAGACCAGAATAACCAATCTGAAAGATTAGCAATTCCCTAGCAGTATATAAGTGCCGTACCGTCACTGAAGGTGTACAGTCCCTTCACACAGTGGTAAACGCTTAAAGACCCAGCATTGAAAAAAAAACAATATTAATAACAGTATAGAAGTCTAGGTATATAGCCATAACCTTATATTATACAAATAAGGCTAGGAAGTATTACTCCTAATAATATTATAAATTAAATAAATAATAAAGTAGTTATATAATAAGACTAGGAATAGTTTTAAGATAATCTTAATATAAAAATTTTTATAAAGGAAATTTAAGTTAAAAACCTTACTTATTACTATTAATATATATATAACTATATTATAATTTTATAATTACTTATTAAATAAGTTTATAAAAGATTATATTTTAAATCTATATTAATTATTAATTAAAAATAAAAGTTAAAATAAACTATTTTAAAAATAATTATATAAAAGATATTTATAAGGATAATAAAGAAGCCTTAAAAGAAGTAATAAAGAAAATTTACTAAAAAGTAAAAAAAACTTATAGTAACTTTATACTATTTTATATCTATACCTTTATTATTAAAAATAAGGATCTATTTAAGAGAATTAAAAGATACTTAATAAATAAAGGAAGAGGGGGGGAATTTAAGGTGCTTATAGGAGAGTAGTATGAGTAGAAGTATAGAGAACTTAAAGAGTTTATATATTAATTATATGTGGGCTGTGGGGGGGAAGAGTCTGATGGCTGAGTAGAAAGCAGATAGACAGATACATAGTTGAGAAGGAAATAGAGTGTGGCTGAAGCCTGAGTTGTGGAAGTTTCTAACCACCGCGTTGAACTCATTCCATGACAAGGCAAAGGTATCTGCCCAAATGTGCAAGTGAAATTTGAAGTAAAGTGTTTGATGTAGTGTTGGTTCATGAGACGTCACTTTTTTGTTGATCACACACGCATGCAAGCATTTGGTTGGAACAATTATGTATCTATTGCCGTGACAAAAAGTTGTTCTGACCATCAACTTCAGGTGTCGTGGATTAATATGAGAAGGGTGTCATCTCATCCAGAGACACACGTCCGCACTGCGATCACACTTTGCCACTGGAATGGCTGGACCTCGTTGAACGTTAGAGGTTCCCCTTTGGGCAAAATGGGGAATCTCCTCAAGATAGAAGACAATGGCATCTATTTTGTGTGGGTTTAGGCAGTATCAGCGTAGCACAGAAAAGTTAATTGACCCCGGGTCCGTTGAACTCCTGCGTTTGGATTATCCAGGCTACAAGATCAACACCGGTTTCGCCGAGTATTGCACGCTCCTTCGCTTGCTATGGACACAGGGGCCCAAGTGGCCCATTTGAAAATAAGAAACACGTGTGTTAATAGCTAGAGGCTGCTGGCCCTGATTTCCAGAGAGCAAACGCTGAATGGGAAGAACCATTGTGCGATCGAGCGCTCAAATTGTGTTCCCGACCTTGATAGAGTTCGCTCGGGAGTGGGCCGCAGGATGTGAAAAGAGCCGAAACACAGAGGGCAGGTACAGCTTTGGATAGCCCCGGGCCTGTCAGGCAGACAGTGGCCGATCAGGAGATCCAGCACCTTAACATGTTGGATTTTGGCTTTCGCAGGAGGATCTCACATGTGGTATTGGCCCCTGCTGCTGAATTTTCGCAAAGCAGAGTTCCAGAGAACAAAGGAAAACACACGAATGGAGAGGCAGAGCGAATCAGCAATTTCATCAAGCACAGGGCCATTAGATCCAACAGACAGACCTAGCTATGTATACCAACTCCGTACGCAATGGGGAATACCCCCATCTAAACAATCTCACAATCCAGCCTTGACTCAGTCTGCGACCAAGCAGCCCTTGGGTATGCGGGTATTCATTTTTGATGCTTCATACAAGACATAGGGCCCCACTACAGTATAATCCCC
Source organism: Diaporthe ampelina (assembly GCA_023522825.1). Classification (NCBI taxonomy): domain Eukaryota; kingdom Fungi; phylum Ascomycota; class Sordariomycetes; order Diaporthales; family Diaporthaceae; genus Diaporthe; species Diaporthe ampelina. The sequence goes on from JAMFTM010000034.1 coordinate 424,166, forward strand.
AGTTCCCCTCTATCAATCCCATCCTCGGAAAGATTAGGGTAATAAGGCACCATAGCATCAGCCTGCATGACATACGCATCATTATAGATGCGCCAGAAGGGCTGGCGCACCTTGCGCGCGGGGTGGAAGAGCCCAGCCCACACGTAATTCATGACGAGGCCAGGCCCCACGGCGACGCGGATGGCCTCGATGGCCTCAATGACACGGTCGATGACGTGGGGAGACTGCTCGTATGCATTGGGGAGGATGAGATTGAGGCAGTGCAGCATTGCGTCTTCCAGGCCGAGTCCCACTACGCCCAGCGCGATATGCTTGACTACCGACGCCGCCGTCTGCCGGTGCACCTGGTCGCGATCGATGAGCGCATCCTCTAGCAGGGGAACTACCGCGTAGACGTAGTCCTTGGCCATCTCGCCGATGTATTCAAACAAGAAGGAAAGCGACTTGAGCACGCCAGTGCGCACGTTGAGTTCCGCTACCGAGGCGTACTCATTCATCAGTGCCGGTAGCACCGTGAAGGGCGCGCAAGTCTCGGCCACGATGCCGATGGCCTGGAATGGATGTTAGCGCACAATGTACAGTGGTCATGAGCCAAGTCTGATTGCGACAGAAAAAGGAGACTCACAACTGCTGTGTTGACGCGGCTCTGACGCTCCTGGACCCGCAAGTTGGATAACAAGGTCGCTAGGACATCCTGGGGACCGATGGCTTTCGCGATGAAGCCAAATGTATTGTTGGCAGCGCGGCGAATGCCCTTCTTGTGCGCCTTGAGCATGTCGAGCAGCTCGAAGCAGATGCGCATCCACTCGCGCGCGTTGACGGATTCGGGGCCGCGGTCGGCTATACGGCCGACCAGATCGACGACGTTCTCCTGCACCCGCTCGTGCCGATTGCGCAGGATGGGTGTCAGTCGTGGTAGCAAATCCTTGATAGGCGGCTGCATCTGGTTGATACCCACGACGGTCACTATGGACCGCAAGGCGCCCAGGATGGCGCCAAGGACTTCGGGGTACTCCTCGCCCAAGTACTCGTAGAGCACAATGCCGAGCTTGCCCAGAAGGGCGTCCTCGCCGCACTGAGCCATGACCATGGCGATGCGGGATATGAGGTCGGCCGCTTGTTGCCTGGTAGCTGCGCTCTTGTTGTTGAGCCGCCAGAGAATCGTGCTGACAATCTGTGGCAGATATGGCTTGGTCCTTGTTCCTAATGCGTTAACACACGAGCCGAAAGCGTTCAACACGACGACATCTTCAACAGACTGCTCCTGGAACGAGTGCAGGATGCCGTCGATGAGTCGCTCCTCCAACCTCTCGCCGATGTCAGCAGCACCAAGAGAGGCGACGAGCTTCTCAATGGTCTCGACTGTCATTTTGCGATAGGCTTCGCTCTCGTCCTTCAGGTTGGCCACAATCCTCTCCAGGATTTCGCTTACACCAACTTTCTGTCCGAGATCGCAGGTGGTCTCAACAACCGAGCGGTAGTTCCGCTTGTCAAGTGCTACTCTGCGGACCCAGAAGTTGGAAAAGAAGTCGTCCAGCACGTGAGACTTGAGATAACCTGCGGTTACGCCCTCGGTCTGAGACATCTTAGAAAGCACTGTCAAAACCACACGCCTCATCTCGTCGTCAGGGCTCTGAAACTCTCGGAGCACAACATCCATAATCTGCGAGGTGTAGTAATTGGCGTACTCCTCGTCCATCAACGGGATGATAAACCCAACAGCCTTGAGGAAGGCAGCGAGGTTCTTTCCTCGTTGCCGCTTCGTGCCTGTCCATAGCGGGTTGAGAATACTATCGAAACTCTCGATACCATACGGATTGGCTGCCTCAGCCAGCGCCGCCGTCGCGAGAGCCGTGACGGTACGCACTTTGGTCTGCTCGTCGTTCAGGTTGGGCCTGATGCACTCAACCAGGTCTGTGAGATGAGGAAGAACGGAGCAGCCCATCAGGATGGCAATCTGCTGCACGATCTTGACACCAGTGTGCCGTGCCTGCCAGCTCTTCTTGGTCCGCGTCACAGCTCGGAGGAACGGGATAAGCGCCGGTATTCCGAGAGCTGAGGCGACGACAGCAAAGGCACGGGCCGTTGTGTTCCGGACATACTCGTCGACGTGATCAATATCGGGTCGCATGGTACTGATCATGGTTGACAAACCGGCAGCCTTGGCCAGGTTGGAGATGATCTCACGACCCTCGACTCGAGCATAATAGTCTTGGTCGATCAGGAGAGGCTCGATGACAACGAGGATCTTGTGTGTATATGGCCTCACCAGTTCGTCTAGCTTGTACAATACTCGATCGATGACCTTGACTAGCAAGTGGCGCTCCTGGTCCTCCAGTGTCCTCTCCATGAGAAGTGGCAGAATCTGGTTGAACAGTGGGCCGGCGCCGAAGCTTCGAGCGTTGTCGGTCAGCTGACGCAGTGCAGTCTTTCGCATTGGCGGTGTACCGTTCTTGATCTTGAGAAGCAGCCGCATGATCTTCCTCTCCTTTAGCTCATCCACGCTCAAGTGTTCCTCGTCAACAGCTTCGGTCAGTTTAGAGAAATACTGCATGTCCTCCGGTTTGAAGAACTGAAGATCACCGACGCCGGGGATTTCCTTTGGCAACTGGTTCCCACCCAACCGCGCCGAGTTGGGATCCTGCATCATAAACCCAGTCGTCTGGGCTGGCGTCTGCATGAGCTTGTGAGCAGGGGCGCGGACCGGGGCGTACCCCGGCGGCGGCTCGAGGACCTTGTACCCTTCGGCCTCCCCGGGCAAGATGGCGTCGAGCTCCTCGTCGCTGATGGGCGCATTTCGCACTGACATGTCCATGCCGATGGGGGCTGTCGGGAGCATCGAGCCATGTGAGGGGTGCATGGGTGTAGCGAGTCCGGTGTTTCCAACGGGGGTAGCGGCCGGGGCCTGGTCCCAACGAGACCGCTTCTTGGGGGCTTCGGCACCTGGGATCTGGATAGCAGGGGCCTCGTCCCACCTCGACCTCTTCTTCTTCTCGGGTTGCGGCTGCGGCGCAGGTGCCGCGTCGTCGGTCGAGCTCACGTCCCACCTCTTCTTGCGCTTCCGACCAGCCGCAGCCTCAGTAGAGCCGGCTTCTTCGTTCTCTTTATCACCGTTGGGAAGGGCCAGTGTAGGCTTGTGTTCCTCGGTCGCGCCGGCGTCCCCGTTCTTCGCCTTGTCCTCGATGGCCCTCCTCACACGCTCTTCTTCCCGCTCTAGTTCTGCCTTTTCCATGACGCTCCTGTAGGTCTCGCCATCCTCACCCGCGGCACCCGCCTGCCTGTTGGCCGCGAAGGGGTCGGCGCGTGTGGGTGTCAGGACGCGGTTGAAGCGCCTCTTCTGATAGTCCGTCTCCCGATCCGAGATACGGTTGCTACGCTCGCCCCGTCCCAGAAGCACATCCTCTTCTTCGACACCCTCGCCGCGTGCGAACTCGTCGATTTGCGATTGGGTGGCGGTGTACTGCCCGACCAGCCGGCGAGAGTTGTCAGGGCCGTCGACGTCCATGTCATCGCCGTCGTCGTCTCCGGCAGGCAGCGAGGTGTGATAGCCGGCGAACTTGTCGGTACCATTGCGCTCGTACAGGTCGGTATCGTAGGCTTCAGTCAGGCTGGCCTTGGTGGACGAATCTCGCTGTGAGGAGAGGTCTCGCGAGACTCCTTTCCTGGCCGCTGCAGCGGCATTGCGCTCGGCCTGCAGCTTCCGGATCTGGTCGAAGTCCGAGTCCGACATGGTTGCTAGGTTAATCGACTACATGTATCGTTTCGTTTCGCGTCTGCAGAGCCGTAGCACGGGATGACAGCAGATTGGGGCGTGCTGTTTGGAGGGCGTTGATGGTTTTGGACAGGAGGCGACGTCGCGAAAATTGGCTTGGTCATGAAATGTTAGGTAGGCTACCTAGCCCGCCTTAGCGCAAGGCTGGGAGCTAGGTGGGACTCTGGACCGGCAGGGGGGACGGGGTTGGTGGCGGCGTCGCGCTTGGTGCTATTTTCTTTCAGTGGAGCCCCAACCCCAGGTCTTGACCTTGGACGAAGGCCGCCCCCCCCCTGGCGACTCTCTTTGGCCTCTCCGGCGAATTCTTCACAGACTAGACTAGACGCTGCTGGAGTTGCTCGTTTGCAAGATCAGATTCTCACTCCATAGAGATAAATGCAACTGGGTATCATCTCCGTTGATAGCAGCTCCCAAAACCGTTTTCAATCTCCTTGCCCCCAACCCAGAACGCCATTTTGACTGCCCGGCCGCTGGCAATCAGTGGCTACCGTGTCACAGCATAGTCCCGTTGTATGAATTTGACCCCAAGGACCTTCCGGGATCCCATCAAAATCCCATCTTACAAGTACACGTTGTATTTTCCCCCAAGCATTGCCTCCAAACACAGTGCCTGACCGTTTCAGTTGTCCAGTAGTAGAACTGGCCACCCGCATCTTTGGAGTGTGCTTGGCCCTTAAGCGGTGACTGACTGCCTGTTCAACACGCTCGCGAAGATGCCAACACCGTCACCGTTCAAGAAGCGACACCGTCCACGAACCCTCGACTGGGTGGAACTGCCGCCCTTTCTCGTCGAGAGGCAGATATTCATTTCCCCGCTCCAGGATCGTCCTAACTTCTCGTACGACCTGGTCTGGAAGTAGCATCTCCTCCTCGTCCATAGCCCTGGGCTGGAACAAAACCTTCATGGCATACACGCCCTGCTTGGCGGAACAGGAGAATCTGACGTGAGGATTCAAAATCCAGACCGTGACAGCCTCCTGCGCGCCCTGCAGGACGACCTTTGCACTGCCAGAGCGAGCTTGGGTAGCGATGAGTGCAGCAGCGAGGCACTGGGACAGAGATGGTGGGGCCGATAAGTGCGGCCTCTTTCCGATGCCAGCCTGCTCGACGAGGTCGAGCTTCCACTTGAAAAGCGACAGCCCGTTCTTGCGGCTGTCGAGACGACCGAGCTGGGTCTTGCACTTGTGGCAGTGTGCATCCAGAGCACGGAACCCGCTGAAGTCGTGGGACACTATATTCTCATGCTTCTCATCGTAGCGAGGGATCTGCATGGCGGCGAGTCAGCGAGACGGCACTGGGACGAGCTTGGGAAAGTAGCAGAATGTGACTCTGTCAAATCGCGACGGGCCAAAGCACTCGGGGCCCCGTCAGTGAAAAGCAGAGTGATTAGCCCCTGCCTCAAGACGCGCGAACCGCAGCGTAGACCCGTGGGTTTGCTTGTTCTTTTGGCAGCTCGCTGGGCGCAAGAAGGGCCAGTGGTTCGATCTCGGGCAAATGTATAGGTCGCAGCACCATCAAGGAGGCGGACGCCTTCTTTAATGCCCTTATCTGGTAAGGAAGGCACGTAGGAAGTTGGGACCGGTTGGGTGGCCCAGGCCCCCGCCAGATTTGGAATACTTACCAGAAGACAGCTGCAGTCGTTCTGAGAGAAGAGGACCGTCATGAGGTCAACGAAACCCACACCGTGCTGTGCAGAAATGGTAGAGTTCGCACCGTAACCACGGGTGGCCAGCTGATCTTCAGAGGCCTTGTTCTGGGCACCGGCGGCAGCGGTAGAGCCATCCACATGGGCGTCCGCGGGCTTGTGGCAATGCCAGAACTCCATCATCTCGGCCCAATTCTCACTAGGCAAGTCCTTGAACGCCTCAATGGTATTCCGCAATATTATGGGCTCATCACACTTTCGACAAGCAACACCGAGTCCTGGCTTCAAGTCGGCTGCAGACCAAGGCACGGCGCCAGCCTCGATGTTCACTGCGGCCCGGGCTTCCTCCGGGGTGGGAAACAAACGCCAGCTCATCTTATCGAGGCCTGGCTTGACCTCCCCAGGGAGATGCTCGCCAGCGATGCGAGTTTTGGCGGGTAGCCGCAGCCTGGTGCTGGCGCCTTCATGGTCGACGATCAAATGCAACCCGTCCCTTGCGAGGAGAACCTTGGTCTTGTGAGTTGATGGGGTGGGGAGATGGATGACCACAGAGATACGACCAAGACGGGGTAGGAATTCGGCGTATATGTTGGGCTTCCGAGCCAGGGGGGTGCCTGTGGCGGACCCAGGAGGCTGCGGGTTGGCGGTCATGTTGCCGAAGAAGCAGAACCACCCAAAGCCTTGCAGCTAAGGCCTGTCATAGTCAGTGGCGGGACTATGTTCTTCCAGGCGGCCCCGTCCGAATGTAGACATACATTTGGCAGTGACCAGGCACAAGCAGGACTTGTATAAACGCAGAGACACAGTCAAGAGGGAACTTAATAGGTCGGTGTCAGGTTGTGCCGGTGTAAGGTGGCGGAGGTAAGGTCTTGATGCTGTGAAGACGCTTGATCGCTGCGCAGCGTTGCTTGTTGGTGATGGATGACTCAGTACAGTTATAAACCCTACCCCTTGAACCGCACGGTCAGCAGCCTCCCCCCCGGGTGTTGGAGACGTCTTGTGCCCAAAGGACCGCGACACCGAGCAACCACTTTTCACGTGATTCGCATTTGAAGTGAACTTTGAGAGCCCATCATGGCTATGTCAGCCGAAGCTATTATTTTATGCTTGAACCGTTTTGCTACTCCTGCTTCCGAGCATCACAGGGAGAACGGAAGGAACGCTAAACCGACCTAGGAGAGATATGAGCCACTCCCCAAGGTCACCAGAAGGATGCTGGCTGCCTTGTTTCCTCTCTCCATGCTCGGTATGCATTCCAAAGATGATTGAGCTTGCGTGGACTTGGAATATTGCCTACCTCAGGCTCCTGGCTATCTCTGAATCTGCCAGTGCGTCTCCAATACCTAGGTATGCTTCGTGCCGCTGGTACTTTAAAAAGTGCACTTGGCATGGCTGAAATTCAAGACATAGACCTGCCCAAGAAACTGCGGCGAAACGATCAAGGCAGGGTACATCAATGGATGCCAGTAATAATAACCCGTGAAATTTGCAATATCTTAGTCGACATGGAACTTTTCGAGACCTTAAAACATCTGTATCATCTTTTAATTCACGTGAGTCCGACCAGGCCTGGCATTATCGTTGCGGTGCCGCATCGACATCTGGAGCCGACCAGCCAGAGCGGTGGTCTGGTGAGATCACCCCGACTGGACTACATTATATAGCTCTGTATGTTGTTACTGCGTCTTTGAGAGGCAGTGTTCGGCCACGTCACGCCAACGACTTGCTGCCAACTACAGCTAGGCGAATTTCAATCGAGATGAGCACACGACGAACAACTTCTGATTTCCTCGGAGAGAGCTAAAAAGATACTAGCTGTCAGAACGGTCTGTCCTTCAAAGTTGCGGCCCAATGACTGTTGGCTATCGTTTCCATAAGCTTCCAGGTATGAACCGTTGCCATTGCATCACTTCGTATAGGTATAAGACTTGTTACACCTGAAACAAAATTGACATGCTTCTTGTGAACAACTTTTCTCTTATGATATCGTGGTAATTCTTTCCACAGTTGAGGCGGAGGGATGTGGAAAAAGCTGATCAACCGGGTATGAAAGTGCTGGCAGGCTCCCGTCGATGGCGAGGGCCTTTGTACCGACTCAGCAATAGTAATGTTGCAGAGAACACATTTCTAGTTTGCAAACTGTTGTTTTTATCACTGGAATGGTCCTGCGCAGATGAGGAATTTGGGAGATACGTGAGCCAGGCGACTTTGGGAGTCTGTGGCTGGACATCTCAAGTGAGACCACAACTCACTTGAGCAAGTTAAGTCTCTGTTATACTAGAACCTGGAGTTGTGGGAAGATTGAAGATTGGAGAATGGAGAATGGAGAATGGAGAAAATGGAATGAATGACTTGGATTACTGCAGGCTTTCTAGTACGATGCCTCGCAATACGTGCAAAGATCATAGTCTCGGGATAACTCGGCGCGAGTCGGCCCCCCCCCTTGGTCTCGAGAAAAAGACGAAACAGATTGTGCATATTGTTGTCTTACCACCCACAAGGGATCACACTACTGTACTATTTCAATTGATCTGCTCTAAAATTCCACCAAAAATTACAAGAGAGGAAAGTGGAAGCTCCACTGTCAACATCATTAGTCGCCTGGACACTCTACGGGATAAAACGCGTGCGGACTCGCTGCTGCAGTAGCGTGATCCTTCCAGAATGCCTGCGGTGGCTCCATCATCGTACCACACACAGGCGCCGGGCACACATGCCACCTGCATCCGAATCTAGACCATGCAGACCCTTGAAAATTGAAGACGTGCCTTGCATAATAGTATGGCAAAAAAGTGCTGGTACCCCTTTCATTGTGATAGGTGGAAAATTGGCTGTCCTCACCTGGGGTTGAGACTAGTCACATTCTCTCGCCGCCGCACAACGATAGCAACGTGACCAGACACGTCCGAAAGATGTTTGTATCGTCGGCGCCATCTAGAACATTTTGTCACGCGTGGACTGTGAGCAGTGGTCAGACGAGAGCTCATGGCCTCGCCGACGCAGCTGATGGGGTGGTTTCGGCCGCACGAGCTACAGAGGACGGAATACTTGTAGATGTTTAAATAGCAACAAGTCTCGCAGATATTCAATGGCAAGATGACCCAGGCTCCCACAAAACTCCTGACCACAAGACCAGAGATTCAGGCTGTCAACACAAACCGTGACACAATCCACCATGTCGGCCACAACACAAGTATCCTCCGGCATCGACCTCGGCGCAGGGCCGACCCTTACTCTAACGGGTTCTGGCGAAGAGAAGCCGACAAGGCCCCTGACTAGGGACGAGGCCATTGGCTTCGAGGTTGACTCCCCAGACACATGGACTGATTTCCACAAACGCGTGCACAGACTCAAGCCTCAGGGCGACTACGATGTCGACATGAAGATACTGGCCTGCGGCGTCGTAAGCAGCTTCTAGATACAATCTTTACCCCATAATGAACAAGTTCCATCCTACTTCCCATCCACGTCACATTTGCACAGAGGCTTTACACTTGTGCAAGCTGCAGGTTCTGGGACAGGCCATGGCCGCCCTGTGACCTCCTCGGCGTATTCACATGAAGCTAATTCTCTGGTTATTTGATGGCTAACTTCTGAATATGCAGTGCGGGAGCGACGTGCATACGCTGTGCGGCGGCTGGGGTGACCAGCATTATCCTCTATGTGTCGGCCATGGTCAGTCCGCCCATCCTCCTCCTCTTCCGGCGATACCTAGGTACCTAGGTATTGCCTGACAATAAAATACATGTGATTGACTGTTCATCACCATGACGCCTTCATGTTCTGTCTCAATACTGACAAGATATGTGCCCCTTCGCAGAGATCATCGGACTCGTAACCCGGATCGGCCCCAAGGTCACCCTCCACAAAATAGGCGATCGGGTCGGCGTGGGCGCCTCGTCGTGGGCGTGTTTGGAGTGCCGGCAGTGCAAAAAGGGCAACGAGCAGTATTGCGCGTACCAATTGGACACGTACGGCGCGAAGTGGCCTGATACAGGCTATGTGACTAAAGGCGGATACTCGTCGCACATCCGAATCCACGAGCACTACTGCTTCCCCGTGCCCGAGGAGCTCCCCACCACCGTGGCCGCGCCGATGATGTGCGCCGGGCTAGTCAGTAATGTCCTTCTACTTCTATGGATCCTTATCGTTTACAGCCCGGGATCCCCCAGGACGCAGCAGGTCAGACTAACACGCACAAGACGGTGTACAGTCCGCTGAAGCGAAATGGATGCGGGCCAGGGGCCAAAGTCGGCGTCGTCGGCGTCGGCGGGCTGGGCCACCTGGCTGTCATGTTTGCCCGGGCGATGGGCGCTGACGAGGTTTGGGCATTCATGCTGGACCATAGCCTAGACGCAGACGCGCGCGAGTTGGGCGCGAGTGGGGTGATCGTGATGACCGACGAGGGCGTGCAAGAGCAGCACCGCCACACCTTGTTCGTACCACACCTTGCCCCTTCAATATATTCCCCGTCCTGTATATGTTCTTGGCTCATTAGGGGACTAACGATGGCGTAAAGCGACCTCATTTTGAACAGCGCCAGCTCTAGTGTCAACTGCGCGCCCTTTCTGCCGCTTCTGGACGTGCATGGCCGCTGGATCAGCGTCAGTATGCCGGCCAAGGAGGACAGGGGCACCGAAGTGTCAACATGGACGCAGATCGAGAACGGCTGCCTGATCGGAGCGTCGCACCTCGGCTCACGGAAGGAGGCTCTCGAGATGCTGCGCCTCGCTGCGGACAAGGGGGTTCGCACGTGGGTTGAAGAGGTTGACATCAGCAAGGAGGGGCTCAAAGTAGCCCTCGAGAGGTGTCGCAAGAGTGCAGTTAGATATCGCTTCTGTCTGACCGGGTACGACAAGGAGTTTGGTGAGGATGTTAAGGATCGTGAGGATTGACTTGACAGCCAGGACGGGACGGGAACCAATGAGGAAGAGGCAGGCTGAAGCAGAAAATCCAGACAGTAATGAATAATCAATGATCCTTTGACCAGACTTCACCTTCGCGGTCAAGAGCTGACCTCGGGGTGCTGTTCAAGAAAGAAACTGCTGGATAGTGGACGGACAGAGCCAGTAAACGCAACCAGCAGCCACGAGACAGATACATTAGCACTCTGGATACTAGCAGGTACAAGGCAGCGGGAGCGCCGGAGCATACGCCCAGATGCTGGCCATGCTTACCGACAGCCGTCAGACCGAGGCTGACGCATCCCATACTTGGTCACTGAAGATATACAGGGCTCTACCGCAGTAGGCGAGCTGAATAAGTTCCCACGCCCATGTCAAAGGCACGAGAAACAATCAGAAGGAAGGTAAGCGCCATCGGCCCGGAAGAATAATACCCGCTGTGTTGATTCTGTGTAAACAAGTCTTGTCCTCCGGTTTTAGTCTATCACCACAACAAGCCAGTTGTCACACTGAGGACAAGCGCATACTACGGGGATGGCGAGGAACTCTACTCCTCGGCACCCTCCTCAGCCGCAGGTTCCTCCAGCTCCTCCTCCTCCTCGTCCAGCGAACCAGCCGGTACGTCGTAAAGTCGCAGGATGCTCTTGTTTGGGTCCTTGACTAGCACGTACTTGCCATCGCCGCCACCCGCATTGAGCACCATGTCGGAGATGGTCCGCACGATACCCCAGCCGTTGGAAAGCGACAGGTTCATCTGGTTAGCGAAGTCGCGCGGCTTCCACCCGATGACGCCCAAGATCACATGCTTGTCGTTGGCCTTAGGGTTGGCTCGGGAGACGAATCTGTGGTACGAGAACCGATGTATCAGCATGCATTCGCGACGGGTCACATGCTGGGGTAGAATCTTTGCAACAGTAGGGATGGGACGAGGAAGCATGGAAACTCACCCAATCTTCATCTGGTCGGCCTTGGCCAGGATGCTCTGCACGGTCCACCGGGCAAGCTTGCAAGAATTGTTCTTCATCTCGGTGGCGACAACAGCACCGCGCTGCGACACGAGCTTGGAGCGCCAGTCCAGGGCGCCGCCGCTGCCCTGAGCCTTGCTGTCGAACTCGTTGAGGGCGTGTACGCGCAGGAACTGGTCTTCGCCGCTGATGGCATTCTTCTGCACGGCATCGAGCTCTGTCCGCACCACCAGGTACACGGGGGCCTCGTCGTTGATGCTGATGTCGAACTTGCGGTACCTGTAGGCCTTGGACGCGGGCGGCTCTGTCTCCTCGGCCGCGTTGTAGAAGGGGTTGCCGTGCGCCATCTCCACCTTTTGTGACTCGAGCACCACCTGGTTAGCGAAGTTGTGGTTGATGTAGGTCGCCTCCTCGGCCAGCGCGGCCGGTTGGTTGATGACGTCCTTGGAGCCCTCGGACGCCTCGAGCGGCGCGTCGGCGGCGTTCTCGTTGACCGTGACCATGTCGAGCGCGGCGTTCTCCCGCTTGTCGAGGAAGACCTTGTTGCCCTGCTTGACGATGACGATGTCCCAGGGGTAGACGGAGCGGGGCGCGCACATGAGCATGGACAGCACGCTATCGGTGGCAAAGACGGTGGCCTCGTCCTTGTCGGCGAGCTCCTGGATGATGGGGTCAGACGAGGTGGTGACGTTGTAGGCAGCACGATCGATGGGGTTGAGCTTCTTCTCGGCCGACTTGACGGGCTGCTTGTCGAAGGAGCGGTCGTAGTATGACACGAAGCCGTAGCTGTCGATGTCCTCGCCTTCGTCGGCGTCCAGGTTGAGCTTGAGCAGCCTGTTGAAGTCGATCTCCTCGAGCAGCTTCCAGTCGGCACGGATGTTGATGGAGGCGTCGCGGTTGCGCTGGGGCTTGTCATAGTCCTTCCAGCCGAAGCGGCGGCCACCGCCGCCGCGGCCACCGGCGTTATTTCGTCCACCGCGCCCGCTATCGTAACCACCCCTGCCTCCGCCGCGGCTGCTGAACTGTTGACGTCCAACGCCCCGGGCGTCCTGTCCTCCTCGGGCACCGCCGCGTTGGCCACGGCCGCCACGCGTGAAGACGGCACCGCGGCCAAATCGGGACTTGCCGCTATCGCGAACATTGGAAACGACAGAGAAGGAGGCTTCGTCCTGCTCGACAGGTGGTGCGGCGAAGAGGGAGGCGCTTGCAGAGCCGTAGGTCTGTTGGTCTGGATAGAGAGGGCTCGTGTCAGTAGGGGGCATGTTTCAAGCAGACGGCGGTCATGCCACCTGCGTGAAAGGTGGACGTACCTCTGTAGTTCCTGTTGTACTGGGCCCTTCCACCACGACCGTCGCGGCCATCCTTGCCATCAGCAGTCCAGTCGGCCATGCGGCCCAGTTTGTCCCCCTTGGAGAAGGGTGCGTAGGGGACACCGTTGAGGGTGGTCTCGGTGGTGACTGGCGGCCCCCAGCCATCGCCGTCGGGCAGCGCCGCGATGATGTCGGCGATTGATGCAGACATTCTGGATATTATGTACCGTCAAGCGAGGGAATGCGACGCACTCGATATCGTGGAAGCGTGAGTTCCTAGCCGAGAGATACGTTGTATCGTTATTGTCGGGCGAGTTTGCCGCCTACCTTGCCGCCTTTGGTGGTCGATGGTTTGTGCAAATTCGTCAAAAGCTGCAGAAATTCCATGTTTGGTGGGGTCCGGGCCTGCGTAGCAGCCTTGGCGGGTCTGACTACGGAGGGCGGGCAGGAGCTTGGATTCCCCACTTGCACCCCCTTCAGGAGTGGGGAGTGCCTTAGGGTTAGGGGTGATGAAAAGCCCCGAAACTCTTTCTTTCTCCGTAAATGCATACTGGCGGACGATAACGTTAGTGGTTTGTTAGCCCGCTTGGAATTGAGGACAGCAGGCTAACATGGGGACCCTTTTTTGAAACAATCTGGCTCGTTTCTGCCAGACTTCGAACAAGTATCAATGACACAACACCCTGATTAGGCTGATTTCATGCTTGCTACCGATATACCCAACCCGTGTCTAAGGATGTCTCAACAGTATAAGTACATAGTGCCAAACTGGTTTAAAAATATATATTGCTCGAACCCTGATCTTTTGACTGGGCAGTCTATTACGCAAGCAGTCAATGAATTTGTCTCATGGACCAGACATCCCGCAGAGAAAATAGAACATTTTCTCAGACGGCATTTGATATCGTAGATCTGGAAGAATGATCCGGGTGGGTTCCTATGTAAGCCATCTCCACAGGCCAACGGGCTGGTTTCCAGAACAATGAGCTGAGAGGCCTCGAAAGGGACTCCGTAGGCTGTGGGTTGGGGCCCACAAGAATGGACGTACTTTGTAAAAGCTGCTTCTGCTTGTTTGAGCCAGATGACTGTTGTTGTTCCACCGGGGAAGAAGTTAAGCACGGTAAAGACTGGTAAAATCAACGTCATTCGCGCACGATGGTCAGCCAGCGACGTGAAGCCGACCTTGTTGCGACCGCATCTACGCCGTATGAAACTCTTAATCACCACATTCAAATGTCGCATCTAGCTGCGCCCCCCTCGACCTGTTTCGATAGGACGCTCTGCCAATTGTACATCACGGAGAAATATTTTCGGCGGATGGCATTCATTTAATGTCTATTTGTTATACTACCACCAGGTATCCAACAGGCAAAGCAAACAAGTGATATGATGGAAAAGGCAGCAAGCAATCAACCTGTCTTTTCCGTGGGAGCGCTACTCCCATCGGCACTGTCGTCCCGGAGCTTCTCGTCTGTCCTCTCAGTTGTGGAGGTGGCGAACACACCGTTGCCCGACTCGGCACCACCGAGGACCCCATCTCGCGAAGTGGTGCGCTGGAAGTACGCATGCGCCTCGTCTGAGAACTCGTCATCGGCCAGGACTTGCTCCCCTTTCAGTTCCTTCTCGCGCTTCTCGGCCTCCTGCGTCTCCCAGTCCCGGCGCAGGTCCTCAATCTTTTGTTTCAGGTCGAGGTCCGGGTTGTAATGCTTGCCGACGCCCATCCAGCGCTCCCAGAGACTGAGGTGGTTGGGGTGCACAGCGATGCCGTGGTACTCTGTCTCGCGGCCCTCGAGAATGTAGCGCCACCGGCGTTCCTGCTCCTTGAGGTCGAGTCCCGTCGTGTCAGGAAGCCACAGCCACGTCATGACCATACCCGCCAGCCCGAACCAAGGGACGACGTAGAAGCGCATCTGCGTGTCAATGTAGTTGTACAGCACTGATGCGAGGAGCGCTCCCGCCTTGCCCATGCACGCCGAGAAGCCGTGCGCCGACGCGCGCACCGGTGTTGGAAAAACCTCGGCTGCGACCAGGAAGGTCACGGCGTTGGGGCCGAACTGGTTGAAGAAGGACGACAGATAGTACATTGCCTGGAACGAGTGGATGCCGGCGGGCGAGGTGTAGTAGTCCAGCTTGAAGGCCGGGATGACAAAGGTCAGGAAGCACACCAGGAAGCCGATCTGCTGCATGTTCTTGCGGCCGTACAGCTTGTTGTCGATCAGGAATGACGCCAGGTAGTATCCGGCGAGGGCGACGATGATGTTGTACAGGTTCCAGATCCAGTTGGTCATTACAGACTTGGGGTTGTCGCTGATGACCTCGATAAATTGGGACTGGAACAACTTGTTGCCGTAGAAGAAGACGTCGTTGCAGAACCAACAGCCAGCCGTGGCTAGCAGGCGGCCGCCGAAGTACTTGAAAGTGAGGCGCAGCGAGTTGACGTCGTAGCCCGTGACCTTGCTCTTCTTCTTGGCGATCTGCAACTGACGCGATGCCTGGGGCATCTTGTAGGCACGGTAGTAGGCGAGCCAAAGGGTGCCGACGGCGGGTATGGCAAAGGACAGGCGGAAGACGACCTGGGTGCTCTGTGTCCCGTAAGGCCCGTCGCCCTGGCCGTGGTGAAAGATGAGCAGCAGAACAATCAGCAGAGCCTGGTTGGCCAGCTGGCCCCAGCCCTGCATCAGAAAAGCGGTGGTGACCTTGCGGCCACGGTGCAGGCGGTCCTCACGTGTTGAGACCTTACCGGCACCGACAGCGCCTTCCATCGAGGATGTCGCAGTCATGGGATACTCGCCACCAACGCCAAAGCTGTAGACGAACAGGGACCAGGCGTAGCAGATGACCCAGCCCTCGAGGGTGGTGCCCCAGGAGGCGGTAAGCATGATGAGACCAAGAACCATGATGAGTGCGTCCTGGATCAGACCGAATCTCC
This sequence comes from Diaporthe ampelina, assembly GCA_023522825.1. Taxonomy (NCBI): domain Eukaryota; kingdom Fungi; phylum Ascomycota; class Sordariomycetes; order Diaporthales; family Diaporthaceae; genus Diaporthe; species Diaporthe ampelina. Next base: position 439,691 of record JAMFTM010000034.1, read on the forward strand.
GACCAACCCAGTCACCAATGATCTAGAGGCCGTGTGGTTAGCAACGTGGAATTCTCGCCCCCCCCCCCTTTTTCGTTTGGCAGAGGTTACGGTCGGAAGCTTTGGGAAAGAGGGGGGTGGATTGTTGTATGGACTTACACCGACAGCGACCTGACCAACCATGATACCGACAACCTCGAGATAGGTGACGGCGGCGATCCAGTTTACCGAGCACTCGCCATCGTCCGTCTTGCTACCCCAGCACTCCTTCCAGCCATCTGTGGCGGCGAAGTAACTGCTCAGGTTTCCAATAGAGAACAGGACGTAGCCCTCCAGACCGAGGCCAGCGCCGGGCAGGATTGCGTTGTGCCAGTACCAACTGAGGGGGCTCAGAGGGTCCTTCTTCATCATTGAGCCGATCTGGGAGAGCTCCTTCTTGGCCTCGGCATTGTCGACCGAGGTGACAAACTTGATGCGCTTGGACCAGGGCAGGTCGGCCCAGTAGACGCCCTCTGGTGTGTAGCTGTCATCCGGATGTGTGATATAGTTGAAGATCTGACGCTCCTCCTCCGTGGTGACGCCGGCGTGGGGCGGATAGCTGTAGGCCTCATCCCCGGTTTCTGGCCCATGAGGTACGGGGATCTGGCCCGTGGAGGGGTTGTGGTGTTTGTCGTGGGCAAGAAAGTTGGACATCTTGGCGGTTTTTTTTTGGGGGGGGGCGCGGGAGGCGGTTATGTGTGTATATAAATATATATGTGTGTGGCGAGACCAGAGGGATTCCCACCACGGGTTGTATGGGCGCGCCCCTGGCTACTGCTGCTCCCTGCGACAGTGATGGTGTCGAGGTTGTGTGAAGGCCCTGGGGATGGTGAAGAGGATGAGTCGAAGGTGGGCGAGAGAAGCCGCAGTGGGGAGGGCTGTGGTCTTGACTGCAGAGCAAAGAAGAAGAAGAGGCCGGCGTTGGGAGCAAAGAACGGGGAGGATGGGAGGTTTTTAAGAAAGACCGGGCCAGTCGCGGCGGCGGCGGCGCTAGCTCTGGTCGAGATGGGCAAGGCGGGCGAGGCGGAAAGGTGGCACGTCGCGGGGCTGGAGCTGCGCACCTCGCAGGGTACCAGGATGCGATGGTGGTGGAGTGGCCAGAGTGGGTGAGGTGAACCCTGGAAAACACAGCAGTGTAGTGGGAAGAGGGAGACACAGGAAGAAAAAAAAACCCAAAATGATAGAAAAAACGGGATCCCCACCAGCAGGTACAAGGGGCTCCACAATATAGGTGTGAAAAATGGAGCGTTGCGATGGAACGAGGGCCAGGCAGATGCTGGGCCGAGCTGGGGCTGCCGGGGTGAGGCAGGCGCTGCAATCACTGCAAGCACTGCAAAGCTGCTGGGACGGGGGCAAGATGGAGCACTGTGGGCTGTTACGAGCGAGAATGAGGGCGTGGTGGACATGTTGAATTATTTTCACTGTGGTATAGAAACCGTCTGACCGTCTGGCGTCCATCCGATCGGCGCGGCCAAGGGCACGGGTAGACATCAAATCGGCACACGGCTTGTTTCTGCCAAGGGTTTGGCGCCGAAAGCTTATGGCCGGCGGGTGAGGCAGCGACAGGACTGATGTCACTCTGGTAGTTGGGGCTCGGTGTCTCTTTCTGGCATCTGGCAAGGCACGTTGCCAGCACCACCCCGCGGCGGCTTCATCTCGATCAACGACTGCCATCATGACATGCTGACATCCTGACATCCGCGTCTCGACTATGCCAGCATGCTCTGGCCCGGCCTGCAGCCCGGTCGCCCTGTCGTCGAGACACGCTTTTCATCGACGGCAGCTAAGTGGACAGCGCACAGCAGACAGCAGACAGTCTATCACCATGGCGCCCGAGCCATTTTAAGTGCTGAGTGATCTGCCACCCCGCCTGCGTCTTAAGAAATGCCTCCTTTGCTGTGCTATCACTTGCGTCGCCCAAGTTTCCCCTACGGTCGACAACCATGATCCCTCCACATACACAGTAGGGAAAACGTGGAAAGCATGGGCACGCACACCACCACGTTGATGTCCGCATGGCCCAGGAGTCCAGGACCCTCGCACGCTACATCCTGATTCATGGACAATGGGTTTGTTTCTAAACTCGGCCAGCCCTGTGTTTCGAACGAGCATATCAGAGGAACCTCGTCCTGACTGATATCTGAGGCTTTCTCGTGCAGTACCCTGGGTACACATCGAGTTTGCACAGCAGGCTGGCAGCGACATTCAATTAGTTATCCGTGTCAGACAGATCCAAGGGCACGGTCTGATCGAGCCCTGCCCACTGCTGCACCACAGTGCCAGGTGCTACAATGTGTGTCCAGGACTTGACGGCTGCCGACAAAACAGGTCAGGACGGCTCGAGGTTGCCAAGCAGTCGGTATACAGGTACCTAGGTACCTAGTAGTCACTTGGGTACTCTGGGCTTGTCTGCCCCACACAATCTCTTCAACAGGGAGTCCCTGCGCCGCCTGCAGCTTGGCAGCCCCCCTCCCGCCTTTGCTGCCAGGGGCCAGCTGGTTCCTTCCATCATTCGCGTCGTCTAGGTGGGGGATCGCCCAGCCGCGCCTCGCCCAATCAAAAGCCCTAAAGCACCACACGTGCGCCGTTGACAGGACGTCCGAGCTCGACGACACCTCGTCCCTTCCCCGGCTTTACTGCTCGTATGCACCCCCGGCATCATGACCATGCGACGGTGCGACGATGCTACCACCGAGGCTCCCTCCTCCGGCACAGCGGCAACAGCAGCACCAGCCTGCTCGTGCATCGTCAATCCTACCTGCCCGCCTGGCCTCGGCTCTAAGACGGTCTCGACGCGACGACACGGCGGAGGCGGGTGCGGGAATCTGACACGTTGCTTCCGACGAGAGGGGGAATGGCGCGACGGGCGGGACAAATACGCTCCAGGGCCACGATACTTGCATCGAGGCGAGGTCGGGAGTACGCTGTCTGCGCTGGAGCTGATGCGATGCGCAAGATGCGCAGCGGACCGTCGAAGCCAAGTCGAGCTTGCTCTTGTATGCCCAGCCGGACGTCCATTCCTCTCCACAGTTTGACATACAATCACAATGCTTGGTCAAGGGCCAAGAGCCAAGAGCCAAGATCCAAGAGAGCTGGAAAGCTTGACCTGACAACGCCGTCAGAGAGGCAGGCAGAACTGTTTGACGCGCCAGCCCGTTGCTGTCGGGCACAGGGGGCGTACTCGAGCAGTTGGACAACCAAGCTGGCTCACCGAGCCACATTGGCCGTTGTGACACGCGCGCCCCATCTGGTGTCCCGTCCCTTGGTTGGCAGTGACTGCAGCGCCGGCGCGGATGCATGAACACCACATTCTGATGCCCATCAGTCTGGCAAGCACACATAGGCCAGCCACGGCGAGGAGCTCGACCCGGGCCCCAGGGGGCGGGCACTTAACCCGTCGTGCGCATTATGCATGGAATGAAGCTCCCGTCCCAGGGTTCGGGCGCTCCGTCGGTATATGGCAACCTCGCCGCATCAGAGTCGGCGCCCGGCGAGTTCATGCACATTCCCCCGGCAGAGGGGGAGGGAGTCTCTGAGGCCTGCGTCCATTCCTCGGCGGTGCTGAGCTCCCTCGTCCCCATTCTGTCACTTCATCTCTCATCTTCTTTTGTCGGCCTCGTGCTTGTTGTATTTGCCAACTCGCTCCCTTCCAAATCCAGATGCGTTCACGACTTTGGGCACTTCTTGTTGGCCTCACTTCTAGAAGAGGAAATTCGTCACACGACACTCGTTGCATCCGCCAAGCCAAACGCCTGCGGCATGGCGCCCGCCGGCGCGGCAGCTCACAAGATCCCCTCCACATTGCCGCTCAAGCTTTTTCTTGGCGATGCCGTGCCTCTAGTGCGCTTGCTGATCGCATCTCCGACGAGCTGGCCGAAATGAGGAACGCGAGGCCAGGTGCCCCTGCTCTAGGCGTTTACAGGGGAGACGTCGTCACTGTTGGCCAGGTGGCTATATTTGGCGGGCAGATACCAGAGAACATGCGGTCAGGTATTCGACTCCTCTGAGTCAGAACGGGGAAGGATGACGGATTTCCCTGTCGCCGTGTCTTAATATTTGCGAGTTGAGCGGACGTACAGGCGTGAGGAAGACGCCCACGTGCTCCTGCCCCCCCCCTTTTCCCTTCATCAGGCATACCAGTGGGCTTCTCAAAATCGTAACACCGCCATCCTCAGCCCATCAGGCCAAGTTCCGGTCAAGAAATGAAGTTAGGTACATTAGGATGCCTTGGCGCGCTGAGAAAAAAAATTCGAGCCCGGATTTTTCAATTCTAGTATGGCCAGGTTACAATCCCTGGGGTCGATCCCATAGCCAGGGTTCGGGTTGATACCGTGTAGGCAGAGTGAGCCAAATACGAGTTGTACCTTAAACTTTTCATGCCCTAACTTCCAAGGATCTTGCTATCTCTCGGCCGGTTCTGAGTTCTCTGAATGGTAAGAGGGATACTCTGAGCTTTTTTTCTGAGATGATGAAGGCAGGCCCAAAACTCTGTGTTAATTCGCTTTCTTTGCCTACACCCACCTGTACATCCGGTAACGTTGCTGTACGCATGTGTCGTTCGCATTCTAGCGGCTGTAATATTGAAAGCAAATGCGCGACGGCATATTCTGTGTCCACTGTTGGATTGTCGGCAATGCATCAGCAATTCATGTAGGGACTCTTTATTTCCATTGGATTTGCAACTGCCTGATTGGCTGTCTGCGCTGAGTGATCCTAACAAAGCCTATTTCGAACACCACGGGGTCGCCGCAGAATCAATCTCAGCGCGTTGATGCCACTAACAGCCGACACCTGGTTGAATCTTTCTCGGGCAGTTGCTGGAACTTTCTTCACTGTGGGCTCCATGTGAAATGTACCAAGATATTAACCATTGCAGGATAGAGGCAATATTAATAGAGTGTGAACCAATTTGAATGTGGACAATAGAAACAGTCCCGGGGTGTCTTGTAGAATCACACGTTGGGAGAATTCCCTGATTCGGAATGAAAACGGAGGGAGCAGTAGAAGTCGACCAATGCGAAGAATGATCAGACGTCGTGTTCTTTCCTCGCAATTATATTGTATGTGATATCAACTGCAGAAACCTGAGGTGAAATGAACGGAACACTATCATTCAATGGACTATTAACAATTCACTGACCATGGACAATTAGTATTAGGAGTTCTCGTTGGATAGATTGTGAAAGTATGCAAGTAAATGTGAATACGACCTTCTAAACCTTGGGAGTTGCCTCCCGAGGTCCAGTGCTGGTGCTGCACTGTGGACGTCGCCGTGCCTAAACATCCGAGTCGGATTTTCGCTCAGCGGCGGGCTTGTGTCTTCATTTACTAGAAGTTTTTACGCACTCCGGCTCTGAAGATCATGAATCAACCTCTGAGGCGGTTGCGTTTCCAATCCCCAATACATATAAAATGTATGTGGTGCCTTCATATAGTGGTGAACGCTTAAGACCCAGCGCTGAAAAAAAAAAATGCCAATAACATTGAAGAGATAATACAGTACGCCTGTACACGGGCATGTAGCCTCAGCCTTGTGCCATAAAGACAGGTTAGGAAGCATCGCTCCCGACGGCGCCGTTGTCGGCACTAAGCAATGAAAAGCATAGTAGGCATTCGCACAGTCGCGCCGAGTCGATCAATCACCCACTGCCACTTTTTGTGGGCAAAGAAGGCACCAACGCAACCGTTATAGAATGTTGGGTATAGAATGATTGGTATTTCCGGCTCCCGTGCCAAGACTCAATTAATTGTAACGTGGGCGGCCCAGATTTCGCCCACCCCCTGATTCCGCCCACTTTTCCCACACAAAACCTCCATTTTTAGACTATCTTATTAAATCCAAATTAAATCCGATAGTCTTATAAAAATATTTATTATATAGCTTTCTAAATATATTAATATAATAAAATATTAAAAAAATATCTTTTAAATCTTAGTATTTTTAAAAAGAATTTTAAAAGTTTTAAATTTTAAAATATTAAGAAATAGTAGGAGTTTATATATTAGTACTAACATTTCTAGCCTTAAGCTTAATTTAATTATATCTTCTTAAATAAATTAGTTATAATTTTACTTTCTTTTAAATAATATTAATTAATAATCTTATAATTTAAATTTATAAAGGTTTTATTAAATAAGTATTAGTAATATTTTTAAAATTAAACTTTTTTATTTTCTCTATATAAGTATTTCTTAGGGAAACTATAAATTAATTTATAATAACTTAAATAAAATTATATTAGTTAAAAATAACTTATTTTATAAACTTTATATATTATTTTAGTTCCTCTATTAAGCTAAAATTTATAATAAAAGATAATATAATAAAAGAAGATATAGTAAAAGAAGATATAGTAACTTTATAATTCTCTTATAACCTATCTATAGCCACTAGTAGCTATAGTGTTAGGCTGTGCCTATTCGCACTAGTGCTATTAATAAGCTGTCAGCCTTAAAATAGACTAGTTTGTTAAGGTTGAAGCTATTATAGGCCGCGAGCTAGTTTAATGCCGTTAAGTACTATATATAAGTGCTATTGTTGTGTGACTTAGGCCTTCATAAGTTAGCTAAAATAGGTAATTATAAAAGTCGCCACCATTGCCCTAAAGGTTCTAGCTCTACTTAAACATATACCTATCCACTACAACCTTCTTATATTATATTATAAGACTACTTAAAAGTAATTATTAGCCTACTATATAAAGCTAAGATAACTACTAGGTAAGTCAACTACATTCCATTACTATACATAGTTCTAGATGTGTAGACCTAATAGCTTTATTATAAATAGTTATAGAATAGAGATTAATAAGTAGGTCTACCTCCTTATAGAGGTAGCCCTTAAGGTATTACTATATATTAAATCTATATTAGGAAAGCTTAAAGTCTTAATAGACTACTTAAGAGACCTTAATATAAACTCTAATATTATTAACCTCTATATAAACCTTAAAGTAAAGTAAGAGAATAATAAGGATTTAATAAAGCTAGAGAAGTTAGTAAGGAAGAATTTCTAGAAGTAGTTTAGTAACTAGAGACTAGCCTTAGTTATAAGAATATAATATAGTTAAATAAAATTAATTAAAAAAAATAATTATAGGTCTTTTACCCTTATACCTAGGAGGGATAACTTATTTTATAATTAAATACTATTTTTAATCTTAAAAAAGATTTTTATATAATTTATATTACTAATAATTAATAAATAATTACTTATATTAGCTATATTATAAATATCTAATATTATATTAGTAATTCTTAATATTTTAGAACTTTTAACTTTAAAAATTCTTTTAAAAATACTTTAATTGAAAAAATATTTATATAGTATTTTTATATAATACTATATTTAAAAAGCTATTTTTTAAGTCTAGGGTTAGGGTTATAGGATTTTATTTAGATTTAATAGGATAGGTTAAAAAGTGGGTGTGTTTATAGTGTGTTTGCACTAAAAAGTGGGTGGGTGGAATCGGGGGGGTGGCGGAATCTGGGCCGCCCATGTTAGTACGTTATTTGGACTGTGCAGGTGCGATGATCAGCAACAGGCATGTGTTGAGATGAATACGTAGTGACCGGAAGCATCTGCCTCCTAAACATGGCTGACACTGCGCCTGTACCTATGGGCTCCATTGTGCCCAGCATCTATCATCCCAAGCGTATTGAGAACTGTCGGAGTACACTGCGAGTAGATCGCTCACTGAGGGGTAGGACATATTGGAGTTCGGTACTTTCCGTAATAACAGGCAAATTAAATCCAAACATCTTCTTCTATATCGCATCTATATTTAAACAATGAAATTTCACAATATCGATTATGTCCTGAAGAGGTTGGATGAAACCCTGCTTGTTAGCAATTAGGCTAATTAACATGGTGCAGTTACAGAGAATGTCGGGGAGCCAAAGATCAACAAGAAATTACCTTATCGAGTATCAGGTGTCATTGGAGTTTGTGATTAATCTGGGTAATGAGTTCAGCTGTCACGACGTTTAGAGTAGGAACATATGGTCTCGGTAGTTTGACCAGGGCATCTGTTGCCTTCGGGAGAACAAAAGCTGGGATTCATGCGCATTGGACGGCTTTATTGCCCGAGTTCGTGAATTCGGGGAGATGAACATTCGCTCTACCAAATTGTCCCTGGATCATGCAACCGACCAGGAAAGGATGGCCACTACGATAAAACATCACCCATTTAGGACCAAATGATTCCCGGCGAGGAGCTGTCTAATGCGAGACCTTAAATTGAGCACACTGCGCTCACAGGATCAGCATTTTTGGAATTCGTCTGTTTCGTCTTCTCGTCAGTGAATTCACCGACCCATATTCACAATGCTCCGTCTACCTTGCCTAATATTTGCGCTTGCTGCGAACAGTCTCGCTGCCGTCCCTGAAGGGTACCGCAGAGTCATAATTCCCTCCAAAGTGGATACGAATTTCGTGGTGGTTCCCTCAACAGCTACAAATGGAAGCATGCTGGTAGTGTAAGCATTGCACCAACTAGGCAAGAGTAGGTTACCTCTTCTTGGATTAACATTTTAACCTCCTTGACCCAACAGTCAGTCCAAGACAGGTGCTGCTGGTCAGCAGTGGCACCTACAGAGCGGCAACAGCACCATCATATATGCGCCGGACACCACACTCTGTCTGGACGCAGGTGCGCAAAGTAAGTGCTCTCTCGAATCCTGTCACCAATCCAGGCATTGGTACCCAGAATATATCTTAGCTGACGGTTTCTTTTTCACTTATAAAAGGCAACTGGAAAGACATGTCCAGGGTCTACATCGTGACATGCACCTCCGGGTCCGCTTCGCAGCAGTGGGATGTCATGGCCGACGGCCGAATCGCTCTTGTTGCATCTAAGCCCCAGGAATGCCTGGACCTCCAATACAGTAAGCATCACTCTTTTACTGACGCGGATCACAGTCTTCACATTTTGAAACGTTCTGAGGCGCAACACTTTTGGGTACGTACCCTAGGGTAGCAAGACTAACGTCAAACTTAGTGCGCGCCGTGCCGAACAACCCAGTTGGACTCTACAGCTGTGCAGGCTTGGGAGGTATCGGCGCGGCGGACAATGGTCTCAACTGGCCTCTGGTGAATGCAACGGGTTAGGTTGTATTACGAAAAAGAGTAGACAGGCATACTTCCTGTTCAGCTGCCTGAATGAGCACCAGAGTTGATTTTTGGTTGATGCAGTGATGACTCAAAAACAGTGTGCGAATTGAGAGCATCCGCAGAGGGGATGGGATGAAATAACTTTGAATCTATTATCATAAACTAGTGTTCTTCAAAGGTTAATGAGCGTTTCCCACGTTATGAAGGCGCTGTGTATGGCTTCGGCCGTATACGGAATAGAAACGAACTAGTGAAAGGTTAATGTGCTATACTATAAGTCTTAGTGTTAGACTCTACCTCTTTTTTCATTTGTAACTAAAAGTTGAAGCTGTAGCGAGATGCAAGCTATCGTGACGCCATTGAGCACTACCCGGGTTACTTAAGTACCTAACAATTCACCAACCAAGTGCTGTCTCGGGTGTAATGATACTAGGCAACCCTCTGAACAACTTGAGCCCCTGGACGAGAGAAGATGAAGTGCTGTGTGAATGAGATCCTTGCACGGCAAGTTTCCGAATCAAGACCAGACCAAGGAACGGGCAGTGCCGTTTCATTGGGTCGCCGATGACAGGTCGCCGGGTGACTCAGCGTGGCTTTTGAGGCCGGTTGACTCGCCGGGCACCAACCCAGGCAAGTGGTCAGACAGCCTGCAGGAAGCTGCGCTTGGTACGATACTCCAGCACTAAGATGCCAGAAATTTTCCCTGAAATCATTTCACAGTAGAACATTGCTCACTCTGCAAAGCAACGGAGACGATCGACAACTGCAGTCAGAGCCTTCAGATCATCGCCCACACTCCAATATTTGCTTACCCAGCAAGAGCCCTGGAGCATGGGACTGGACCACACTGTCCATCTTGATGGCCGAACTGGCGAGGGAGGCGGCCAGCTCGTCAGAATCGCCATCGCACTCGCCTCAGTTAGCTGTAGGTCGGTCAAAATCACCAATGTTAGGGGCAACCGCCCGGGACCGCGAGGTGGAGGTAATTGACCCCTCAAACGATCCCGCAAAAGCCGCTGAGCGCCATTGTCCATCACAGAGCTGACATATTTGTCCTACACAGGTCTCAAGTCACAACACTTTACATCCATTGCGTGGCTCGCAAAAGCAACCGCTGCTGATGTTCAAGGCCTCGAGGTGGGGAGCAAGACACTCGAGTTCCGTCCGAGCCGCGGGCCCGGCGACCTGCTGGAGAGGAACATCATAATCAGCGCCGAGTCTCCCGCCGCCAGCGCTGTGCTGGTGTTCCAGGCTGTGTTTCCATTCCTGCTGTTCGCGGGCAATGAAAGCGGCGAACCCGTCGAGCTGACCCTCTCTGGTGGCACAAATGTCTCATTCTCGCCCAGCTTCGAATATCTTGACCAGGTACTCCTACCTACTCTCGAGTCATGGTTTGGCGTGCGCGTCGAAAGGAGGTTGGACACCAGGGGATGGAGCCTGGGCTCGATGCTGAGGGGCTCACTCTGGTTCAGAATACAGCCTATTTCATTCGGAGATGCTCTGAGACTCAGTGGCGAGCTTGGAAGGCCAGGCTCACAACCAGGGGAGTTTGAAATCAGGTCTATCGATGTGACCATCATCGCGCCGAGTCCTCTCCATGCGGAGCTCGAGGCCTCCCTTCGCGAACGTCTGGGGAAGACCTTCCCCGCGGTCGAGTGTAACTTTCCGACGCCAGAGGAGAGCAGGCACGAAGCGCGAATCTACGTACTTCTAGTGGCCAGGTCTATGACCCTGCGGTGGGGCCGGGATATACTCTATAGTGGGAAGCGAAAGGAGAAGTCTCCAGCGCAGCTCAGCGACGAGGTGGCGAAGGCAGTCGTGAAGTCTCTCGCGGAGGAGATCAATGCGGGAGGTGTTGTGGATGAATTCCTGCAGGATCAGCTCGTAATCTTCCAGGCTTTGGCCCAGGGAAGCACGAGCTTCCCAAGAGACAGCCCTGAGAACGAAGGGCGAGTGGTCCACGAGACGAGTGTCATTGAAAACAAATTGGAGAAGCTCCACATCAGCAATGGGCCCAGGAAAGACAGAACTGACAAGCCTTTTGGCGACATAGAAACGGACAGCACCCACACTCAAACAGCCCGGTGGGTCGCGGCGAAGCTTTTGGAGCCCAAAATAGCCTGGTATAACAACGGAAAGATATGTGAAGGAATTGGACTTCACTCGGGTACTGTTAGAGGCCAGTGACCGCCGTAGCGAGGTTGCCCCCCAAGTGCACCAATCGTATGATATAATTATGGGGGGAGAGAGGTTCGGCTGGATAGTGACACACAGAAAGTCTGCGAAAGTTTTCCAATAATTCATCCGAGGGCTTACCTCGACGGCGCGCATTCTATGTCAACGATGAGCAGGACAGTATTGTGAAACGCGAAGGGAAACATCTTGGTCTTGGGTTGAGACGCCTGACATAGCATGTTGCTGGCCCCAATCCTTCAGGTCTACGCACAGACCGTGAGAGGGATGCTCCGAGCCTGAGGCAGTAGACATTTTGAGGGCTGGCTTTGAAGGAGGATGAGACGTTGAAGCTCTCTGGGCACAGTATTTACCTGAAGGCATTTGATGCGAGCCATATGCTCGTGACTCTAGATTTTAGCTTTGGGTGAGAGACCTGGAGTTCAAGGGCGAAAGTAGTGTAGGGAGTCACTAGGTGTCTGTCCGTGAAACTAACTTGTGGCGATCTATTATTTGTTTCATCCGGTCTTCCCCGCGATAGTGCCTGCCCAGCGGGGGTCGCCGCCTGTCATTAACAGCCGAGATAACTATCCTGTTTCATCCGAGCGTCGGTTCCGCCGTTTGTTTGGTGTTTGCAGATGCTCTAGACGAGCAAGTCGGTGCTCCCGAGGCCACGGTGAATCCGAACTTAGCCATAGTTGACCATTCATATATTGAGGCTTCGTCCATGCCATCTCGACGCCGAGCTCAACCAAGTTCCTCATCGGTTCAATCGTTTTGAATAAACAACAACCCTTCACAAGTCGCAGAACATTAATTTTCTATATCGACCGTTGCTCCGAGTAAGACGACGTCCGGACATTGAGACTGTTCAAAATGGCGACCACCTCTCCAACATCAATGGGAGATCTCTCACGGTTTCCCCTCGAGATCCGTCGCATAATTTACGACTTCACTCTCGATTTCTCAGAACGTGACTATCACTTCGAAATTGAGGCCAACAGAGTTATCCGTGTCCCTGAAGCGACCACATCCCTTCCACGACCAACCCCCGTGATAGCTCATGTCTGCGGGGAGATGAGAGACTACTTCCTTGAGAGCCACACCAAGGTCTACTTCACATGCGCCGTATACGACAGGACCTGCACAGAGGGTGGGTGCTGGGAGGAGAAGACTGACTCACAGAAGCCCCTGCTCGCCAATACTGGCTGGTTCAATCACAAATTGGACAGGGTCACGTTTTCACGACACAAACTGCCTACGCCTCCACGCGAATGCAATTTGGCGGACGATCGAGATGATGATTGGTACTGCGAGCTGGAGATATACGAGAAACGGGAGCGGCAGCTGCTGCTCAGCGTGGAGCCATATCATGTCACAGATTTCGTGAAACTTATCGAGGCTGAGCGGGATGCATTTGCTCAAAGGGAGCCGGACAAGGAGACTCGCGTATACCTGCGGGACTTCTACGACATTGTCCACCAGGGCCCTGTAGTGCTGGTGCGCCGCTGCTGGTGTGCATAGATTGATTGTCTGAAGAGGGACTATTAGAGATTCAATGTCGGCCAAGCGGTATGAATGGGACTACGCCAGGGTTGCCAATGGACAGCCATCTAGGGCGGGAACTTCGGCCGGGGTAGCTAATTGCACATAATCTAGAGGAAAATTGTACATTGCGCATATTTCAGTCCATTGAGCTCCGCTCTAAGCATCTGCTTTCCATGTCGATGATCAACGGTGTGGTGCGTGACCAATTCCGGGCTCTAGGTACTCCGAGCTCCAGTTGATGACTGCACAACCTGGGTAGTCCACACCTTGGTCTTTGAGGTAGCCCAAGATTGTGCGCTCTCTTCAGCGATTGACTCGCGAAGTTCACATAGGAATCAAAAATTCGAGCCTCCCTCAATCTTTCTTGTGTATAGCATCTGATCTTAGCACGTTGTGCTGACCCAGAGAAGCTCATTTGAAAGGATGCTATACGTTTCGTAGCGCCACTTGAGTCTCATGGGCTGCCCTCTGGATGAGGGACTGGTGCTCTCGTCCATTCCGAAGCTATGAGTATTTACCTATTCACGCCAAGCGCTGGGATACAGCCATCACGGTATTTCGACACCTAACCGCGTCAGCTAAGCAGAAGCGTGGCCAATTGGGGAGACTGAACAAAAGGATGCGAGGACTTGACTACTTATTGACGGCTGTGCGAAATGGAAGAACAGCCTTCGCACTCCGGGCAGTGTATCTTGTTACAGATTGCGGGATCAATTGGTTGACTGGTTCCGTTTCTATTCCATATACAGCCTAAGCCATACGCAGCGCCTTCATACAGTCATAAACGCTCAAGACCCAGTATTTAAAAAAACATACAATGTCTATAGCAGTATTTGAATACGATAAGTTTGTAGGCATGTAGTCTCAGCCTTATGACGTATAGACAAGGCTAGGGAGAGACTACTCCTAACGGCGCCGTTGACTAGAGTCGTCGACATATAGCCTAAGGGCTAATTGACGGCGAAGTAGTTATATAGCAAGGCGAGAATAGTCTCTTAAGATGGTCCCTATATAAGCTCACAGTCCTATAAAGGAAATCTAAGCCAAAAACCTATTCCTCCGCCACCAATACACACATATGTATATACGCAATCCTGAGCACCTTTAATAAAAATACAGCTTAAAGATTACAAGAAGCCCTCGCTAGGTAAGCACCATAGCCCCCATCTAAGTACATAGCTAACTTCAAAAGAAGTTAAGATAATAAAGATATAATTTAAAATAGCCTACCCCTAAGATTTCTATAATTAACTTCTAGACCTCCTATAAGACTTAGAGGTACTAAAAGTAGTTTATAAGCTTAAGAAGGAAGAATATAAGAATCTTAATCTCCTCTACATCTATACTTTTATTATAAATAATAAAGGCCTTCTTAAGTTAGTAATAATAAAGGTAATAAAGGGAAATTTTAAGGTATATTTGTGAGAGGAGTATAGGGAAATATATAAAGTTGTTAAAGACTTTATAAGTAAGCTATAGGCTGCTAGGGAAGAAATGAGCGACTGAGTAGATATATAGATAGATAGACAGTTTAAAGGAAGAATATAGTATGGCCGAAGCCATTAATTGGTTGAAAAGCTCTTCAAGCAGTGCGTAGCCAACCTGATGGCGTCTTCGGTAAAGTAAAGAAATAGCAGCAAGTCTAGAATGCCAGAAAAGACGAGGTAGACCAGTAGCACCACTGGAACCGTGAAGATGGCGTCGATGAGGAATAGCAGATGAAAGCCAGCCAGGCACACGACATCACAGAGGTTCGTATACGCGGCAGCTTATAGGCAACCGCACGAGGCTGAGGCTAAGGCCAAGTGCCCGTACACGTAACGTATTCTCTCTGCACTGTTATTGGCATAGTGTCTTTTTTTCTTCTTTTCTTCTTCTTTTTTTTTCTTCAAATCCCTGGGGGTCTTAAATGTTTTCCACTGCACGAAGGCACCACATATATTTTATATTATTAGGGGTTAGAAACGAAACCACCAATACCCCCGCACAATCTTGTCATAAATCCAGGCAATTTTACAACTGGGAAGATAAACTTCGTTGAGGTAATCGCAGTGTGGAGTGGGGTTGATACATATGTACAGTGTGTCACCGGCACTGATTTGCCTGGAGAGGACTTGAGGAGCAACACTCATTTTTCACATCGGAATTCAAGACCAATTTGGAGCTCAAGTGGTACTTGGCAGGGTCCGAATGGCGTGCTGGTGAGTTCAACGATTTGTACCTAGGTACCTTTTTGGTCGTGTCGGAATTCGACTGGGCCCGCATCCTTCCGGAGAGGCAAGGCAATACCCACGAGGCGGAAGCCGCGTGTTCCGACACTAAACCTTTCATCAGCATTAGAGTAAACATCAACAACTGTTGGCGTTGGATGCCATATTCCACCCAATGGCTGCGAGATGGTGTGCTTCATGACTCTATTGCGTGCTCGCATCTCCGCACTCTTTCACTCGTTCCGGCTGCGGAGGGCAACGCGTCTGAGAGGGACCGGCGTACGGACTGCCAATTGTACACTAGCTTGTGAAAATCGACACACATTCATGCCCGTTATCATTGGTGGTCGATGCGGGCAGGGTAGCAGGTGGATGCAGTTGAGAAGGTCCCGGTCCACCCTTTGGAGAGCAACGTGTTTGTAAGAGCATAGCGATAAGCCATATGACGTGATTTGATTCTAGGCCAAGCCAGTTGAAAGTCCGATTTCTTCGTCGTGGCGTCAACTTGGACTCTTCTTTGACTTTTCCACATCGCTCCATAACTAGTTCTCGTGGAGAGATATCACTTTCTACAGGCCCAAACTTTGAACGCCCCAGCTTCAGCCTCAAGTCGTAGATATTCAGAGAATCTACTACATCATTCACACAAGATGCCTGGAAGAATCATTGAGAGGTACGAACAGGTCCCCGTGACTAAGGAAGACTGTGAGTAAGCTCCTACAGTATTTTTACTTGTATCTATGTAAGGTCGTCACTTGTCTAGCAATGCTAACCGTAACAGTGGACTGGGCGGAGTTGGTTACTATCGATCTGAGCAAGTTCGACACGCCCGGCGGCAAAGAGGAGCTCGTCAAGGAGCTGGAGTATGCTGTCACTAAAGTTGGTGAGCTTGAAACTAGTCCTACACACCCAGCTACGCGGCCACTAAAGGCTAAGGGTTTCCCAGGCTTTTTCTATGTCAAGAACTTCAATATCAAGCAAGAAGAAGTCGACAGGCAATTTGCCCTTGGCCGAGAATTCTACAACCTCCCGCTGGAGGAGAAGCTGAAGTATCACAACAGCGACGATCTTGTCCGAGGTGAATATAACGGATACCGGCCTGCTGGCCACAGAATGTAAGATTTCGTAACCCTCAAGGTGGTCTTGTGAAATGCTAACCGCAGAGCACAAGTCTTGGCAATGGGATCAAGGACAATGTTCAAGTTTACAATATTCCGAAGTTTGACGGATTTCACAAGCGCAAACAACCACCGGTCCTTGAGGAGAACATTAGAGAGATCGAGGCATTTTCACGGGTAGGTGATGAGACAATACTTCTGTATAAAATTGAATGCTCAACTGCTTCTAACGCTGTCAATGCAGAAATGCCACGAGGAAGTTGTTGTGAAGCTACTGAAACTCTTCGCGATCTTGCTAGAGCTGCCCGACGAGGATCAGCTGGTTCGCGAGCACCAGTACGATATCAAAGGAGAGGACCACCGTAAGCAGCTTCTGGATACAATTCTTACCCATTCGAAAACAAACATACCACGTTCTCAGTCTATACAACAAAGACTTCAGGGGCTGCATGTTTGAAGACAGGCCTACTCTTGGCTCCATCAGTATAAAGCCACTCCTTGAAGTCTTTGATTGCTGACTCCCAGTGCTGTAGTGCGATATATGCACTACGCTGCCCGCTCGCAGGAGGAAAACAAGAAGGTCGGCGAACTGTATTCGCCTGGGCACACCGACCTTGGCAGCATCACGCTGCTATTCAGACAGCCTGTGTGCGGCCTGCAAATCCTCAACAACGAGGGTCAATGGAAATGGGTTCAGCCTGTGGATGGGACAATCACCATCAACACATGCGATGCGCTGACCGCTTTAACGGGAGGGCTCATCAAGTCATCCATTCATCGCGTGCACGCTCCGCCGCAGGACCAGGCACACATCGACCGCCTCGGTGTCCTGTATTTTGCCCGGCCCAACAATCATGTTGTTCTGGATCCGCTCCAGAACAGCCCGCTACTGACACGCCTGGGAAAGACCTCAAATGTCTTTACTGAGCTGGGGAAGCATCTCACTACTGAAGAGTGGGTCAAAATCCGCCAGACGCAGCAGCAGAGGAAGACGCCTGGGGCCAAAATAACCGAGGATGGAAAATACGAGCATAAGCCTGAGGATTTGCAAATCCTGCCTGGGCTTCATGCTACAGTTCATAACTAGTTTAAGACTATGAGGAAAAGGGCGGGGATAATGGTATCGAAAGCACTCGGGAGCCTTTGGGTGAAACCCTTCACTCTTGGTACCAGGTTGAGGTCACCGCGAATCGAAATTCATGTTTTTTGGTATGATGCACCGCCGAACTTGGAGCTATCTAATTATCTTGACGAATCTATAGACTATGCTCCTTATGGTCGTAACTATAGCACAATTTATCCGGAATGTGTATGCATTTAACCCATCTAAAAGCCTCTAGATTTATGGCCACGGAAGACAAATATCTCCTGTGCGAGGGCTTGCAGATTGCCAAGTCGCTTGAGAGAGACCATATCTCTTGGCCTGCCGTGTTGGCCTGCCGTATCAGCCTGCCATCGTGTCTCATTCGACACGTGCTTATTCAAGCTCGCCCATAATCTCCGGGCGCTGTCCCCTTTGCAGAAGGTGCGCCAATGCCCAGGCGCCAAGCTACATGACCATTAGTCCAATTAGCGAATCATCCCTGCGGCTGACTCAACTGTGAGGAAATTGATATGGGAATAAAATAGTCCTACAGGCCGCACGGGAGCCAACGTGACGTCTGCGAGACCTCTGTTCTCAATCAATCGTTGCGTAGAAGCTCTATTGGCGATGTCTCCAATCGTAAAGCTTCTATCTGTTCTACTGCTCGTCCCTGCAGCGTTGGCAGAGGATGTCCTTGTTAGCCGGCACTACGACCGGCACCAACGGAGGAGCGGCTATGGAGATTTCGAAATCTCAATCTACCACCTAAATGATGTCCACGCGCACCTCGACCAGTTCTCATCGTCAGGCACCGATTGCACGCGGCCGGAAAGAGGCTGTTTTGGCGGTTACTCGCGCGTCAAGACAGTACTGAACTCGACTCGGCCTTCCAAAGAGAACAGTCTGTTCCTGAACGCGGGCGATGAGTTCCAAGGCACGCTCTTCTACAACTTTTACAAGGGCTGGAGAACGGCAGACACCCTGAATCAGCTTGAGGTTGACGCAATGACCTTGGGTAACCACGAGTTTGACGGCGGCGACGAAGAGTTGGCCGCTTTCATCAACAACATCACCTTTCCTATGCTCGCAGCAAATCTTCAAAGCACCAACCCCACTCTAAACAGTTCCGTGAAACCTTATGTCATATTCAAGCAATATGATCTGGCTGTGATCGGAGTCATCACCCCCGAGACAAGCCAGCTGAGCAACCCCGGAAATGGCACTACCTTTACCGACCCAGTTGTCGCCGTGCAAGCCGCCATTGACGAAATCAAGGCCACGACAGATATCAACAGAATCGTGGCTCTTACGCACATTGGCTATGCCGAGGACATCAAGCTCGCAGAGCAGACCGCAGGCCTCTCCCTGATCATCGGTGGGCACTCGCACACCCCACTGGGCAACATGTGAGCGCCAATCCCCCCAGCCCCTCCGCCATCTATTGTTGCTGGAATATTCCAGAATCCATGACTGTGGAACCTGTAGAATGTGATTAACACATACCAGCACTGGCAGCCAGGGATCGTACCCAACAGTCGCGGAGAACAAGGAAGGCGAAGAGGTCTTCATCGTGACAGCCTACCGCTGGGGCGAGTATCTTGGGTACATTGACCTAATCTACGACGCATCCGGCCGCGTTCTTGAGTATCACGGTGCGCCGATCCACTTGACGAACCAGACAAAGCAGGATCCGGACCTGCAGGCGCAGATCGATGCGTGGCGCGAGCCATTCCAGGAGTTTGCCAACGAGGTCGTCGGCGAGTCCGCAGTTGAGCTCGTGCAGGAGACGTGCCAGACCGAGGAGTGCACCCTTGGCGATCTCATGGCAGACGCTATAATCGCATACCGGCCCGAGACAGATTTCTCGATTATCAACGCCGGAGGTATTCGTGCCTCCATCGACATCGGCCCGATCACGCGGGGTGAGGTGCTCACCTCATTCCCTTTTGGGAACGCCATCGTCGAGCTCTCACTTTCCGGCCAGCAGGTCTGGGAAGTGCTGGAGGGAATAGTGTCTGATGTAAACCAGGCCAACGGGCGGGCCGTGACGTCCTTTTTGCAGGTGAGCAGTGGCCTGCGGATCGTCTACGACGCTGCCGGTGAGGTCGGAAGTAGGCTTTTGAATGCAACCGTGGCGGGGGCTCCGCTCGATTTGGCCGAGAGCTACCAGGTGGCCACGCTGGACTATCTCGCTGGGGGAGGCGATAATTTCTTCGATTCGACTGTGTCTGGAGACTATATCACGCTCGACCTGCAGGCGGATGTGCTGCTGGCCCATCTTGCTACCCAAAATCCCGTCGACATTGCGTTAGACGGGAGGATTTCCACAGTGCCGTCGAGCACTAGGAGGAGGTCCAAAGGGCCACTCAAGCGACTGAAAAACCCACTGTAACAAAATCCTAAATTCATCATCTGGCGGATTTGCAGCTATATCAGGTCGAATTTTCCCTCATACTAGTTCGTTGAAGGAAGGCACAACCCTACCGTCAGACATGTAGGGATGGTAGTTGCAAGCAGAGTTATTAAGGGTATAGAACATTCAGGTAGCATAGGGGCTACGTAAGAGGAGTAGTATCAAGGCCCAACCAGTACAACTGAAATTATCCTCATCCATCCTTTCCTCTCCGTTAAGAGCCCTGTTCTGTCTTTTATTGACAGCTGCCCCTCTATACACACACAGCTTCTGTACAGCGTGAGAGCTGTAACGATTACCTATCTATCTCATAATCACTAGACAAGAAGTAATGGTGGGACACCACAGATCATGACAAGACTTTATACGACTAATGTCCTAAGACTACTCTAAAGATGCACTTTAATAGCTCCCCTATATTCTTAAAGAATCCTAGCCTAGCTATATTTCCTTAAGAGCTTTAATATTACTTATCTTATACTTTTAAGATTAATTATAATAACTTAATAAAAAAATTAAAATAATATAAATAGTTTATAACTTTATATATTTATAGGTAAATATAATATCTTATTTTATTATAGATTTTAACTTAATAAAAGAAGTAAAATAATATATAAAGTCTATAAATAAATATAGAAATTAATTAAGTTATTATTAAAAAAGTTTTTATTTAAATCTATATTTTTTATAATATATAATTTTTATATATTATTAATAATAATTAAAAGAAAATATATATAGAAGAGCTTATAGGGCAACTAAGTTATATATAGATTTATATTATAGTTGGTTGCTAAGAGAGCTACTAGGTAGGTCTACCTATAGGTAAAGCCTTAAGAAGGTCGCCTAGGGGCTACTAGCTGGCTGCTAGCTATATGCTAGCTATAGGCCTAATTATACCTAATTAACTATACCCCTCTATGCCTACTATAATATATTAAAAGTATTAAAGTTATAAGCTAAATATATATAAGACTTAATTAGTAGGTTTATATATTAAGCTTATCTTATTAGCTTAAATAGCTATTATATCTTTTATAATAATAGATTATAACTTTACTACTTCTTTTATATTATTCCTTAAGTAATTATAACTTTAAATTAATAATTCTTTAAAGATAATTTAAGCCTTCTTTACTAATAGGTCTTAAGGATAATTATAAAAAGAAGATATAATAAAAGAAGATATAATAAAAGAAGATATAATAAAAGAAGATATAATAAAAGAAGATATAATAAAAGAAGATATAATAAAAGAAGATATAATAAAAGAAGATATAATAAAAGAAGATATAATAAAAGAAGATATAATAAAAGAAGATATAATAAAAGAAGATATAATAAAAGAAAATATAATATAATAAAATTAAAATAATTTTAAAAAATAATTATTAGTTTTTTACCCTTATACTTAAGAGGAATAATATTATAATAAAGCTTTTTTTAATAATATATAATATATTTTTAAAAGTTTTAAAATATTAAGAAATATTATAATTATTCTTATATATTAATTATTAATTATAATACTTTTTTTATAATATATTATTAATCTTATTACTTATAAAAATTACTTAAAGCTATAATTAAGTAGTAATATAGACTATAAGCTATTATTATAAAGAAATATATGTCTATGAAGATTATATAGGCGATGTAACTAAATATTAAAGAGAAGGTTTAAATCCTTAGAGTAGGCCTTAGGGTTAGTCCTTAGTAACCTTAGTCCTACCTTCTTAATACTTATATATTAAGGGAAGGAGGTTAGGTATCTAAGTTACCTTATAATTTTATAGTAGATAGTGATACTTATATTTATCTACTTATATAAGGAAAACCCGCCTAGCCTATAGGTAATAAAAACTAGGTAAAGGAGTTAAATTATTAGTAAGTCTTATAGGTGGTATTAGTAGGGATTAAATCTATACCCTTTATAATACTAGTGTGAAGGGTAGCTTAGCGCGTAACTAATTACGCTATAGTGCTATTAAGTAGTAATATAACTAATATAATTTATTAGGTTATAGAGGCTCTCTAATAAGGTTTAAGTTTATAATATTAACTAACTAATTAATAGTCTATTATTTATCTACTATATATCCTAGGCTATTCCCTTTCTACCTTTCCTCTTTATTCCTATATTACTTTTTATTCTATCTCTAAAAGTCTAAAATATATCTTTAGACGATTATATCGAATCTGTGGCCGTTATCCTACCAGGTTTGTGGAAGTATACTACACTTTATGGATGGGGATTAGAAATAAAACCACTTTGTGTGTGGCAGACGAATGGGGAACCCTGATTAGTCAGCCAGCACCACGTACTTAGACCTCGTCAGAGACCCTTCCATAGACTAATGAAGTACGCACCTACACTACTACTTGACTGCACCCTAGAGTGACTCCCACATTGTGAAAGCCGCATGAAGGGCGGTCAATTCTTGTTCCGCCGGATATCGTTCCATTCTTTACTTGCTTTCCCGCTGATAACATCTGGGCCCACGTCAGAGATTTGCAATGCTTGGACAGCATAACATGTGCCTTGGATAATAGCAAGCGGGGTAGTCCAGCTGCCGTCGGCCCCCGGTACTGAAGAAGGAGAAGCCCATTGGCTCGATGTTATGAGGGACCTTGTATTACCGTGGCCCCCAAAGATCTCCAATACTAATGTACACAGTCAGCGGTGCCCAGGTCGACAAAGCCGTCGGCATTCGTGACGGTTGTTCCTTGTAAGCGACTAGTCTCAGAGAGTTATTGCGCCAGGCAGTGAGTGGGATTTTCCCCCTTACTCTCGTGAAACCCTTCTTAATGCTCCATATGCCGCTGCAATTAGGCTATTCAAAAGACATGACTGAGAAATCGCCAGATGAAAAGACAAATATGGGCCAGGACCCAGAAACAGTCCAAGATGAATTCAGCCCCCAGGGTGGGACAGAAGAGGAGCGGCGGAGGCGTGAGAGCGCACTCGTCCGCAAGCTTGACTGTTTCATCGCACCTGTCATGATGCTGTTGATGCTTATTAGCTACTTGGACCGCGGCAACATTGGGTTCGCAGCGACCCAGGGCATGTCGGTGGATATTCGTCTCAAAGGCTCCGAGCTAAATGCATGTTTCGATTAGCTTTGACCTACCGAAACGTGCGGCTTGCTGACAGCCACAGTAGACAGCAGTATCGGTGTTCTACATCTTCTACATCCTCGCAGAATTTCCTACTTCGATCTTGGTCAAGCGTCTCCAGTTTAACCGAGTCATACCGACTATTACCTTCTGCTGGGGGGTCGTATGCCTCTGCACAGGTTTCGTCCAGACGTTCGGCTCCCTCGTGGTGTGCCGAATCCTGCTAGGATTTTTCGAAGGCTGCCTTTTCCCCGCCATGACCTTGTTCCTTTGCAACTGGTACAAGCGCGAGGAACTTGCGGTCCGGATCTCATTCTTGTTTAGTAAGAAGCAATTTCGGGCAGAGAGGGAATTCCGTAAAGAGTAACTAACCGATCATTTTTGCAGTCGCGTCAGCTCTCTCGGGCGCATTTGGAGGTTTGCTGGCGTGGGCCATGCTCAGCATGAATGGAACCGCTAATATGCCGGGTTGGCGATGGTACGCTTATTATTCCTTTTCAAAGAGAAGAAAAAGAGAGGACAAGGCGGCCATGTTAAGGAACAGGATTGACACTGAGAATCGTCCAGGCTCTACATTATCGAAGGCATAATCACGGTCGCCTGGGCAGCTTGTTGTGTTTTCCTTGTACCGAAAGACTTTGAGACAGCGTACTTCTTGAATGCAAACGACAAGCTGCTGATGAAGGTGCGCGCTGAGGAGATGGAGGCTTACAGTGGTCAGTACCCTAAGCCCTCTTACGGGTCCTCGTTTTTCATGCTTGGGTTGTTCCCGGGTTGTAACCGGTGGACTCTAGGATCTGCAGCAGGTGACTAACGCTTCCTAGGAGGGTCTGGTCATTACGGCAAACAAGATATTAAGGAAGCTGCCAAGGATGTGAAGAGCTGGCTGCATGGGGTCATACAGATTGCGGTGGTGACTATTTTATATGGTGAGTAATGCGACCAACCCAGGGAAGACTCAACCCGGAGGCACAAAAAGTAGTCCACGAGGATTAACTGAGTTCTACGAGGCTTCGGGACTTTCCTACCGATTATAATCAGGGAAGGATTCCACTTCTCCCTCGTACAAGCCCAGTACCTGGTTATTCCTGTCAACGTATGGGGAGCAATCGTGTACGCAGTGGGAGCAGTACTCGTAAGTGCCAGCATTCTCCTTGCACGGCCGTCTGTTTGTCTTGTCCGAAGAGGTCCGAAACGGATCACTTTTCGGACCTACAAGCATGGGGCTGACACATAGCAACAGTCGGATAGATACAAAAGGCGTTTTCTCCCGCTCGTGGTCTGTGCCCCTTTTGGAATCACAGGCTACGCCATACTTCTTTGTAAAGTATCACCGGCCGTGCAGTATTTCGCCACATATCTCATCGCCACGGCGTGTTTTCTGTGCACTGGAGGCAACATGTATGAACAGCCCCGTTGGGAGGACTGCTGTCTGCGGGAACAATGTCACTAACAGCTTGGGTGATTCAATGTGACCAGTGCTTGGCTGTCTGGTAACTGCGCTCCAGACGGCAAACGAGCTGCCAGCCTCGGGATCCTCCTGACCTTGACCAACATCGGCGGGATTGTTTCAGGACAAATCTACCAGACAAACGCCGCACCGGAATTTACGCTGGGTCATGCATGGTCCCTGGGGTGCCTGGCGTTTGCCTGGCTTGGGTGGTGGGTGGTCAGGTGGGTCTATCTCAGACGTCAGGCCGGGAAGGACGAGGCCTTGAGCGAGAGGGTCGGGGCGATGCCGGGGAGATACACAGATCGGGTACGTAACTTCAAGTATATTATTCAGCAGAGCGGGTCATAGACCAAGCTTGTAAGGGACGCGGCCCGCAGAGCATTCTTATATCTATTTAATCACCCAAAGTTATCTCAAACTAGATTAGTTAATTAAGAATTCTCCAAGCTAAATTAGTTAGTTTAAATATACCTCTCAAAGTATTTAGCTAAGAAGTTAGTATTAAGGAAGGAGGTTATTATCAATACTAAGCTAGGAAGGTATATAGGAGGAAGCTATATATTAGGCTAAAGTACTATAAGCCTAATATTATAGGTTTTATACTATAAATAGGAAGTCCTAAGAAGTCTCCCCCTTAGAAATTATAATAAAATATTATTAAAATAAAATAAATCTATTAAAATATACTTCTAAGTAGTTAATTCTTATAACTATAATATTCTAAGCTATTAATAAGTAGTATAATTAAAATTAGGGAGGTCTTACCTAGAATAACTAAGTAAACTAATTATAACTATAGAAATTCTTAGTTATTTATTATATATTTATATTAAATATAAGTACTACTACTATAACTATTATAGTAATAATTATTATAAATTAATATTTCTAACCCTTATAATTATTAACTTCTTTCTCTATTAAATTTATATCTAATTCTTCTCTAATTAACTAATTCTATTAATTTTATTATTAATAACTCTTTTATAGCCTTACTTATAACTATACCTAATATATTAACTACTATTAGGCCTCCTCTACCTAATTTACCTAATAGTAGTAGTAGAGAAGACCCTTTTTAACCCTATAAATAAAATCCTTATAATAATAGTAAAATCTTTAAATATAAGATCTAAGATATCTTAAAGAAGTACTATAATTATAATAATATTAAATTTTTTACTTAATTTACCCCTAAGTATAATAACTAACCTATTAAGAACTACTTTACTTATTATACTAACTATAATACTTTATAAGTAATAACTATAGCCTTCTTACCTAAGTACCTTACTAACTATATAATAATCTCAAGAATCTACTATCTATTATACCCTATCTTTTATATTACTACCTTATTAATAACTAGTTATAAAGTCTATATTATTACTAGAAGGTACTAACCCCCTTAAATATTAAGAATCTTAATATTAAGCTACTCTTATACCTTATTTACCCCTACCCTCTTAACTACTAAATCTCCTAGCTCAGCCTAACTAGTATTTTATCCTCCTAAATATATAGGAAGTAATTAAGGTTACTAGCCTACTAAGCTAGCCCCCTAATAATAATATTAAGATAAAATCCTTAATAAGATAATAGAGTTATAACTATAATACCTTACCTATCTATAGTTAGTATCCCTAATATAACTCAATCCTCCTAAGCTAAGATATATTAGGCTCTAATATTAGTTATAATAGGCTAATATCTTAGCTCTTTAAGGGTAATAGTATTTATTATAATATTTTAGAGCTCTTCTACTATTATAAATATATTAAAGAGTATACTAATCCTAAATAATATACTTATAATTATTACCTTACTTAATAGTATAAGTACTAATACTAATATTACTATAATAAGGACCTAAACCCTATATTACTAACCTAGGCCTTTCTCTCCTAATAATAAATTACTACTAAAGGTAGTTTAAAAAATAAGAACTAGTTTAAATACTCAACTTATAATATTTACTACTACTAATACCTCTATAATAATATTAATCTAAAAATCTATATCTATTATAATAATATTAATAATAAAGAATAACTATCTCCCTAAGATAATAAATCTAAGTTAATTTATATTAATTACTTATATAAGTTTCCTCTTATAGAATTCTACCTAATAACTAAAGAGGATTTAGTTAACTTCTACTATAACTATTTTTAATAACTTACTTAAGGTACCTAAAATCTATCTAATTAAGAAGAAGAAGATAATAAGGAGTTTATACCTAATAGCTAGTAATCCTAATAGCTTTCCCTAAGCTAGTCCTCTTAGGGTACTAGTTATTACTATTAATATAATCTAATAGTAGGAAGCTACTATACTCTTTAAGTTTAGTCTTCTTAATACCCCTCTAAGCCTAAAATAAATACTCCTTAAGGTTACTTAATCTTCCTTAATTAAAAATAACTTAAATTTAAGGGTAACCTATAAGATCCTTTAATTAATAAGGCCTATAAGTAGCTAATTACTAACTTTAATAATTATCTAACCTAAGTATTAATAAAAGAATACTATCCCTATTATAACTATATATAGTTTAATTTATAACTTTATAATAATATTTATAAAAACTACTATAAGAAAGATAATACTAAGCTTCTAAATAAGCCCTTCTTCTATTCTACTAAAAATAATATAAACCTAAATAGTATACCTAAGGACCTTCCTAAACTTATATAAATTAAAAAGTAATATATCTTTTAAGTCTATATTTTTATTATTATAAAGTTAATTTATAGGTAATAATATAAATATAGCTACTATTATATTAACTTCCTTTAAAATATTAGATTATTCTTTACTTAACTACCTTACCTCCCTTTAAAATATAATATAATAGTCTTATATCTACTTAATACCTAAGCTAATCCTTATTACTTTACTATCTTTAAAAAAAATATCTATATTTAATATAATATTATTAAGAAATAACTTTAGTTCCTTATAGCTAATAATTCCTACTATATAAACTTTAAGATTAATTTTAAATAGCTTTTTTAATTCCTTAAAAATAATAATATTAGTAACTAAATTATTATCCTTAAAATTATAAAAAACAACCCTTAAATAATAACTAATATAACTACTATAGTTAGTAATAATAAGGATAAAAATAAAGATAATATATTTAAAGATATTTCTATTACCTTAAACCTTATTACTATATATACTAACCTCTATTATCTTTATTAATAACTATTTAACTACTAATAAGCTAACCCTAAATAGCTACCTATCCTTTATTATAATAAGTAATATACTAAACCTATATATAACTTTATTAATATATTAGATATTTAATTTATACCCTTAAATAATCTTAATAACTATATTATATTAATTATTATAATAATACTATCTCTTCTCCCTTATAATTAAAATAATTAAATAATACTATATAAGTATATAGTCACCTTTATAAAATAGGTATATTATACTATATTATAGGCTAATAGTAGATTTATATAATACCCTTACTTCCTATACTTTATATTTAACACTTATATATAAATATAAGTTAATAAAACTAGTAACTTCTTTATAAAGTACCTAAAAGCTTAATAAAACTAAGACTTTATAACTATTAATAATCTATATATAACCCTTACTAATAATAGTTCTTAAACTTAGATACTACTAAATACTATTATATAATTATTAAATAAACTTAAGGGAACCTACCCCTTTTAGAATTAGATATATAATAAGTTACTAGTAATATATTATACTCTAAAATACCCTTATATCTTTATTACCTTCTTAACTACTAATCTATATTAAGAATAACTTACTAAAACTATATCTAATTATAATAAATAGCTTACTACTAATAATTTAGGAAAAATAAAGATTATATAAAAAAACCTTAAAGAAAACCCCTATATTACTATATATTACTTCTTTTAGTATATTATAATTTTCTATAAGGAGTATTTAAAGCCTATATTAGAGATTAAATATTAGTAATTTTACTTTAAATAGTAAAATTATAGTAATACTTATACCTATAATATATATTAACTTTATAATATTCTTTAAATAAATATTAATAGCTTCTTTAATAAGGTAGAAAAGAAAACCTTTATATAATTCTAAGATCTCTATATTAATACCTTTAATCTAAAACCAAATTATTAAATATCCCTATAAGAAGATAACCCTTTAATATATACTTCTAACACAAATATCTCCTTTAGCTTCCTATCTTATATACTTAATTAAGTATAATATTATAACTATAATAAGATATACTACTTATAGAAGTATAAGCTCCTAAATAATAAATAGTCTAAAGAGTTTATTTATTACTTCTATTATAAATATCTACTTTATAATATTACTATATTAATTTATATACTTAATAATAAGAAGGAGTACCCTTAGAACATTTTTAATAATATTTAAAATAATCTAAGGATAAATAACTATATATATAATATTACTTTAAACTAAATAATAAATACTAATATTATATTTTATACTTTTCTTTAAACTATTATTAACTATATTACTAAGTACTATAATAAGGCTAAGATTAAGACTTAACTATATTAAGAGATACTTAGTAAGTTAATTCCTAAAGTTAATTATATAAAGCCTATAATATCTCTCATTAATAAAATAATAAATAAATTAATTATTAAGTAAGATTAACCCTTATAAGAGGTAGCTTATCATCTTCTCAACCTTCTATTAATAAATTATAATTATAAATTCTAATTTATTAACTATTATCCCCCTAATTTTAACTATAATATAGCTATAATTAACCTAAATAGTAATAATATTTATAAGTTTAAGATACTCTCTTAGAAGTATTATAAGTAGGTAGTAAAGTAGGAGGACTTTATATATTTTAACTTCTTAAGTAAAGTTAACTACTCTAAAAGTCCTTAAATATACTTCTTAAACTAAATAAAGCCCTATATCCTTAACTACTTCCCTTACTATAAGCCTAATTAGAGAGGAGATTAATTTAAGGACTTTACTTATATTAAACTAATACTTTATTATCCTTATAAAAATATTAAGAAACTCAAAATTATAAATAACACCTAATTTACTATATTTATAAAAGTATATAACTATTATTATACTATTTATAAGTATTAGAATAACTACTATAGAGATATTCTACTTAATATAGAGGATAAAGGCTTTTAAGAGGAACCTAATACTAAATAGGAGTATATAAATAAGGAGGATTAATAACT
Source organism: Diaporthe ampelina (assembly GCA_023522825.1). NCBI lineage: Eukaryota > Fungi > Ascomycota > Sordariomycetes > Diaporthales > Diaporthaceae > Diaporthe > Diaporthe ampelina. The sequence continues at coordinate 469,167 of JAMFTM010000034.1, forward strand.
ACTTACTATATAACTTCCAAACTAGGTAATAAATATAAATAATATTAATTTACTTAGAAATTATAAGATTAATTATTAATATAACTAAATACTTTATATTAGTTATTATCCTAACTTATATATTAAAAGAACTAACTTCTAAAAGATTATATATATTAATTACCCTCTTAATTTAAGTAATATAGAAAATCTCTCTAAATTAATTATAAACTACCTAAATATTAAATAATATCTATTATATAATACTATTATTAAGTACTAAGAGAGCTCTACTAATAATAAATAATATAATAATAACTATATATATTTAGAAGATAATTAAATACTTCTTTAAATTAATAGTTCTAATAATACTAATAAGATATTTATCCTTAAACTAATTTTTATAGCTATTTAGTAAACTTTAATAGCCTATAATATTACTTATAATATTATTAAAAAGGCTACTCTAATAAGAATTATAATAAATACTATTTAAGGCTAAATAATTTATTCCCTCTTTAAAATCCCTATTATATTATCTTCTTTAAGAAAGCTACCCTAATTAATAATTTAAAAAGTAATAAACCTTTAGAATAAATATAAAAATATTAAATACTTTATAATTAATAAAAAGTTAATAATTAATTACTATATATTATATTATATTAACTAATAAATATAATAAATCTTTAAGTACCTAAATATCTTCTTTAATAATTAAAATATTATCTTTATAAGTAATTTTTATTAACTTCCCCTAATTCTTATAAAACTACTTTTTTCTAATAATTTCCAACTAAAAAATTATTATAATAAAGCTAGCTATATTACTTACCTTTAATTTATAAAGATTATTATACTAACCTAAGTTATTTAATAATAAGGTAATAATTAAGCTCCCTTCTATACTACTTTAAAAGAACTATAATATAATATCCCTATATAGCCTTACTAAAAGACTTTAATAAACTATATTTAAAATAAACTTTACTTAAATAAAATAAATAAATTTAATAATACCCTTTATATCTATAATATAAATAGTAAAGTTTAAGAATTTAATACTACCTACTTAGAGTACCTTAATACCCTAATTATTAATAATAAGGCTATAAATACTAAACTAAGTATAGAAGCTATTAATTTAAAAAATACTAAAAACTTTTATAACTCCCTTATTCTTTATTATAATACTTAGATTATACTAACTAAAAATATATAAATAATAATTAGTCTTATTAATAATATAATAAGAATTATCTATAATATTATATAACCTATAAATATTAAAAACCCCTATAAAATATTACTATTTATTATTTTAGTTAAAATAAATTAATATAATAACCCTACTTATATATATAGTAAGCTTCCTTAAGATATTATTCTTATCTTCCTTTTAAAATAAAATTTTAAGAAGAATAAAATTACTTACTTTTAAATATAATTCCTACTAATAATCATATATATTATTATTATATATAAATCTTAAAGAATAATACTTAAGTATATTATTCTTAATATTATAACCTAATAATTTACTACTAACTTAACCTATATTATTATTTTAAAGGTTAAAAAGTTTAAAGGTATAATATTTAAAATATTATTTATACTTACTAACCTTAGAATAACTAAGGATAATATTAGTCTTTAATATAAAAAAAACTTTATTTAATATTATAATATTAATAAGATCCTTAATAATAATCTTATTTAACTCTAATAATAATAAGTTTTAACTTTTAGCTTAAAGGCTATCTTTAAGAATAACTTAGTATAGGAGAGTAATATCTAATAAAGGATAAAGAACCTTTATAACTAATCCTATAATTTAAAGGTTTTTAAATAATAAATACCTACTTAATAAATAATAATTTATATTTTCTTCTACTTAATATTACTTACTTTTACTTTATACTAAATATATATACTACTTTCTTTCTAAACTATTTTTATTAACTATTTCTTTCTAATAATTAAAATAAGATTCTCTTTAACTATATAAATAAGAAATACTATTTCTAAAAGATTCCCCTTATAACCTCTCTATTAGAAGACCTTAAATATACTTAATATAAAAGAATCCTCTATCTAAATATTAGTAAATAGGCTAAATATTAGAGGTTAAGCTACTTAAAAATAAGCCCCTATTATAGATTAATACTTTATATAGTTACTAAGCTAAAGATTAAAAAGATAAGAAGAAAATAAAATACCTTAGAAAATTAACTTTACTTATAAGTTTATATAATAATAATATCTATTTACTAAAAACCACCACCTATAGGTAAATAATATACTTAAACTAATTATAAGCTATAATAATAATTACTATAATAATCTTCTAGAACTATTTAAATTATTAATTTAATAAAATAAAGAAAGTACTAAATTTAAATAATTTAGGCTTAGTAGCTATAACTATATAACTATATATAATTTAGTATTAGGTTTAGCTAAGTAGAAGCCCTACTAAACTACCTATATAATAATAATCTAAAGCTATAAATAATAACCTCCTCTCCTTATATAGCACCTAGAGGAGGATAATAAGGATAATATTAACCTAAGAAAGTCTAAATTCTTATAGTCTATATAATTAAATAAAAGTTACCCCTACTATATAATTTGTGGGAAGAAAGGTAATAATAGTGGTAATAAAGATAATAAACTACTCTCCTTATAAAATACTCCTAGAGGAGAAGAACTCCTCTCCTTATATAATACTCCTAATAAAGAACTCCTCTCCTTATAAGACACTACTAGAGGAGACCTCCTCTCCTCACATAATATACCTAGAGAAGGATAATAAGGATAATAAAAATAATAAAAATAATATCAATCTAATAAAGTCTAAATTCTTATAATCCACATAATTAGATAAGAATTACCCCTACTATATAACTTATAAGAAATAAGGTAAGGATAATAGTAATAATAGTAAGGATAATAAACTACTCTCCTTATATAATATACCTAAAGAAGAAGAACTCCTCTCCTTATAAGATACTATTAGAGGAGGAGAAGAACTCCTCTCCTTATAATATATTCCTAATAAAGAACTCCTCTCCTTATATAATATACTTAGAGAAGGAGAAGAACTCCTCTCCTTATAAGATACTACTAAAGAAGAAAAACTATTCTCCTTATAAAATACTCCTAGTAGAGATAATAATAATAATAATAATAACCTCCTCTCCTTATATAATGTACCTAAAGAACTCCTCTCCTTATAAAATATTACTAAAGGAGAACTCCTCTCCTTATAAGATACTCTTAGAGGAGGAAAACTACTCTCCTTATAGTATATTTCTAATAAAGATAATAATAATAATAATAATATCTACTATTAGGGGCTACCTTATAGTTTATTACTAAGGCCTACTTTATTATTATACTTATAAAAAGGTTAAATAAGACCTAAATTACTTAAATTTAAGAAGTTTTCCTAAATTATTAAAATATTAGTAATAACTAGTAGCTAACTAGTAATTACTAATCTACCTAATAGCTTACTTAATACCTACTAAACTACCTATTAAAATACTTACTAAAATACTTACTAAATAGGGCTAACTAGCTAAAATTAAATATCTAACTTAAATTATCTAAATCTAAGGAATTTTTTATAATTATTAAAATATTAGTAATAACTAGTAGCTAACTAGCTAATATTATAGTGCCTTACCTAATAACTTATTAAATAAGGTTAATTAACTTAAATTAAGTAAAATAAAAGAAAGTCTAAGGTAACTCTTACTAGCTAACCTACTACTAGTTACCTACTACTAGTTACCTACTAGTATACTAAATAATTTAGAATTAAGTAAATTAGTAGAAAGTTTAGAATAACTCTTACTAGCTAACTTATAGGGTGACTTTCTAATTAGATAAAAAAGAGGGTATTCTTAACCACTAAAAAGAACTAGTAGAATTATAAGTCCCTAGAGTACACTCTAACTTCTTCCTATTACTTTTAAAATCCAACCTTACTATAAATTAAACTATATTCTTAAGCTTAGGGAGAAATTAATATATAGGAATAATAATAAAGAGGTACCTAAACTATATTATTATTCTATTAAAGTACCTTAAGTTACTAATAATTTAGTATTTCCTATAAAAACTATATAAGTATTAATAGAGGCTAATAACTACTAATTAGGAGCCCCCTCTATTATTATAAGTATCTATAAAAATAAGAAGAATACTCTAATATAATATAATAAGTAGAAGAATACTCTAGAGTAAGATAATAAGTAGAACATTCTAATACTTAAGGTAATTATATAAAATAACTCTAAAAATCAACCTAGAGTTTATAAAGGGGCTTAATTTAGACTAATATTTATAATATAATTATTATAAGTAATATAGGCTAGTATCCCTTATAAGCTTCAGTCTATAACCCGCTCTACTAATCCCTATGACTACTCGTACTTATGAGAAGATGGATTAGTAATAGCACCTTAGAGATGAGAATTAGTAATAGCGCCTTGAAGATATGGATAGGGCTGAACGCGTGGGGGGAATGACTATTTTATAAATGGGCTTATCTACCGACTCCAAGTACTCGAGGCAACAGTTAAGAATCCATCAGAAGGCGGTGGAGTGAAGGAGAGTTCGGCAGCGGGAGTAGTCGGGGGTGGGTCGGAGGAAACACTGGGCTTGTTTTTCAGTAGCCGACCCGAGCGCTTCAGATGCACATGTCGTGCAGTGACGGAGGAAATGTGCTGAGTACTTAAGTAGGCTCGGGCTGAACTGGCCCGATTGAGGGTCGGCCAGGCGCTAATAATGCCACCAGATTCATGCCGCTCACCAATCACAAGCCGTGTGGCAATGACTCAGCAGCGAGGCCTGAGATGTGCGAAGCATGTGTGCTCCTCCATCGGCGCGATTTCGACATTGCTCGTGTGGGTCGGGTCCTTGTTCAGTTCGCTTGAAGGGGAGACAGTGAGGGGGAGGGGCAGCAGAATTATGGACCATGGCTATGCCGTCATACGAGCCCCTCATTGAGTTATAAAGTTGTTTCCCTTCTTTTGAACCTTGCCAAACAGAGAAGAGGGGTTGCTTCTCTTGGTCTCCTGGTCTCCTGGTCTCCTGGTCTCCTGATTCTCGTCCTCTCCTAAGCCGATTCTTTCCTCAACATACCGTCACATCTCACAAAATCCTCGCCAGGTCCAAACTCCTGCAAAAATGTCTTTCGGTACCAAGGCCAAGCTTCTCTCCGGCGACGAGATCCCGTGAGTTGTTGCCCCCCCCCGGGCCTGAAATCCTTCAATCCTCTCTCCCCCCCCCCTCTCGGGGCCCTCTTCGCTGACAACACGGCCGTCTTGGCGCCCAAAAGCACTCTCGGCTATGGCACGTGGCAGTCAAAGCCCGGTGAGGTGTCAGTTGGGATTTATGAGGCTTTGAAGGCTGGGTACCGTCACCTGGACCTGGCCAAGATCTACGAGAACCAGAAGGAGGTCGCCGAGGGGTTGCACAAGGGCATCAAGGACTTTGGCATCAAGCGCGAGGACCTCTTCATCACCTCCAAGCTTTGGAACAACGCCCACCGCCCCGAGCACGTCGAGAAGGCCCTCGACGACACCCTCGCCGAGCTGCAGCTCGACTACCTCGACCTCTACCTCATCCACTGGCCCGTCGCCTTCCCCCTCGAGGGTGCCATCGGTGAGGTGCTCTTCCCCAAGCACAAGGAGAAGCAGAACGAGGTTGCCCTCGACAACGGCGTCTCGCTGGTCGACACCTGGAGGGCCATTGTCGCCCTCCCCAAGACAAAGGTCAGGAACATCGGTGTCTCCAACTTCACCGTCGACCACCTCAAGGCCGTCGAGGAAGCCACCGGCGTCCGCCCCTCCGTCAATCAGGTCGAGCGCCACCCCCGCCTCAACCAGAACGACACCCTGATCCCCTACGCAAAGGAGAAGGGCATCCACATCACTGCCTACTCCGCCTTTGGCAACAACAGCTTCGGTCTGCCCCTTCTCATCACCCACCCCACCGTCGAGGCCATCGCCAAGAAGCACAACGCCACCGGCGCCCAGGTCATCCTGGCCTGGTCCCAGGTCGGCGGCCACAGCGTCATCCCCAAGAGTGTCACCCCCAGCCGCATCGCCGCCAACTTCCAGGAGATCAAGCTTGACGACGACGACGTCAAGCAGATCAACGAGATCGGCAGCAAGGAGTACCAGCGTTTCAACGTCCCCGCCTCCTGTGAGTCACCTCTACTTCCCCTGCCAATGTTGCGCGACCCAGAATGCTGACCCCGGTCTGTGCAGACAACCCCAAGTGGGACATTAACATCTGGGACGACGAGAAGGAGAAGACCGCTTCCAACAAGGTTGTTGTGGTCTAGTGTCTTAGGGTGGGACTGGAAGGGCGCAACATGCTGGTAGATACCTCCGGATAGAATTGCAAAAGCAAGAAATGAAATGAAATTTGAATCTCAGCCTGCATGTGCATTCCATAGGCGATAACTCAAGTGGCAAGGGTTTGCATCGAGAGTGAGGCAAGCCTGTCCGGTCAAGACTTGGGGGTGCCCGTGGATAAATCAAGCGGCTCTCGGGGTATTCAGGCGGAAGGAAGCCTGGCAGTGTGGCGGGTTCGCACTGGCTTCGCAGGCTTGTCATGTGGCGAGACAGTTAATGCTGCTCAACAGCCAAGGCGGTTGGTCATCTTCCACACATCGGTCCCTGTAAACAAACGAGGAGAAAGTCTAAGAACTGGCGAGATATTCATTGCCACACACCAGCGGAGCGTTGGCGCTCTATGGACGCTCAGCCGTCGTCAGACCTTGGACTCCATGCTCTGCCTTCGAAATGTAGAAAGCCGGATCTCAGTCTCGTCCCAGGGGCTTTTACCGTCCAAGAGTGTGCTTTCGGCCGGCGTGGAGGCCACGGCAGTAAGAATGGACTTCCCGCTGCTACCACCACCACCACAGTCACCGTCATCCACGTCGAAGTTGACATAGCTACGCTTGCGGAGCCTCTTCTGCTGCCTACCCCTGCTCTGCGCCGACGGCCGGCTCGGTTGGTCTGATTCCTCGTCTGCACTGCTCCCCATACCCAAGCAACGGGGGGCATAGCGAACGATCAATATGCGGATGGAAGGAAGGCAGGGACAAACCACGCCTATGTCGATCTCTATCCCAGACCAGATTCCTACCTCAACAAAGTCCCCTGTATGCAGCTGGTTAGTGTCTGTCTCTCTCTTTCTGTGGGAGTCCCCAGCCACGGCTGCTTATTCTTACTGCTGGGGTTAATAGTTGTTGTGAAATCATTGATGGTCTTCAGTCTCACAAGACTGATGACAAAAAACCTGCCGTCAACATTGTCAGCTTGAAGGCAACGAAGTTGGCCGAATGCTGCACCTGGCTGGAACACTCACGCCAGACCAACAGTCAACATGACACCCGCGAACATCTTTCTCCTCCAGCTTAGATTCAACTTCCAGATCCCAGGCCAGGGAAGTGCAATGAGCCACAGATCCAGGGCTATTCCAGCCCCTGCAGCTGCCCACGCGAGGGCGTTGGCGTTTCCGCAGTGACCCTGCACCGGGCCTTGCTTATCCCACTGGTACCAGAAGAAACGTGTAGGCTGGCACTGAAGAATAACGGCAAGAGCGAAAGACGTGATGTGAACGGCGTTGAGGACACCCGTCCAATAAACGAAACAGTAAGTCGTGTAGTTGGAGGTTCGTGGGAAGATACGCAGGTAGAAAAAGATGATGGAAGCGCGTATAAGGCCCCTCGTCACGGCGTACAAGCCCATATTGATCCAGAATATGAGCAGAAGCCACGTTATATCGTCAAACGGGAGCAGCCAGACGTCACTACCCATGCCGAGGGCAGCGGCACGGATATTTGTCGCGGTGAAGGCGGCGCAGCCCGCCTATTTGTGGGTGGATCAGTATGGTTGACTTCTTTGTCCCCCCCCCCCTTCATGTTTTGGTCGCCAGTACGGCACATGTGTTTCTGGTAGGAAGACGTATTTCGGGGCTAGCACTTACAAAAGCGAGGAATATGCAAAGATCGTCCCACCAGAAGTAACACAGAGTAACGTATCGGGCTACAAGCCTTAGGAAGACCGCAGCTCCGGCAAGAGCAAGAAACCCGGAGAAGACTGGGACGAGACTCTCGTCTCTTGGGGCTTTTTTGTCGCATAGAGTCTCTGTGAGGTTCTTTGCTCCTGGTTGTTGCCAGGGCGTCAGTACCTGAGCACGTATGAATTGCAAACAAAACAATTGTGTCTAGCTCACTCAGTCCCTCCCTGGTGGAGCAATTGACAAGACCGCAAGCTTCAGCCTCCGCATTGAGTTTCGCATTCGAGCATGTGCAGTGCAGATCGGTTAGTGCGCAAGGTGAGGTCGATATGGCTGTGACCAGGCAGTTCAGCTTGACACAGAGGGTGAGTCAGCGACAACAGGGACGCCGCATCATTGATCCCAGGAATCAGACTCACAGCACAGCTTGGTAATTCCGCAACTGCCTCAGCGAGAGATGACTGAGCTGCCACATTTGCGGGCAGGATGTGAACGAGGACGAGGATGAAGCTTGCAATCTTCATTTCCAACTGCGGGCGTGGGCACCATTTGGGCCACTGAGGAGGAGAGACGATATATCCAAAGAAGCGGAGAACGCCTCATGGCCTCATGCGAAAGGTTCCCAAGGACATGGGAAATCGAGGCTCAAAACTCCAAGAGCTGGAAGGGCTCTTGTATGTTTGTGGGCAAATCCAAGGTAGCATCGCCTTTCCCAGAGAATTGGTCCGGCATGATCCCCGGCCCTGGTGCGGATTCGGAACCAGGGTGCATCGATGGAGACCGAATAGTCGCACAGAGTGGTTACCACAGCAGTCTAGGTTGAGGATTTCAGGCTAGACTCTCAACGGAATTTCAGATGCCAACAATGGTACACGGGCAGGAAAGGGGCCAAGATCAGTCTATCAGAGGGAAACCGTGCGCAGCAAGCCGTCGGGATCGGAGCCTAACCTGCCAGAGGATAACCATTTCGCCAAGACTTGCCAGTCACACGCGACGCAGGGGCATAGGCACGCTCGCTGGGGAATTATGCAGGAATCCCAGGTGAACAATTTCAGGAGCATTTACTCTCTTGTCACAATTTTAGCCTGATGTTGACAAAGAGCGGAGGAGCCCGCTTGGTGGGTGGAGGGGGGGGGCGGCGGCGGCGGCGCAAGCAGAACTCTAGAATAAGATCCTCGTAAGACAAGACGCGGGAGGCGTGGCATTCCTGCAGGCTGTCCAAATCGCACGTATCAAGGCTCGTCTTGCCCGGGATTTTCTTGCTCTAAAACGTCAACGAATCCGGAGGTTGATGGACCCAGCGCGCCTAGGCTGCCGGTGAACGCCATCGATCCCACATAGAACGGGTGGCTTTCTATGAGGGCGTATGGACTGCATGGTGAAGCGAGTATCCTTGTCTGAGGGTATCCTATCATTGGCGTGCCCCTGTTGATGACCGTGTCTGATTAAGCACCTCCGTCCCCTGCAGCTGCAGCTAGGAGCAAGCCCCGGGTGGCTAGTAGGGTTCGGTTCAGGTACAGCCTGGCAGCATTCTCGAATCACTGAAGTCTTTCCCGTGGTCGTAACCGCTAGCTAAGTGCCAGGCAGCCAAGCCGTTAGGTTCCCCATCGCTTAATGTTCGATTACACCGTCAACACTCTGCCCCATGCAGTTCTCCGGCCGGGGTTGCGCCCCCTACCTTGAACAGTTCAGTGAGCCGCAACGCTATGAGGAACGGTTACAACAAATCATGTCGGGTGAAGGAAAGTTCCGGGAGAGGTTGTCTTCAGCTTTCACTTTCCTCACTCGCAGCGTAGGGTAGGGAATTCGTGCCTGTAAACATTTGAAGCCACTCCGCTAACATCTAGAGCTACACATCCATTCATCAATAACTTCAGTATTCTATTCGGTATTCTATGTTTGGGAGGCTCAGTTGAAGATGCTCCATTATGATGACTTCAGTCTCTGACAATGACGCCTGGCCCGGGCTGGACATTGGTGCAGAGGACTACGGACGCGTCCACATCTTTGCACCAAAAATCGTTCCTCAAGTTGTGCCGCTTTGGTTTCAGTAACGGAGAGACAGGGTAGTGTACATGACAGGATCGATCCAACACACTAGTAAAATTTGAATGAAGTTCACCTCTAGATTTACCAGGCAGCCCAAGACCTCTGGATGGAACCAGGTTTCCGCTGTTTCCAAAGCAAGCCACCCTAGCAATTGGCACGACTGACATTACGGCTCCTCTCTGGAGCTGACTTGAGACAGGCTTCTGTATGGGCACAGATTGAATCGAAATAAGACTGCCTGATTTGGAGGAGCACGTCTTACTCGGTGCCATCATGATGTGTTCACCTGGGGCACAACGTCTGCGAGAGGCCTCGTGGGAGCATCGATCCCGTTCGACGGTTCGGGGCCAGTCCGTGCGAGACTCTTTCCCAAGAGAATGAAAACCTCGCTTCTCCAGCCCAAAAGAAGCCGTCCTTGCGCAAAGCCTCCGCCGAAGGCTCCAATTTGGTCTATCGGAGTTGACCAGTCGATCAACGCGCGCCCTGACAGCCTTTTTGATCGGCCCAAGCACACAAGAGCGACGTCATAAGAGCCATTGACATAGCCGAACCACAGTACCTAATCACTCCTCTTTGCTCTTTCTCCTCTTATTTCGCATCTAAACCAGAGTATAAGACATCTGTACTGCGCGCTCAGGCACTGTGTGCCTGATATCCATGTCCTAGCTGACTAGAGCAACGGCATCCACCGTGTCAAGGCTCATGGCATAACACACCGTCGCCGACATCGAAAAACGTTAAAGCCTCACGAGAGTTTGCTCGCTACGTAAAACAACAATGAGGTAAGGAAACTAGTTCCGTTCATATTTCATATATAGCCTAAGCTATATATAATATACCTTTATATAAGGTTTACTTTCAGACTATATTGGTCTTTGCCGTATACCTGCTTCGCTGTATCCCTGGTTGACGTATCGTTAGGATTGGTTCTCGCTAGTCTTATCTATGTGGTTGTTCGAGTCACTCATTCTTCTTTTTAACTCTTGGTCTTCAAGTGATTAGCATTGTATGAAGGGACCATATATGCCTTCGGATGTTTAGGGATCAAGAACGAAGCCACTTAGTACTTGATCCTCAGCTTCATAGCCTACCCTGTGAATGACACAAACTTCCGTTCACCTTGATTTGTTTTCACCTCCGCCTTTGGAGTGTGCCCGAGTCCATTGGACGAGATCACATGCAAGGCATATTGAGCATCGCAGTAGCATTCTGTGCTATTTGATTGCTCAAATTGAAGCAAGACAAGCATATGTGGGCGCAGCACCCAGCATTTTGCAGAGCGTACAGGCTTGCAGGATTCCTTAGGGTCGCACATTTTTGCATTCGCGATCAAGTCTGTGTTCCTTACCTCGATACTACCCTGATCAAAAATTCAATAAACCGCACATTCACACAATTCATGGGGGTTGTCTCGTAGTGTTAATGTTCTCTGACTGCAGATTGGCCAATGAGAATGACGAAACTGTCGTCACACCTTCGAGCTCATCCTGGGCGTGCTGGCCGGTATCAAGTCCCATGACCCAGCCGTAACACTGCTGAAAAACCTGGTGATATCGGGCCTGGCCTTTGGTGGTCTTCACAACTCCGTGGCAGTGTTGACTTCCAAGGTTGGATTAGCCCCCGCTCGTCTCCAGGCATTTGGGGTCTTCACCACAAGGTATTGCTCATCTACCAACCACTCACTTTTGCTTCCTCATCTGGCAAAGCGGTGTCTCGGGAGGCGGGTCCCACTTGAGAACGAATGATGCCTCCCTGTGCGGAGAATCCGGGTCTTTGAGGATTTGAACGACATCCCGGTCGATTATGTTAGGCTAAAGAGCGCTAAATCACCTCTAGTATCGTTCGCCTCCAGAGCATGTTCTGGTCATGTCTCATCACTTTCTCTGCAAACTTCCAAGTGCAAGCCATGCTCAGTGAGCCGAAAAAGCACGCCCAAAAAAGCCACGCCCTGTATGCTGTGTGTGTGTTTTCAGTGTTCTACAGTCCGAAAGCTGTGGGGTTCTCCCGCTCGGGTCCTAACCCGTGGTCCCTCCTCCACCGTCTCTTCTACCGCAACACCACACCGCACAGGCATCCCGCAGCCCTGAAGTAACCACCAGCGAAGCCAAACAATGACTGTCCGCCACCCTTTTCTGAGTCTGCAGCCAGACGAGATCCAACTTACCACCGACGCAGTTCATGCTAAGCATCCTGGCGAGGAGTTACTCATCCGGGTAATCGGCATTAAGGAACCAGCCAAGTCAGAATGTGTCGCCTTTATTCAAGGCAGAGGCCCGGCTCCGTCACGACGGACTTATGTGTCATATCAGCTCAAGGGCGAGGCCACCGTTTTCGAGGATATAATCGAGCTATCGACCGGCGAGACTGTCAAAGCCCGCAACCTGGGCACGGCATGCTACCCCCCAGCAACCAACATCGACGTGAGCACCATTGCCCCTTCTCCTTTCACGGTCCCACCCCTCTTCCACGGCTGGGGATGCTCCAGAAATTACTGCTTTGGGGACTTTAGCAGGTGGTTGACGCGTAATAGATGCATCGCCTTGAGGATATTGTCATGAACGACCCCCTAGTCCTAGCTGAGATCGCACGGCTCAAGCTGCCCGAGGGTGCTGTCGTCCAACCTGAGCCGTGGCCGTATGGGACCGAGTCGGCAACACCTGAAAGGCGTCAGTACCAGGTTTGGATGTTTCTTAAGCCGCTGAATCCCATTGCACGAGACCACCCATCAGGCAACCACTTCGCCCATCCCCTAGACTTTTCAGCGGTAGTAGACGACCTCACCATGAAGGTAATACGCATCGACAGACTGCCAATGAAGCCGGACGAGGTCTTTGTCGACAACGAGGCAGCTGAAAACAGGCCATGGCAGCCCAACCCGGATGTAGAGTATGCCTCGGAGTTCCAGCCCAAACTGCGCGAAGATCTCAAGCCCATCTGCATCAGCCAGCCTGATGGCGTTAGCTTCCGCGTCTCAGAGGACGAGGTAGTTGACTGGCAGAATTGGCGATTCCATCTCGATTTCAATTGGCGTGAGGGTGTCGTCCTACGCGATGTCACGTATGGCGGCAGGCCAGTCTTCTACCGACTTTCCCTTGCCGAGATGACTGTGCCGTATGGCGACCCACGTATCCCGTATCATAGGAAGAGTGCCTATGATCTTGGCGAAGGCGGTGCAGGCTGTACAGCGAACAACCTGGAGCTGGGATGTGACTGTCTCGGTGCTATTCGATACTTTGATCGGTGGATGAGTGATCACAAGGGAAAACCGCTGACACTTAAAAATGCAATTTGTATGCATGAGGTGGACAATGGAATCGGATGGAAGCACACGAATTACCGCACTGGGCGAGCGGAAGTCACACGCAGCCGCGAACTCGTCATCCAGACTGTTAGTGTCTAGGAATCACACCCACGGACTCCATTCGCTAACAATGAATAGATCATGACCATCTCAAACTACGAATACATTCTCCAATGGGTCTTCGATACTGCTGCTAACATCCATTATGAAGTTAGGGCCACCGGAATCAGTAAGCAGCCCTTGGAAACAGTCTTTGCCCCTCCAAGAGAAAACAGACACTTTTCATCCTGTACAATAAAGACATTACAGTCTTTAAATTTGGTCCAAGGCTATGGCCACATTGTGGCCCACTTCTTGCCTTGTTGGCGCGAAGGTACTTGTTTGGTTCTTTGACAGCTGACTCCGCATGCTGTAGTGTCTCTCGTTCCAGCAGACCAGAATGTGGACCACGCCGACATCAATTACGGAGTCATGGTTTCTCCAGGCGTGATGGCTCCTATTCATCAGCATATATTCTGCCTTCGTCTCGACCCAGCTATCGACTCCTACAATGAAAGCGCAATAGTGTACGAGGACGTCAAGCGCATGGGCTGGAATGCGGCGACGAATCCTTTTGGAGTGGCGTTCGGCGTCGAGTCAACCGCCGTAGAGAAGGAGTCCTTCCTTGATCTCGACTCACGCCTCAATCGCGCCGTCAAGATGATCAATCCCTCCCGGAAGAACCGGGCATCGCACAAGCCCGCTGGGTATAAGGTCGTGATTCCCCAGACCCAGCTGCAGCTCGCCGAGCCTGGGTCGCTGCACGGCATGAGGGCTGAGTTCGCAGACCACCATTTCTACTTCACCAAGCAGCACGAAGATGAGCTATATCCGGCTGGAGATTTCCCGTGGCAGAGTGTTGGCGGTAGGGGGCTACGAACCTGGGCGGAGCGGAAGAGTGCTATCGGGCCGGGCGAGGGCGTAGTATGGTGCACGTTTGGCTTTACGCATGTCCCTAGGCCCGAGGACTGGCCTGTGATGCCTGTTGAAGCCTTCAGGGTGGGACTAAAACCCGTGAACTTTTTCGAGAAGAACCCGGCTTTGGACGTGCCGCCCAGTCATCTGTCCAAGAACAAGAGCGTTGAGGTTGCAAGGTCACAGAGAGAGCTGCAGTTGAGGTCGGCTAACTATTGTGGGGTTCCTTGAGAGGGTGCTGAAACTGCGTTCTGAAGTTAGGACTTTGTTCGAAGGCCTCGTGAATGTGTTGAGCCGTGAGCCAAGCACATCCTGGGGCACCTCATGTCATCCTGCTTCATTTACGTCTTATAGACGTACCACTAAATGCATTTGACAGTTTGACGTTAAAACTTGACAATCAGGGCAAATTCCCATGTGAGGGACACTTTACTCGCATCCATTTACCAGGCGAAGAACAGCTAGCCTGGCAAGCGATCAGTCAAGAAAGGCTCTCCGAGCACATCGTGTCCAAGTACTCCTGGGTCAAGAGTTGTATAGCAGTCAATGTTAATGCATGCTACAGCCGTGATCTTTTGCAGTTTGTCAGAAAATGCTGTCTGCAATCACAGGCTTAAGGTCTCCGACATGAGATCTCATCTGGTGTGTACCATTTCGCTGACGCCAGCAGCATCTACTCGATAGGCTTTGATGGACCTGGCACAGCTCAGAGTTATGGATCACGATACATACCGGCACTTTGTGCGATGCAACCAGATGGACCCAAGCTTGGTCATAGACCCTAAACAACCGTTTGTGGCTGCCCAATCCAATCAAGCTGCGTCTTGACGGACTTCAGGACTCCGCTTCTGATCACTGCACGACCGCCCGTCCAAAACAGCCCGGCCTATGATGGCGATAATAGCAATATCTGGTTCTGAGTCCAAGGCCTTGAGGACGCTTCGTAGCCCGTGCTCCAGGTATCCACTCCAAAATTGAGTCTTTCCAGGCTCAAGGAGAAAGTGATATGAAAGCTGGCCACCGTCAGACTCGGAGAAGAGATGCCGCTTTCCATCACTCGTGAAGTCTATCAACAATACATCTCCGCGTCTAAAATTTCTTTTGGAACGAGATCTCCGAGCCGCAAGGGGGAACATTCCATGCCGTAGATGATTTCAAGCGCGCAGCTTCAGGGCCCGGCCACTATCGATCACAACTGGATTCTGTCTGGGCGGGCAGGGCCTGAAGCAATCAGGGCCAAATATCATTGAATCTAGTCAGGCATTCACCTCATAGAGAGATCGTGTGAACGCAGAGAGTAGGTGCGTCCGTTTTCTTGGTAGTTCACTGGTCTCGGTTCTATTCCGTGTACGTCCGAAGCTTCGTAGTTCAATTGACATGGACTGTCATGGCACCTGGGCTGCAAATCAGTCATCAGGCTGTGCCACAGTAGCAAGTTACCCTACAGGACGACCCATATGATAGAATTGAAAAACCAAGAGAATAGAGATTCACACAGGAGAAACAGATAGTACATAGTTATATTTTTAGAGACGTGGTGGTGTTATGGTAATAGTATATGTGATGACCATCTGACCGCTGGTGCCGCAAGGAAGCCACAAGAGGGTAATTTTCCCAAGAGCCTCTGAAGACGGACAATATTGGAAGTGATGCTCGAATAACATTTGGCAATCCCACAAAACCCCTGCCACTGTTTTGCAGTCCATGGCCTTCAAAACCGATGAGATGGTTGTCACTGGCATCATGTGGGCATGATGCATGAAACAATGTTCTTGGCATGGAAACACTTCGGGCCACTGAACGGACGAGCTGTTGCTGGGCGGACCGGACGTGGCAGCCCCTTAGCGACGGCCAGCGGATCTATATCCGAGGCAAACAAGCCTTTCCCATCTAAATTGAGCCGCCCTCCTGTTTCAGCAGCCGGTATTGGGATGCACCCCTGAGCTTTTGCGGGGCTTGGTACCCAGTGACCGCACCGCAACCACCCACTGGCGGCCCCGCTTGCCCTATGCGTTCGATTGAAATCAGTGACCTCGGCCGCACGGCAATTTATCCGACGCCCTGGAGCTGGGACACGCCTGGTAGCGTCGCACGCTACCATCTGACTGCCACTGCAGTAAATGAAAGTGCATGCGGCTCAGTGTGGTACACCAATACGATGGCGGAGTGGCCGGGGCGCGTGGATCCACGCGCAGCACTTCGGACCAGACTCCGAATCAAGGCGGCCTTTTGCGTCCGGGGTCTAACTTTAATATTGATCAAGGGTGATGGGTATTAATCAGGAGCCCGAGGTTCACCGCAGAAGCCCGGCTGGAATATAAGATGATGCTTCCAACCATCCTCTCCATTTGGTCGACATCTTCACAACACCGCACGCATTCATTCTCCAGCCAATATGCTCGTCAAATCCTTCCTCGCCCTCGTGGCCGCCACTGGCGCATTCGCCGCCCCGGCCGTAGACGGTGCCTCCTCATTCCAGCAGCTCGTGGATCGCTCGACCCCCACCGGCACGGGCACCAACAACGGTTTCTTCTACTCCTTTTACAACTCTGGCGACAGCAGCTCGGTGACGTACAACAACAAGGCTGCGGGCGAGTTCAGCGTGGACTGGACGAACTGCGACAACTTTGTTGCTGGCAAGGGATGGGCGACTGGCAGTGACCGTTCCATCAAGTACAGCGGCACGTGGGACGCGGCAAAGGTCAACAGCTACGTCTCTGTCTACGGCTGGACGACGAGCCCTCTCGTTGAGTATTACATCGTCGAGAGCTTCGGCGACTACAACCCCAGCTCAGGAGGTGAGTCGGAAGAAAGACAGCGGGCACGTCGCAAGGCGCATGGACAAGGCAACTGACAGACACCAAACAGCCTCCAAGATCTCCTCGGTCACCACCGACGGCGACACGTATGACATCTACAAGACCCAACGCGTCAATCAGCCCAGCATTCAGGGCACCGCCACATTCGACCAGTACTGGTCTGTCCGCCGCAACCACCGCGTCGGCGGCACCGTTACTGTCAAGAACCACTTTGATGCTTGGGCGAAGGCGGGCCTGAACCTCGGCTCGCATAACTACCAGATCCTCGCGGTCGAGGGCTACAAGAGCAGTGGATCCGCTGATATCACCGTCTCCGCTGCTTAAGCAACCCATCGATTTGGGCGACTGACGGAGTCTGGACTGGACGGGCTTGCTCCGGAATCGAAGCGATGTGCTCACTCTTCATGTACCTACTTAGCCCGATACGGTTTGTAAATATAAACTTGTGCACTGGCGCATCAAATTCGTTTGTCCCAGTGCCACGATTTTCAACTGCTCTATTAGTGCAAAATTGTGACGCCACACTCTTGCCATAGGCACGTGTACTATATCGTGACACCCTGGGACTGAGGTAATTGGAGTAATTGCCAATATAAAGATTACAATCGGCAGGAGCTGATACTGCTGATCTTGCGGGGACTACCCCGATAATCTGAAATGTAAGAATACAGCTCAACAGTCTAACTCATTCTAAAAGCAAACTCCTGCAGCTTAAACTTACCTTTCACTTTTCTTTTACTTTAATCTGGGCTAAATTAGTGCTGCAACATGAAGTGAACTAGTTTAGAAATTAGCTAATCGAAATCTTCCTCCACCTCGTTATGTAAACTAGTTCCGTTTCTATTCTGTATATAGCCTGAGCCGTACGCAGCGCCTTCATACAGTCGTAAACGCTCAAGACCCAGCGTTTAAAAGAACATACGATGCGTTTATGCAAAGTTTGGAATATTCCTATCGAAAATAAAAATTTTACTATAATCTATATTATTCTCAGGGTAGATGTTCCGATTCGTGGTAGGCACTCCTCGCGTTCCTATATTCGTGGTAACGTGCGAGTGAAAGCTCTGTGCTTGTCACGGCACGGGCTCATGTACTGGTAGAAATAACCAAGTGGCGGATGGGTCATTATGGTCTTTCGGCCGAGCGGGCTGTTTGATTAGCAGTCACAAGGTCAAGCCGTCTCACTATGAAAGTAAAACCTTTGACAGTCCAACTTATAGGCAAGAACAAGAGATTTGAGATAATTAAACACGCAAGTCTCAACGACCCCGTCAGGGGCAGGCTGAGTCGTATGGATATTTCGGACTACTTAGAGGCGCCGACGACTATCTGGAGGCGTCGAGCGCGCTGTATGCATACAGAAACACAGTGGAAACACGCTAGTCTTACATAGAAACATGACATGAAGCATCAACTTAAGGGACTTGATTCCTGCAGTATTCGCAATAAAGAACTCGCGGCATACGCACCGACGAACAAAAGACGAAAAGCGGCACGAGGAACTTGAACAATGGTTGCAGCCAGCTATTCAGGTGAGTGCCGCTACTTGAGCGCCCATCACGGGCAGCTCTTGGGACGCCACACATGCCTAGGAAATGGGCGCTGAGCCCCGGAGCACCACCTGGTCTGTTTCGGTGTACCCTGAACATTTGAGCTCTGGTTAGTGTATTTCGAGGTCGTGAATCTAGCCGTAGAAGAAGTGCCTGCCGCAGCGACAATAAACACTTGAGCATCCTCCTCTAATCTTCTCGACAAACATCCTGCAGCGGGGACAGCGTTTCCAGCCTTTGCGCTTTGCCATGACTATCAACTTGCGGTCATTGCTGACCACCGTCATCCTTTCCTTGCCTGCATCGCACTTCCCATCCTTGCTCCGGTGTGTGTGCCAGCCTTTGCGGCAACGACAACATGTCAGCCGCTGGCATTGTGGACAAGCGGCCCTGGCCTTAGTTCTGTCTCCCAAGGGGATGAAGCTACCGCATAGCCTGCGGTAGCAATAAAGTTTGTCTCTCGGACTTGTCTCGAACTCCTCTAACTTTTTCAAGTACATGTTCCAGTCACGCTTGTTGATAAATACTTCGGATTCCTTTCTTACGGACTCGGAAACCCTGAGTGGATTGAAGTCTCGACTCTCAGCAAACGTGGGGGCTTCCTGCTCATCCGGCAGCGCAATCTCCATCTTTGAGCCCCGCTCATAGCCCGGCTCAAATTCTGGCTTCGGATGTGGTTTCTTCTCAATGATAGCCTTGAAGTACTTCAGCGGGATTTGTTCTTCGTGGCAGCATTGAAACCTGTGGAACGTATTATTGGAGATGGCAAACTTGAATGTTCTTGCCAGACATGTCTTACACCACCGGTGCCCGCATGGGAGCTCTTGGAGGCTCAGATCTGGATTTGAAGATGTGTCCAGCCCGCACGGCAGGCAGACATCTGTACGATCCATCTCTGCAACGGGTACTCGGTCTACTCTCCTCTGGCTGATGTTTGCGATTATCGACGACCGGCTGGGGACATTAGTCTGGTACTCCACGTCTGGCTTGACAATTGATATAGGCTCCACGTTCCTGGTGATGTGCTTCTTTTGAAGCTTCTTGAATATTTCGTCTTCGCTGTCACTATCGTGGCTGCTTCGCTCGTCGCCGCTTTGCTCATCGCCCTCGTGAATTCTTACATGAGCGGCAAGCACTTCAGCGCTGTAGTAAGCACCGAATACAGGCTCCTCTTCTCGAATTTTGGCCATGTTTCCGAATATTAAAGTAATTCCGGCGATTAGATCTGGTACCGAATAGCTTTCGATGTATGATTCAAACACTTTGTGTGTTATATATGACTGTTGTGTTCATATATAGAGCCATGTGATTCTGCGGAGCAGAGTATCAATTTTATGCTGTGAAGCTGATGTATTGGATCATTTTCATTGTTGCACACCTGAAAAAGAATAATTGATTCATCCAAAAATATCATCTAGATTACCCATTCTTTGCAACAACAAAGCACACCGGTGCTTCTTATAAATAGTACACGGTTCAGTCTTTGTTCTGGTTGGCAAGAGAAAATTGCCTAAGATAAAGAATTCCCATATAGGCATAAGTCAGGCGCACCCAAGAAGCTCCCTTTGCTTCCATGTTCACACAGTAGGTGCAAAATGTGCTATGATTTGCAAATAATTACTCCTGCCATAGGACCTTTCGAACTTCAGTCAACTCCACCATCTCACCATCAGGCCAACTAGATAGCATATCCTCTGCCCTCTCGTTTTTGGATCTGATGACTCTTTCGGGACTGTAAAGAGGCCACTAGAGAGGTTCCAACAATTTTTGCCTTGACCCTCTGCACGATCTCATCAAGACCCTGCCCGACCAGATTAATGTGAGCTGCGCCCGCATCCCAGCTCCTTGCCTTGAGCGTGTGGCTCTTCTGGTGCTCAGATACTTCGGTTGGCAATTCATATTGAACAAATTCGAGAGTGGAGATGTGAGCGGGCTCACTGCTTCCACCTGAGTGACAAGTCTGCCAGTGTAGCAGCCCGAGCCATGTGACGTGCATGGTTGTGCCGGCTGGAGCGCCTGTGATGGCATTGTTTTGATAGCCGGGGTTCATCACCCCGGGAACTGATTGCTCCCAAACAACAGGAATGCCGATGGTGTCGTGCCAGAATCGAAGGCTATATGTCACTGTGTAGAGAGGCGGGGTAACCATTCTAGCTCGACTCCCACTTCAAACTCCTAAGTGGACCTATCCACGCACCACCCCACCAACGTACATCATTTCTTATATATAATATACAATATAAATAACTCTACATAGACAATAAAAATATATAATAAATATATATAAATAATCAAATTTTAATATAAATAATAAATATTTTTTAGTCTAAAAATAGTACTACTTATAATTATAAATCTATTTTTAGTAAATAGCTATTGTTATGGCCGCACCGGGCTGGGGGCTGAGGTGGGTGACTAAGCCAGGGCTGAGCACAGACCACCTGCAGCCTCTGAGGCCCTTAGCTATTTCAGATTAGAATTCATCGGAGGCTTCCTTTCCTCCTACTCTCTTTTCTTAGCCAGACCAGGTATTATTCGAAATTCTACAATTTTGAGCAAGACTTGAGAGCTTCGCCTCTCCTATGTCCCTCCCGTGACAGCTATTTTTATATATATCTTATTATTAAAAAATATTATAAATATAAATTAAATTCTACTAATATTAATATATTTTTAATATATATAATAAAGTTTAATACTAAATTTAAAGTAGTTCTAATATTTATTAAAGAATTATATAAGATAGACTTTTCTTCTTTTTCTTACTTTCCTTACTAATTTTATAGTAAAATACTATTTAACTTTAATTACTTATAAAAATTAGATTATTAATATATAAGTTTATCTTTTATATAATAAAAATATATTAAAAATACTTAAATTTAAATTTAAAGAGGTTTTATTAATAACTAATTTCTATAATTAAATATTTAAGATTTTAAAAAAGTAAAGTAAAATCCCCTACTTATTTTACTCTACTTTTCTTTAAGCTTAAATATTTAATTATAGAAATTAGTTACTAATAAAACTCCTTTTATTTCTAGATATATTATATATAATAAATCTTCTTATTTAATTAGTTATATTATAAAATATTTTAATTAATTTTAAATATTAAATTTAAATCTTAACTACTTCCTTAATAAATAATATAGAGATTTATTAAGATTTTAAAATTAAAGTTTACTAATTTATTTCTCCTTAAATATAATAGGTAGACTTATAAAAAATTTAATATACTATAAATTAAAATACTTTGAAATCTTAGTATACTTTTTATTATTATAGTATTTTTATAGGTTTAAATATAAAAGGGTAAAAAAGGGTCTTTTTGGTGGGAAATTGATGTGTGTTGTTGGGCCTGTGCGTGGATAGGTCCACTTACTTAAAGAATGGCTGTATGGCTTCCAGGATCTCGAAGAGAAAATAGGCTTCACACATGCGTTGGTTATATGTTTTCTGGTACAAAAAAGGTGGAGTAGGAGAGTTAAAGATTTCCTCTGATGATAGGTTGGAAGTGGTTCTCTATAAGGGGCCTAAAGGACTCATACCCTCATCCTTGCCGCGAATACTGTGGTATAGGCAACCAAGTCCATCCCATACTGGGATGGTTCAAGTTTGTTGGTGACCATTCCTACAAATTTTGCGTCACAGCAATCTCGGAAACTCTCGTGCCGTCTTCGTATCTTTGAGTTAGTTTTGAGCTGTATCACACTAATTCCTCTGCATCCTACGGGAGTAAGCTTACTCTCGATAAACACTTTCTATTACCGAACATTAGTGGCACCAGTTTACTACTTAAAACAATCTTTAAGACATAGTTTTAAAGAAACTGTGCACTCCAGGGCTGATTCCTAAGGATTCTCCATCAGCCTTCCGAACACGACAACGATTCACCAGTCATAAAATTGTGAATTTGCTTATACATTCTGATCGATCAAGAGCTTGACAATGAAACGCTTGAATCCTTTAGCGGGGGTAAAAGGCAACCTCATGGGCTCATGGAGGTTAGAGTCAGAAGGACGCGACCAGCAATCCACCATGTATGTCCGGGGTGGAATGAGTAAAGGCATTCACGGTGATTGATCTACATGTCTCCTTCATTTCAGGATCGGGTCTTGCCATACCAGGCTATAATAAAGGGTTTCATGCCTGGGTCCGCCAACAGATAGACGGTCTCTTAGTCTGAAATGATTTCCACCTAAGCAAGGACCCTGGTATAGGTTCAAAACTCTTCGCCTCTGAGAGCTAATGTCTCAAATGCCTTGATCTCTCGCACATGGAAATATAGCGTCTGCTCCAGAGCCGAGACCACACATGGGCTATGCTTTCCGCAATTTGCCGAAGTATCTATTATTATAACTTTTTATTTCGTTTCTTTAAACGTAAGGTCTTTAAGCATTACCACTACCATACCTACCCACCTTTAAACTTACCCACCTTTAGACCATATATTACATATAAATACAAATAATTTAAAATTTTATGACTTGATTAATTCTCTTTATATATATCTAATAATATTCAGCTTTATAATAATAATTATTATAAGAAGTGTTGGAATAGTAGTGGTTGAGCCGTACGCCACAGACCCTGTGAGGTCTGAGGGTTAGGTAAGCAACGTGTCTTGGCAAGGGGTTGCTTCTTTAGTTGTCTCGTACGGTGCTTCTTCCCCCGTAGCTAGTTAGCGTTATGCATCATTAATTCTATTAGATTCATCACCTACTTATCAGTACATACGTACCAAACAAAGCCCATTCAACAAGAAGTTATTTAATTCATTAGTTATTAAAATATTAACTTATTATAAAATATATAATTTACTTATTTTAAAAGAATAAATAATTTATAAGGAGTTTTTATATAAGATTATTATAAGTTTAATTTCTCTATAAAATATTAAATAAAAGTTAAAATATAGTTTAGTTTTTAAAATATTATTAATTACTTATAAGTAATTATATAACATAAGTAGAATTAAATAAATAGGTATAAGTTAAATATCCTTGCTTTGTGTATAAAACGTGGTCCGAAGGTAGGTGAGTTCGAAGGTAGGTAGGGATGGTATGTGAATGGACCGTACGCCTTCGGGATTATACGGATTAAGAACGAGACCACTACCTACAGCGGCTATCCGGTGGCTTCCATATCTCCAGAACAAGAAGTCACTATCCGCGAAAGCCCTCTCCATTCCAAGACGTCTGCGATCAGATCTCCCCACCTGCATATATGCGCGAGGCCACACCCCAAGTGATCTAATTTCCAGGAAACGAGGCTTTGAAACATGCGAAGCTAAAAACTGCTGATACCGTCGACAACTCACACGATGACGCTGAAAACATTTGGATACGAGCAAGGGACAGATTTCTGGTAGCTCCCAGACCAAGAAGTCGTTACTCCCTGCCCTAACATGTGAACCGAACAGAAAAGGGGCCGAAGGGAAGCACGGCCAAGTAAAGAGAGCTATTTTGGTCGGAACGAATTAGGCTGAGACGTCCGAGCTTATCATGATGGTCGAAGCTCAAAATCTGGAGGTGAAGGCACGTCGGCCCACGGACAGACTTCTGTGGCGGTTAATCACCCCATACTCAGGCACGAAGCTATGCAAAGCATGAGTAAACGTTTTCCCGGGATCCAGAGCAACTCAAAAAGGGCTGGCTAGACAATGGATTGCAGTGTCATTGGCTGCACGTGTGTGAGAGAGTTGCAACTGCAAACGTGCAGGGGTTTGCGCAGCGGGCGGTTGCAAGGACCACTATTCAGCAACATCAGAGGGCATCAGGAGTTACATGCTTTCGGAACATCATTCGGCCAGATTGTTGGCTATACGTGGCCCGCGCGGGTAGGGGCGATGAGTCCAGGCCACCAAGCACAATCTCAGCCAAGAGGTCGCGACGGTTTCGCAAGTACAGACGGGGAAAGTAGCTGCCACAGTATAAGCTCAATCAGGCACCTGGAAACAAGTTCCGCCGTCAGGGGGCTTCGGGAGCCTGGTGAATCGGTCTCGACCCAAGTAGTGCAAAAAGACGGTTTGTCTTTAAACCTTGTCTTGTCACATTGCCAGCATCGATAATTAATGTGGGCCGCAGGCTTGTCAATAAGCGGCTGGTTGAGGCCAAGAGCACTTCTACACCAAGTTTCTCAATGAATAGTCCTGTGGCTGTCAACCGAAAGAAGCAGACGTTCAGATTCTGGGGGCAGCAAGACAACCATGCACGTTTCAAAATATCAATGTGGTCTCCTGTGATGATTTGACTCCCTTACATTTTCAATGCTGGTTATCTGCGGCGCCAGGTGTATTAAGTACCTATTCAACTATGTTACAAAGCAACATTGAGCTCCTGCACAGAAGTTCCTCCCATCACACTTCGTATGCTACGCCACAAAGTTACGGGCCACCTTTCCCCGCGACTTCTGAGTTTGTACATCAGAAGACGGCTCCCGCTTTGCAAAAGGTATGCCGAAGAATCCAGGCGGAGGTCCAGGCGGAGGTCCAGCCGGTGGGGGCCCTACGAACCCCGGAGGAGGGCCTTGAGGTGCTGCCGGTGCCACCGGTGGTGCAAGACCTCCGAGTAAGAAGCCAATCAAGGCTGGATCCACATCCGGATCAGGATCCTGCTTTGGAGGAGTCGCTGGGGCAGGTGCAGGCACAAACGCAGGCGCCGTCGCTGGGGGAGGGGGCAAACCTCCTCCGCCGCCGCCAGCAAAACCTCCCATGTTCAACCGAATAACATCGAATTGCTGATCTCGTACCCAGGTCAAGCTGGTAGTCGTCGGGTCACCCTTGACATGGCACTCCGAGTTGACCTTGTCAAACACGGCGTTTGTGCAGGTTGCCGTCTGGGCACACAGCTCTGCACAGGATTCGGTGCTCGCGGCTCCGGTGACGGAGGCGCTGTCGCCCCGGAAGTCCGTATTCTCACAGATCAGAAATTGGGCTCCAGTGATTGTGTTGAGTGCTTGGTCCCCAGAAGGGCACTGAGAGAGTGCGGCGCCCGCCGCGCCAGTTCCTGGGTTGGCAGGAGGAGGAGCGCCCTGTCCAGCACCCGTCCGGGAGGCGCTCTTCACGATTGTGCTGAACTGACTGTCTTGGACCCAGGTGAGGGCGCCGGGCTGGTTGGACTTGAAGTGACAAATGGCGTTTTCATTGTCGTACACGGCGCGCACGCACTGCCCGCCCTGAGCATCACACATCTGTACGCATGCTTGCAGGCTACCAACATCCTGGAGAACTTGATCGGAGGGTCCACGGTAGTCGGTGCTTGCGCAGACGGCATATGAAGCCCCGCTGGGGCTGCTGACCGTTCTGACCTGCGAGGGACATGAAGTGATGGAGGTCTGAGAAAGAGCAAGCCCGGCGAAGGCGGCAATGGTGGCAAGAGCCTTCTGGAGAAAATTACATCGAGTCATTGCTGTGGCAGCGAATTTTGCTGGGTGAGGTGTTGGTGAGACTGCTGAATTAGGGCGACCAAAACCTCGTACGGAGGGTCGAGGTCAAAGACATTTAATAGTCCTGGAAATGACCCCACCAGTCCAGATAGCAGTGCAGCATTGACCGGACCGCTCAAGAGGCACTGCAACGCATCGCGAAGTCAAATCCGGTGCCCATTATCGATCTTGGCGATAGGCTCGACCGTCTCATGGTGTTGTGGCTCAGACAAGAAACAAACTTCGGGATGTTGCAGAAACACCAGCCATCCGATGTTCTGATTGAACAGAGGCCATGCAGCTTCCGTTTATCGATTCCAATCCAACGGGCAAACACACAGCTCGTTTCGATGGGTTACCTGAGGACTTGGCCCCCGAGCTTGTAAGGCGGTCCACTCGATGAGCGCATTGTGGGTGCTAACAAGGTGGTTAGGCTTGCACTGGTCCACCGCGCGCTCCAGCCGCTCGGCTCTGCCAAGCCATATCCACAGGTTTTAGTGACCAGATTATAGTATTGCGATTGGTGAAGCCTCTCCGCCGTTGAAAAGTATCGCGGATACGCCGGAGTAAAATCTGTGGAATGGCTCCAGGCGGTCGCCCGGCTGGCATCGCCTTTCGTGAGGCTTGATCCAACCAAACTAGATTTGGCCTCTGGATGTGGCAATTCGAGACAGTATTGTTCTATAGCCCGAGAGCGAGGTACTTCGAATCAGATGCGTGACCTGCTCAAAGCTCTTGTGTAGCGGAAGTGCTAAGGCCAATTCTCAGCGAAGTAATAACACAGGCAACCAGCCGTCGGCGTGCAGGCCAAGAATGCCCGTTGCGTCTAGACAACAGAGTATGCTTTCCGTCTCCTGCTTAGCTCTCAAGGCCTTTTGGGTTGTTTGTCACATTTTCTGTCCGGGAAAGTCCTCTTAGCACTACCAGGTGCTCATCACCGTCGGCATCGAAACGGAGGCTCGGTGGAAATGTTTGGGAAGGTCAGGACCATTTCATGATTGAGGCTGGGTTGGCCTAGGTTAACTCGAAACCCTATGCATCGATTCCAGATTTTCAGAAATATGGATTGATGATTCCCAATACTGTTCTTCTTATGCGTATTCGACCACACTGATGCCTGCCTGATTGATCGGTAGAAGTCACGGGGACAATGGTGATTCTCAACAGCACCGGCAAGGGTACAAGTACCTGATAGGGCAGACGAGAAAGGCAGAAAGAACAGACGTAGAGTATCCTCATTTAGCACAGCAGGCTCCAACCTCTTCAACGCGGACGAGCCTAGGCAAGTCGTTGTCAGCGAGTGACAGGGATATATGACAAAGGCGAGGTTCGGCCTTGTTGGTATCCTGCCGTCCTCTTTGAGTGCTTGAGTGCCTCTGCTCCCATAAGCTGAATATTGTGGGCGTATAAAGCTGGGAATATCGTCTTGACAATCCAGAGTTGGGTGGGCTCGACGGTGCGAATCTGGAATGGAACTCGTGACAAGCAGATGGGCCGGAGGATGACGGTTGCCTATCCATACAGGGCTCGTGTGAGGTAGGTCCGTTGATTGACTCAGGAGTCATGCGGACTCGAGGCTTTGGCTTCGAGGAACTGGGACTAGGTCGTGTGTAGTGAATCGATATTGGAGAGTGTTGGTAGAGCAGGACAGAGCTGCGATGGTGGTGCCAGCGAGGCGAGGCCGTGCCAATAGGGCATTCCCAGCGATGGATCTCTTTCCTGATGACGATGAGCAGAGAGGGGATCCAGACTTCCCAGGCCAATCAAGTGCTGCGAGACTCACCTTGAAGATAACACGATCCCTCGGAGGAGCACCAAGGCAGGCAATGTGCCAAGATCAGAGGCATTTGTCGTCTGGGCTCTACCGCCAGTGCTGGATCAGAACCGCCCAGGTGCATGTGGATCAAGAACGAAGCCAGCTTCAGATAGCAGGGAAGGAGCCAGCGCGCTCAGGGGCAGCCGCAACAGGCAGGAGCGTGAGACAAGAGCCTCGCGAGCACCTTCATTACCTGCAAGCGGTGGAAGAGAAGGCGTAGATTTCATAAAGACATTGTATGGTATGGGCGCCCGTGGGGCCTGGAATCCGTCTTCAACTTAGCCAACACGGAACCTGCTTCCGCTTGGGACTGCTGCTTGCGGTGAGGCTCGCAGGGTATCATTCTCAGTCTATCATGACCTGTCTTGAGCATGTCGACGCCACTTTGACGCCTAGGAACCACAGGGCCTCCCTCGCTATTCCTCCAGCTCAGAGAGCACATCGCTCAGCCGACACGTATCACGATATCAACACTGTTCCATGACCTCGTCCCCTTCCACGACCTCGTCCCCTTCCATGACCTCGTCCCCTTCCACGTCCTTGTCCCCTTCCACGACCTCGTCCACGTCCTCTTCCACGACCTCGCCCTCTTCCACGACCACGTCCTCTTCCACGACCACGTCCTCTTCCACGACCTCGCCCTCTTCCACGACCTCGCCCTCTTCCACGACCTCGTCCTCGCCCTCACCGCCCGTGCCGTACCGACTGCCTGGCAGAAAAACCTCCGAGCAGCCCTGCCGCCCCCTTCGATACGTCGACCAGACGCGTGACGAACACGAACATCGTATCGGACCTTCTGAGCCTTTCCACGAACTAGCCCGCCTCACATTTGTCAAACAATGTCTGGATCGGGAATAATTCAGAGGTGGACCCACAGCCCCATCCGGTTCCCTGTGGTTGCGCCGGGCTGGTTGGCTGGAGTGCGGCCCTCGGACCTGCTTTGTCCTTTGTATAGCCTCACCTCCTTGCCTTTTTCGGCCCGAGGCTACCGACTTTGTCATCACTGTCGTCACTGACCAGAAATTCGTCCCTTCACGCGTCGACTGTGTATCGGACGCGTCAGATCAGTCAGATCGCGTTTGCAGCCAGGACGGCCACAGAGCAGACTATATAAAGGTCGTCTCCTCCCCCGGGGATGCGAAGCAGAACTTCCTCCTTTCCTCTTTTTTTCTCTTCACCCACACCAGGTCACATCGCCATCACACATCACACATCACACAATGCCTCCATCAACTCCCATCAAACACACATGCGTCGGCTCTTTGCAGTCCCAGGTTCATGTCCTGGCCCCCTATACACCAGCATCCCTTAAGAAAATCACCAAAAAAAGTTCAAAAACCACAAAACCACAAAAAAACAGTTTCCTTGCTTGTTCATTTAACGTCACTGATGGATCTACAGACTCAACACCACATATGCGCCCTCAGATGGCCACAGACACCATTTTTACCCCCAACGCAGCACACTCTTTCACTGTTTCTGATGTTTCCCCCATTGCACCAGCCGCTCCTGACGCGCCTCTTCGTCGCCAGGGAGTCGCCCACCCTCGTTTTGCTGCTTTTGACAGCTCCCTTGAGTTTGTTCGTCCCACGCTACATCTTACCCCCTTGACGCGCAGGCTTCAGTTTGCTGCTGTCTATCGCCGCTTGGCGGTGTCCCCTCCTTCCCCGGGCTCCTCGAGCTCATCTGATTCACTCTCTTTCCCACTGGCTCCCCAGTCCCCCTCGCTCTCTGGATTCTCGGGCAGTTCCCGATCCAGCCCCCCTCGTTTTGTCAACCAACTGACCCACGATCTTTCCCTTTGTCCTCAAGATGAGTTTGTGCGCTGGAAGGCCAGCCTTGCCTTGGCCTCTGGGAAACTGGAGGCCACTGACACTTGGGTTTCCAACCTTGCCTCTCCCTTCTCTTGCGAATCCGCCGTTGTCAGCCCAGTGGCTTCATCGGTCAACGACCCCTGGTCCCCTCGCTCTTTCAGCACAGTCACAGTCGCTTCAGACTCTCCGCTCGCTCACCGGTATCGTCTTCCAATGGTCCCCACAGAACAACCATGCACTCTTCTCGGAATGCTCGCTGGCAAGCGATTCTTGAGATTCTCATCCTACCTCAAGCAGGCATACATCAACACTCTCCATCGGGATGACCCCGAACATTCTTTGCAGACCCCAGACAACCTCGCAAGGACAGTGTCCCTCCACAAGTGGATCACAGACATTCCAACTCCAGTCACTCCTTCGCCAGTCCAGGCACGTACCAGCATTTCCTCTTCCCCGTCGCTCTTTTCTTTGCCCATGTCGCCCATGTCGCCTTCTATTTCCATCCCCTCGGGTTCTCCGACAGACTCGCTGGCTTTCCTTTCCCAGGACTCGTCGCCAGTGGCGTCGCCCTCCGTTCGCTCGCCCCTTGCGGCCTCCACTCGTTCAGAACAACCTTCTCCTGTCGTTGAAGTTGAATCCCCACAGAACCCCAATCTGACTGACGCTCTTGTGAAGCTCAAGGAGCTGATCGAGGCCGGTCCTCCTGTCGCTCGTTCTTGCTCCTCTTCGCGTGTTGTATCACCAGTTGCCTCGCCAGTTGGCGTTTCTTCCTCGCCCCTTGTGTCGCCTGCTCTTAGCACTCGTTTTGTTCTTCCTGCCACTCGCTCGCTTAAGCGCAAGCTTCCTCTGGATGCTTCGCCACCTCCTCGCCGCGTTCGCCCGGCTGTCACTCGCTTTGAAGCCCCCACCCCTGTTTTTCATTTTGCCCCCGCTCTTCCAGAGTCTGTTCCTTCATTCCCTGTTGATATTCCGGCCATGCCGGGCACGTTCCCTACCGATTTCCCCACAGAGATCCGCCTCGGACCTACTACAGTCACTCGCTCTTCCACCTCGTCATTCCTTCCCTGGAAGGCGATTGGTATCGCTGTGGGCGCTTTTGCTCTCGGCGTCGCCGTCTCTCGTTATCTGTTTTAGTCACTTGCTTTTCTTGCACGCACACTCGGGTCACACTTACACTCTTCTCTCACCTACCCTCTCGGGGTATCACATTCTTTCGGCATTGGGCTTGTTTCTGGTTGTCTTCCACTCTGTTGTCTGTTTTTCTCCCCCACATGTTTCGCATTTTCTGCTTCTGCTTCTGCTTCTGCTTCTGCTTCTGCTTCTTCTGGTCTTGGCTCTTGGTCTCCTCTTCTTGCTTTGTGTTGCATTGTTGACACGTCATTCTTTTCGCATCTCGTGCACCTTTCACTCTTTTTAGCTAACAACTAACGTCAGCCCAGTTCGGAAGACGGTCGGCGGCGTCGAGCCCGAACGAAACCTTGGTAAGTGCTCCCCGCCCCTGTTGTTTACTGACAGTGTTTCTAGGCGGCAGCGGCCATAATTCAGGGCTGTCTGTCTTGTCATCAAAATATATTTATCTCAGGTAGGTGGTCTCTTATTTCGCAACGTCCGTGTTGCCTCTCGATTATGCATTATGCATTTGCCGCGTCCCAGTGGATCAACTTTACTCGTGTGTTTCCAGCCGAAACTTGCATGAATATATATATATCTATCTGTATTTCCCGCGTTCCCCAGACAGCAAAGACTTTCAAGTAGCAGTTCTATGGAAGCATACCCAGGGCGGGCGTGACAAGTGTTATGTACATGCAGATGAAATGGCCTCTGCCACAGGTGATAGGCAATTGTCCGTTTGTGGACCTTAGATGGTGAACTTCGCGCTGCCCTTGATGTCTCTTGAGCTAGAGCCCACCGAGAACGTGTATTCCCCGTCGGCCACAGCCCATTTTCCAGCCGCAACGTCGTAGTAGCTCACATCCCGTCTCCTCAAGCTGAAGGTAACGGGTGCGCTCTGGCCCGGCTTGATGTTGACCTTCTCAAACCCACGGAGGACCCGAACTGGCTGTCCCGCCTCGTCAGGGAAAGTGACGTACAGCTGAGCAACCTCGGCACCCTCAACGGCACCAGTGTTGCTCACGCTCGTGGTGACCTGAATCACCGGATCCCACAAGTCCCGAGGTCCCCCCAGTCCCAACACACCAGTCGCATACTTGGATGCCAGGGCTGACGAGTTGGTTGCCTTGACGTCTACCTTTCCATCAAAAGAGAAAGTGGTGTAGCTCAAGCCATATCCGAACTCGAAACGTGGTGTAATGTTCTTAGCATCAAACCAGCGATAATCCACGAACACGCCCTCGGTGAAGTCGCACTCGTAGTCGGTCGAGGTGCAGATGCCGTTGGCGTAGTCCGACTCGTTCTTGGGTATGGAATATGTCAATTTCCCGGACGGGTTGACATCGCCGTAGAGCACGTCAGCAATTGCGTTACCGCTCTCCTGGCCGAGAAGGCCACCGTATACCACCGCCGTGATGTTCTCGTGCTCCACCCAGCCATCGACGAGACGCGGGCCCACAGTGTTGACCACGACCACTGTGTTGTTGCAGTTGTCCGCGACTTTCGACACGAGGGCATCCTGTTCCGCGTCCGAAAGCTCGGTCCGGTCTGCACCCTCACCCGAGTCAGCATTGATAAACACGAGGCAGACAGCCGAATTCGCGGCGTAGTCCTCGATGGACTGATCTACGCCCGTCCCGCCCCCTATGCCCGCGATGCCTCCTCCTCCTCCTGCTCCTCCTCCGCCGCCGCCGCCGCCTGGCATCATCGTGCTGCTGTTGCCGCCGCCATCGCCTGGGAATGAGCCCGTGTCGTTGCCGCTCCCGAATCCGCCTCCGTCGCCCATGCCGCCGCCGCCAAGGCCCCCGGTGGAACTGGATGTAAAGGTGTTGTTCAGGATCCACCAGATCATGCCTCCATTCTGAGACTGGCGAAGCGTGAGTGCCATTTGTGGGGTGATGAGGTACGGGAAAGAAGCCTGGCCGGACCCGCCCGCGGTGGCGAGATGGCCCTGGTAGGTGTCATCGGTGCCCGAGACACCAAAGGGCTGGTTAGGACCGGCCATCGCCGGACCAGCGTGCGCGCCGAATACGGACATGGTGCGGGGGCTTCTGAGCGGAAGCACGCCGTCATTCTTGAGCAGCACCATAGACTCAGCGCCAACCTTGCGGATGAGCTGGGCGTGGTCGCCGCGCACGTCGCGGTACTCGGTGGTCTCGGCCTCGGCAGGGATCTTGCCATTATCCAGGCCGGCGAAATAAAAGGGCAGCACGACACGTACGGCCGCGTCGTCCAGTCTTTCAATTGTCGTACTCCCGTTTGCGATGCCGTCCTCGAGGATGTTCTCGGTCCAGTAGGTGCTGCTGCCAAAGTCGAGTCCAGCATTGAGGCTGCCGTAAGAAGTCGACTGCGACTGTACGTCTGGCAGCACATAGCCCGGAAAACCCAGGTCAGTCTTGAGGTAGCCACTCAGCAGGCGATTGTTCTCGCAGCTCCTGGTGCCGTTGGCGCGGTTCATTGCGCACATCACCGCTGTCATTCCTGCGTGCACTCCATCGGCCTGTGCCGGTCAAAGTTAGCCATCAAAGCACCGGAACGTCAATGTCGTACATTTGGGGGGGGGGACAGTAGCATAACCATCAGGTTGCCCCAAATCTAGCAGACTGACAAGCTCGTGGAGCTACAGGCTACAGATGGGACAAGCCCTTCATGAGGGGCGTCGAAAATGTATCCAAAAGATGCTTACAAAGGGCCAGAGGTACACCTCCTGGGCTGCCTTCTCGCCCACGTTGGACGAGTATCTTTCGCCCGTCATGCGGTTTGTCTCCTGTTCGTTGAAGAGGAAGTGCCTCCCAGCTGTAATCACACCTGCCCTGTTACGTGTCAATCGCTTGCAACTGGTCCCAGAGTGTTTTGTACTTTAACATTCCAAGGTCCGGCAGGGGAGCAACCGTGAAAGTACAATAGTGCTTACGAGTTCATCCCAGTCACGGCCTGGCCCATTGCTATCCCGCTAAGATACGCATCGAAAGAGAAGCCCTCTGCGTTGCGGCCTCCCTCGGGTACGCGCCCGGCTGGGCTGGCTACGGGGCCATCGACGAGGCTGTAGCCCATCTGTAAGACCACGGATGTGATCAGTTTGATTCGCCTGTGAGTCACTATAGGTAGGGGGTGCGACCTTGTAGAATTCCTCCCCAATGGCTCTGAACTGCTCTGCTATAAGCTGCCGGTCCCATGTCACTGCAGCATGGGAAGTTAGCCATCAAAGAACCAGAGAATGAGCCTCATGGAAATGTGGTGAGGGGTCAAGATTGTATATTGAAATTGCTTACTGGTCAGTGCAGCTGGGGCGGAGAAGCCAGAGACGTAGAACTGCTTGTTTATGCCTGAGCCCCCGTCGGCTGAGGTGTAGGCTGTCCATGTCACGTTTGAGTCTGATATATCGGTCCCGGTAATAATGGAGACCTTCTGAGCGTTGGTGAGGGCCGAGACAAAGGCGACAGCTTTCTGATAGGCTTCTGCCGTGATGCCGAGATCGACTATTATATTGAAAATAAGCAAAGACGACGGCAAATGTCTCCGTCATATTGTGAGATAACTCACCATCTCCGTTTGCAAGGAGGGCTGCAATATTAGAAGTAGATGAGTTGGTAGATGTGGCCAGTCCGCCAGAAACGAATGAAAGGGCACGAAGCCCGTCGGAAACCTTCATGGCGATTCAAAGCCACAAATATAAAAAGAATGCGGGCGAGTTGGTGTTCTGACAGGAAATGATGTTGAGGTCATGTTGAAGGGAGGCCCAAACTTTTATATTCGTCTGACCATTCCCACCCCGACCTTGACATACTCGAGTCCCCGCAATGATCCGGTACAGAGTTACAATGCCTTGGCTCCGATTTTTTAATAAATTCTCACTATGACTTACAAGAACTTGCATAGAATCCACCGGGTGGGCTTGGTCGTTGTCAATGGTGCTTATCACAAAGGACGGCGCCAAGTGGGTTAGGCTTACGACGCAAAGGAGAAGGAGGCTGAATGAGTACGCACCAGCAATTACCCACAAGGCCAATTAGAGCCACCGGAGTGGGCCCGTAAAAGCCGGTTTCCCTCGTCATTTTTTGCTTTCCTATGCTGGTCTGGAGGCAGGGAAGGTACCTACCCCCGGTCTCAGATTTTATGGACAACGCCGGGATGCCATGCCTGGAGAGTGTGGTTGTGGATGGGTACCGCCGTCGAGAGATAGCGGCCTTTTTTTTTAAAAAGAAAAAAAAAGATACGTCTCCCCAACAAAGCGATATAGTACATCAGGACTCGGTGCATCCCAAGATCAACGACGTAATTATGTTGTTGGTAGCCCCTTCACATGACCTTCTGACCAACACAGACAGAACTCTTGACACTTAAGAATACAGTCCATCACCAACTGTCTCTCCAAATTCATGACAAAAGATAGATACGGGCATGTTATCTGTTGCGAGTTGTCCAGGCTGGCTCCTGAGCGTTATTAAAATGGCGAGCCTGCGCGCTCAACATGGGTCGTCAGCCGGATAACCCGACAGTTCCCGGAATTGCCGGCGCTGAGCCACAGTCCTTCGTGCAACGTCGAGCGGTTTGGCACGGCCACAATGCGAATTTCCAAATAAATTACAAATCGTTAAGGGGTTTGAATAGGCCCTGACCATAGTACGCACTCCTATTCCTAGGTCTCATTAGATAGAGGGTGTGAGCGGCATTCGGTCTCTGCCTTTCATGTCTCTCTCGTGTCTCCTAGAGGACCTCCTCCCGTGTAATAGCTTGGTACGTAGACAGTACTGTAGGCCAACATTTCGCAGGCCAACCCAAATTCGTGTCGTGAACATTCATCATGCTTTCCAGGCGGTGCTGTTCGTCAAGCCAACGCTGCGAATTGGTTTTGTAGTGGACACAGAGTCCCTGTATACGCTGTAATGATTCCATTTTCACATGCACAATCCCGGGCCATGATCTCGACCACCCCACCATTTCGGCCAGCAAAAACAAGACACTATGGTCACGGGAGGGACATAGGAGAGGCAAAGCTCTCAGGTCTTGCTCAAGCGGTTGCGTTTCCAATCCCCTATACATATAAAATGTATGTGGTGCCTTTATACAGTGATGAGTGCTCAAGACCTAGCGCTCAGAGAGAATACAATGCCCATTACAATAGAATGATAATATAGTATGCCTGTCTATGGGCACATGGCCTCAGCCTTGTGCCGCACAGACGAGGCTAGTAAACTCTCAAAGATCCAGCATTTCATGGTCTAAGGTCCACCGTCCCTCCATTAGTTCAACACCAGCCTTTCCTCCTTCACGACTCAGTCGGCCAATTCAATTGTATAAAAAAAAAAAGTCTAGATTAAACTTCTACAATCCCTAACGCTACTGGAAAGTAAAAACCTTGACTTGGTGAACCTGTGAAACTTATAACCTCAGAGTTCTATCATAGGTAATTCAGAGCCACAAGGCTGAGGCCACATGCACCTATCATATTCTTATCACCATTATCAACACTACATGTTTTTTTAAACACTAGTTCTATATACTTTTACTACTATATCAAGGCACTATATATAATTTATATATATATAAGATTAGAAAAACTATAGTTATATAAGTAGTTATATTTCTACTCCCTAATATATATAAATAATAGGTACTACTATATAAAGGCGCTAAATACGACTTTAGTATATCTTATCTATCTAAGACACTTAGTATCGTTGTGGCTTAGTAGAGGAACTTAAAATCTATAAATAGTTGATATATAACTTTAGATGTATATAGAAAGAAACTAAACTAGGTAGGTACTAGTTTTGTGTTTTGTTTCTAATCCCCATAATATAAACCTTTGCGGCGCCTTCATATAGTAGCAAAGACTTAAGAACCAGCGTTTGGGGGGGGGGAAGACAGTGCCGAGCCAGGTAGGTACTTCAGACGGCCCTCGTCAAGGTTCAGTGCATCGTACAAGGCAAAATGGCCCCGTGGCATGTAGATACCGGTTGGAGTTCACCGAATTTCCTATACCTATCTCAGTGCCGGCGAATTGAACAGGATCATGTGGACAAGAACCACGGGGAGCATCGATACAACCAGCGAGTTGCTCAACTCTGAAAGGCGGTGTCAACAGTCGTTCCTGCGCCGGGATTGATATTAGGGAGGACGCAGACAGCGGCAAATGACGGGTAATTGAGCTGTAAACTGGGTCGTATGCTTGGTGGTTCGATGAAAGCTGTTGAGGTCCTTGTTCGTCGAACGGTCGTCTCGGTTTCGGGCTTCCAAGGGTTTCGGTCCCGAGGAGCCGTTTTCCAAGTTTTCCAATGGAGCTGGTGTATTTCGCAACCATCAATTCTGCCGTGGAACACAGCGCGCGCTCTATAGTGGGTCATGAACTGGCATGGACGAATTACACCGGTCTACCGAGTCGCACATTGTGAATTTACTAAGCAGAAGGTCTTCAAGAAGCTTCCACCGACCTTGCATGACCCACTTACATCTTCGCAAACCATGGAACCATTGGACCACGGCGTGGATGCGGTCAGGGCTCTGGCCCGGTTTGCACAACATCTCCGTTGTCTCATACCCTATCTAGGTAGACTTGGCGCTGAGGGGCTACGGGCGCTCTGTGCAGCAGACCCTGAAAGGACAACTGTTCGTGGATGGCAACATAAATAAAGAATGGCAATGACCAATCTTCAAAGTCTAAAATTGCAACATCAGCAGTTTAAGTTTCGACATAAGCCCTGATCCATACCCAATACAAAATACACGATCATCATGGGTTCCTTCGGCAAGATCTATTCCTACCCCAATAATTGGAGGGTGTCACGCGTAAGTCCGGACAAAGCATATGTTGAACGATGAAAGAAAGCTATGCCGGATCCGTGTCTCTAATGTATTCCAGGCCCAAGTTGTTGCGGCCATCAATGGCTTGGAGATCGACGTTCCCGAGTTCCAAATGGGCCAGACAAACAAGTCCGAAGATTTCCTCAGCAAGTTCCCGCTCGGCAAAGTCCCGGCATTCGAGGGAGCCGATGGGTTCACCCTGACCGAGGGCGCCGCCATTGCGACATACCTGGCCGGCAGTGGACCCCGTGCTGAGCAACTACTCGGCTCCGATATCAAGACTCAGGCCAAGATCGCCGAGTGGACGCTCTTCACGGAGACCGAGCTCGTGTCCCACGCCACACCACCCTTGCTTATGATGGTCAAGCTCGTGCCCTTCGATGGTTCGCGGTATGACTTCTCCGCATCAGCGTTCGAGCGTGCGCTGCAGAAGGTCGAGGCGGCTGCAAAGGGCGGCAAGAAGTATCTCGTCGGAGAGCAACTGACGCTGGCTGACCTGACGGTCGCGGCCGCACTGTTTTGGGCGACCGGGTTCCTGCTGGACGCTGAGATGAGGAAGACTGCGCCGGCCACGATCGAGTATCTCAAGGAAATTGCGGCAACTCCCGAGTTTGCTAAGGTCTTCGGGGAGTACAAACCTTGTGAGACTCGGGTCAAGGGTGGCGCATGAGATCCCGACCAAGACTTTTACCACACCTGGGGACAACATAGATCTCAGCACTGTAGTAAATCAACCACTTCCAAACGCATTTTTGGCAATTCTTTCCCCAAGTGATTTATATGAAGATATTGAGACTGATCTAAAAGAAAATTGTTGTCATTGCGTGTTTTTCCTTCTTTTCTTGTTGAAAACCCGTCACGTAAACTCCCGCCCGTGTATTGAACCACCATTCCGGCTGAGGATCCATCTGGCATAATTGTCAGGTCTGGAAGACTCAAATCAAAAAGGTATTAGTTGATGATATCAACTTGGGCCCATATGCCTAGTAAATACTGCAAGTTTACAATAACTGCACTTAGGTACGCAATGAATGGATGTTATGTGTTCTAATCTGATACCGGATTTTGTGGTGAACACACTGTAATATGAAGCCTAATGTATCACATAGAGACTCAACATCTGTTTTGCAACATGAGCTCATTGTTCCTGAACCAACAACAAGCTCACGTTGATAAGACTACGTTTGCCCTGGTTTGCCACAACAATTCCTGCTTGAAGGATTCTGTTCATCATCGTACATATGCCCTCATGGACGCAAGGGCTCACCATCAGGCAAACTAACCATCCATTCCACAGCCCTCACAACCTGGTCCTCGAAGGGCACATACTTCTTACCCAACAGCTCATCCTGCGCTCTAGTAGCGTCAAAGTTGACCGTATGAGTCCGCATCTTGCCAGGGAAAGTCAGTTGCTTCGCAAGCTCAGGCGATCTCCTCTTAAGGATCCCCTCTGCGTTCTCGATGCGTGCCCCATGCGGTGAGTCCACTGCCATTATCCATACCTCGAGGTTTGTTCCGGACGGCAAGGGCACTGAGAGTGCCCTGACGTGGCCAAGCGCCACATCGTCGATCCAGACGAACTCACTGCGAATAGGTGTCATCTGCTCCGTGGGAACGCCCACTGGTACCTGTTGGTAATCTGCCACGGAGTCAAGCTTCGATGCATTCTGGGAACCCCCAAAATACCAAAGACAAGGAGCCGCAGAAGGAGGAGATGCTACTTACAGACCGGGTTGATGACTTCACGCAGGTCATCCATCACCCAGGACAGCGTTAGGTTAGCCGTTCCCATTGCCTCGGCTTTGTTGGTGATGAACAGGCCTGGTCCTAGAACCCATCCAGGGCATAAGAGCACAATTTGGAAGTGTGACTCGGGGTTCGCTGCAGCATATTCCCTCGCAAGATTGCCGCTTGCGACCTTCGAGTCTACATAGCGCTGGAACACTGGGGCATCGTCTTCTGGTCTTTCGGCCGGTAGAGGGTAGTATGTGGCCCCAGTCATCAAAGGGATTGGCTCGGGAGACTCGTAGTCGGGGTTGGTGAATCTAGGGTCTCCTGGACTCACGAGCGAGGCGATAGAACCAGTGATCACCACCCTCTTTACAAGGGGCTCGCACTCAGCGGCATCGAGGATGGCTTTCGTGCCGTCTTGCGCCGGTGTACGCATATCCATGGGTCGAGGAGGAACAGTAGGAATGGGAGAGGCCACATGAACGACTGCAGGATCGAAAGTCAGCTATCGAAGCATCGGGGTAGTAGTTACGGCATAGGGAAGTAGAGGGCTACAGCCTGGACGTAGTCTGCACCGTGAACCGCCGTTTGATTAGACCTTTGTACCAGGCTATACACGGAAGAGAGTCTTCCTCGGACTTAGGACTGTATCCAGAAGCGGCTCACTGTGATTGCAGCCCACCACGACCTCGAGGAACGCATCTGGCTTGGAGATATCCGGTATGATGATCCATTGGATTTGGCTGGAGAACCGCTTAATGAGGGGGTGGGCTGTTGCCTTGTCGATGGCATCTTGCCTGCGGACGACGGCACGCACTTGGTACCCGGCTTTGCAAAGGGCTATGAGTACTGCACTACCCACAACCCCATTCCCACCTGTCAAGAGCACACGTTCGGATGTTGACATTGTGATCTCCTGTATTGCGATTACTTGTGTGCGTGGGGTGTTGGCTAATCGATTATTGTCAATGGGACAAGACATCTCCCTGGTCCCACCTCCTCTTTATGACCTTTATAACCTCCCAGCCCTCGTGGCTTGTCTGAAAACAGCACTCGCATTGTTCCTGGCTCATGACAGCACTGTACAGCGGGTAGCATCAGCGTAAGCTGACACCAAAACGGTGGACCTTCGTGAGGTGTTTTGACCTCTGTTGTCTATGCTCCTTGCAGCTCGACACGACCTTGATCGGCGTGGTTTCAACTCGGAAACACGATTTACTATAAGCACTAGCTGCCCTTCAGCTTACCAATCTTTAGCTCTTTGACCAAATATCAGCCAGAAAGCTTGTCCGTCCGGTCCATGAAGACTATCGGCCCCGCAACTCAGAAAATCGGATGATTTGCTTTCATTACTGCCGAGAGGGGGCATAGCGTGGTAAGAGCAGTGTCAGATACAAGCTAGTATATCAAACTTCCAAGGTAGTAAGCGACCGCAACTACCTAATAAACCATTCCTACTCTCAGCTGCTTGCGTATTCAATCAACCAATCTTATCCTTGTAAAAGGGTAAACCGTAATTATTAATTTGAAACGGCTGCTGGGCCACGATAAGGTAAGTGACTCTTTGACCTGAACATCGCCTGCTTGGTTCAAAGCCACACCGTCTCAAAGGGGGGGAAATGACCAGTCTGAGGAGTTCAGGACACACAGTTGCCACATCTATCGTCCGAACGAATGAAGCCGCTCTAGAACTCGACCGACACCCAGGTAGCCGCCGGTTGTAAACTCCGTCAAGCTGGATTCACATGCCCAGACGTGGCTGTAGTAGTCATATGGGGAAGCAATCCGAGATTGAAGCTGACGTGTCCGCCGGGAAAGCCAGTAGTCTAAGGCGAGGTTAGTCGCAGAGAAAATACGAACTGGATGACACGAGAGGCGGCCGCTTGGGATCGGACGTCCGTGTCAGAGCAGCACGACTTACTTCTTGCCTGCGTCTGTTGCGCAGCAGCAGAAAAACAGGGCGAGGGGCCAGCAGATGATTGCGAGGCAAACGGCTACGACGAATCCGATCGTGGGCCCTGCGATTGGCATTGGTGGAAAGGTCAGGCGTGATCACATGCGTCTCAGACTCTGCTTGAGCTCACCGATGAATTTGAAGTGACATGGGTTGTTTACTCCCGGTCCACACTGAATGCAGACCACCGGCAGCGGCAAGCAATCCATTGCGCTGTTGTTTCTCGTGCCTCAAGAGAGATGCTTTTCGATGCCCCGTAAAGATGAGACGAGACGTCGCAGTAAAACACGCCCCGCGAGAGATATAGGAAGTGTCAACAAACTTTGGCTGACGTCAACCGTATCCTAGCACGTCCGGATGAAGATCTTCAGCCAAGCCGAAGCCCCCACTCCCACTGCCTGTTGCATACACACATACATACATACATACATGCCTACCTCCTGGGCACCGAGGCAGGCGCGTGCCTAGTACTTACAAGGGTTAGGACCACCTGCTCTGCCCCTTTACGGTTGTTCGGCATCGTGGCCCAGACCTGGCGCAAGGACCCCCGGCCGGGCGTACTATAAAAGGACATTTGGTGTCCATTCCCACGACTGCATGTGTATCTGAATTGGTCTTTCTGTGTCAAACTATAGATGTGCTCGTCATGCATGTGCCCGATGGCACCGACGCTTCAAACCGCTTCGCCGGGCGGTATCTTCCAGTGGCAAGGAAGTGGCCTTGCGCCGGTGGGGAGACCTTCTGGCCTCGCCCATACAAGACACGTCCTCACCTGCTGTAACTGCGGCTGGTTCTCTGCTTCTGCTTCTGCAGTTTTTTCCTCTCACTGCCCTGGGAATCAAAGGATGACCGAATGCCTACGGCTGTGCTGGCAGGCTCTTCGAAGCCGTGTTGCTCGGGCAGCCCAAATGTACCGGCCGGGAGGATCTCAAAATTCGAGTTCACTTTCCGCGCGCTAGTATTGATGAACCTACGGCTCGTTTCTCCGTCAGCGCCTGC
This sequence comes from Diaporthe ampelina, assembly GCA_023522825.1. Lineage (NCBI taxonomy): Eukaryota > Fungi > Ascomycota > Sordariomycetes > Diaporthales > Diaporthaceae > Diaporthe > Diaporthe ampelina. Next base: position 511,524 of record JAMFTM010000034.1, read on the forward strand.
TTGCTCCGGCGGGGAAATAAAAGAGAGAAGTGCGCTTCGTTACTTACGAATCACTAGGCCCAAAGGTGGGACTGGGCTGCGCCGCGAAGCACGTACCGCCGCTGGGCCGAGGCTGCTGGTCGGAAGCGAACGACTGCGGGCGGGGCTGCTGAATATAATTGGCGCTTCGGCTGCTGTTTGGAGGGTATCGCAGCGCAGTCGCCGCCGACGACCGTACGGCCGCGTCGTGCTGCTGTTGGTCGTGCATGGAGCTCCCGTCCTCAGACGACGAGTGACGTGCTTGGCCCTTGTGCGCCGCCGAGAAGTGGTGGGAGCGCCTGCGGCCGAAAGTCAGCTCGGATGCTGCGGTCAGGTCGCTGCTGGAGAAGACTGGGTGGTGCTCGAGCGGCGGCGGCTGCGATCGTGGCGCGAACTCCTTCAGCTCTTCCACGCTCGTCACAAACGACTCCACCGACGACGTGCTCGAAACCCACGACGCCTCGCGCAGAGGCCCGTGGCTTTGAGAAGCGGTCGTCGGCGGCCGCACTTGCTGCGTGCCCCTGAAGGAGGTCGGTCCAGACGTTTCTGCTTCAGCTGAGTTGTTGTATAATACGCTGCAAAGACTTGACTTCCGCTCTGGAACCGGCTCATGACCGGGGATCCCGCGTCTGGGTGCGGCTGATGTGGCAACTTGTGGGTAAAACCGTTGGGGCTTTCTCGCCTCGGCGTTGTTGCGGAACTCTCTGGCTTCTTGTCCGCCACCACGCTTCCTCTGCTGCTGCATCCACAACTCGGATGAGGTCATCTTTTTGAGGGACCTCTGTAACCGGCCAAGAGGTCCTGCGTGCCCAGACTGAGACTGGCCAGCAATGTCCTCCTGTGCCGGCCTTCCGGCCTCCTCGCATCCAATATTGTCCGGAAGCCGTCCATTTGCTGCAGAGCCATCGGGCCGAACCTCTGCTTCACGAAGCGGTAGGCTCTCGGGCTTCTTTCCTGGTTGTGCAGAGGGCTTGAGGGTCTCTCTCCTGGCAATTCCACCAGCCCTGCCAGGAATTTTCCTGCTAGACGTCCATTTCCTATCCGGCGGCCGGGACGCCATAGACGCCATCCTCACAACCCAAATGCCGTCTACCTCGGCACCGGACTCGATGGCCTTGACTCCAAACGGGATCTCTTTCTCCAGCCGAGACCTGCGTGTATCAGCCGAGAACCCAGACCTGCGCATCTGGAAAATTCGTTCTTGTTTCTCGGCGTCGAGCTGCTCGATCTTCTCCATGTGGCGATTCGTCCACCAGAGCTTCATCAGGCCGATCAGAAACACGAGGGCAATGCCCATGGCAAGGACGAAGGTCATCTGCTGCCATAGCTCCCAAGATGCGAAGAAGGCTCGGCTTGCCATGGTCTGATGTCGAGGGATTCCACCTGGGACAAGGACGGCCACGAGCGCAAGGCCTGGGGGGAGCGGGCGTGGGCGTTTATTGTGCTACGGCACTCGGACACTTACGGCGGGAAGTCGAACAGTTTCCTGTTGCCTGGTCCACAAAAACACTCATGAGTCGGGGTCTCCTGATATGACCCGTATGCGATCGCAGCGAGACAGTTGGGCCACACAAGCTGTTGTGGCCCCAGTGCCTGCAGATACGACGGCGAACAGAAGAAGGCAGTGGGCTCGGACAGGCGGACTGGCAGACTGGGCAGCACGACCTGAGTTGCGGGACAAAGGAAAAGTAAGCAAAAGGGTGATATCCCGTATTGAAGGGCGGTGGGAGCAAACGAAGACTCGAAGAGACGAGGACCAATGCAGCTGTAGCTGCAGAGGCAGAAGCAGAGGCAGCCCCGGCCTGTGCTGGCCGAGCCTGTGAGACAATGACGCGGATACGTACAGGGCGAGGGGCCCAATTGGCCCATTATTGGAAGAAGTGAGGCAGGTAAGGGGTAGTAGGGCAGCCATTGCTCTCAGATGAGCACAGCCTGCGCCGGGCGATGGGCGCCCCGACTTGTGCCGTTGTTACTTGCTGCTGCTGAGAGACTCATCCTGACCCCATCATTGATCATGGTGAGTGAAGTTGCATTCTTAGTCGCCTGCCGGACTGGTGCTGCTGCTGGGCTAGCATGGGGCCAAGTCTCTGTTGCGACCGGCGGCCAATCAAGTCGGATCGGGTTGGCGAAAGAAGCAAGTGGCGATGTGCTGACAGCTCGGTTCTCGGCAGTACGCTGCCAAGGCAACCATACCCTTCACGTCACATATCACATCCGTATGTGGATAGATGTCGGGCTTTTTGGGCTTCTTGTCCTTGAGCTTCATTTTGTTGGCTGAGCCATCACGTCCTTGTTCCTAGTGTTTATCTGCCCGTGCACCTACAGCCATCGCTGAGCAAACGTATTCCCACTAACCAGCTGACATTTACCGGCACCTGGGACAATTCAAACCGGTCCTTCTATCCTGTTACAACAATGCAGCTGGGCTCGTATGCCTACGAGCCCCGGGTATCTTCTCTATCCGCTCCAGGCTAAGAGCATTCACGATCATGACGATCACCAAGTTGCAGCCATCTATGCGTTCGCAATCAGGTGTCAGTACCTATCGCTCTTGCGGAGCCTACCCATCGACAAAAGCCTCGTTTCGAGCCTGCTGATGTTTTTGGTCTGGGTGATTTGCAATGAGGCGCTGCGTCAACTCAACAGTCAGCCGGTAATCTCCTGAACAATCCCCGTCCGCTCGAGCATATATGCGGAGATTCAATTGAACACATACCACCAGATTTCGCAGCAGACACGCAATCGTCACCTTGCCCACCGAGGGAACGTAGATGGATGCCTTCTCCTTGACCGCTGGGCCGTCGAAGTTGCGGAAGGACGAGAAGTTGATGCACACAGCACCGTCCCGGATCAGATCGATCGGCAGCTTGTAGCTCTCAACGGGCACCCCTCCGATCACGACGTCGCTGATGGGGAGAACGTTCTTCAAGTCCCAGCCCTCCTTGTCCTCGACCTGGTGGCGGTGGCTTTTGATTCCCTGACCGCGCGTGAACAGCTGCACACCGGTGATGTCTACCGAGTACACCTGCGCGCCATCATTTGCTAGCAGCGCAGCGAGGGGCCGGCCGTTGACCTCGGAACGGTTGATGACAGTTATGGTCTTGCCGTACAGCCTGTTGCCTTCAGCGAGGATCGGGTTGTAAATGTGCAGGTGCTCCAGGATCTTGAGGACGGCGAGTGGCGTGCAGGGTAGGATGGACTTCTTGAGGTTCGTCGGGGGGTCTAGGTACCGCACGTTGTGGTACATGTTACTCAAGTGCTTGAAGCAGAGGCCCTCGACGTCCTTCTCCAGTGCCACCGTCTCCTTGATATAATTGTCCTTGGCGACGTTGTCGGGCCATATCGGGTAGTAAACGAGGATCCCGTTGACCTTGTCGTCCTCATTGGCGGTGCGGACCTCGTGCTCTAGAGCTTCTTTGTCGATACGTCGCAGGTCGAAGGTGAAACCGCTGTTGTGATCGAGTCAGCAGCTGTGCGACAACCCCTGAAGGGCAGCTGGCCCCCGCCCGGTTGTTACGGGGTCGAGCCCAGCCTCGCGCAGCAGGAAAGCCAATGAGCAACACATACTTTTCCTCGCAGGTCTTCTGTGAGTATTCCGCATACTTGACTGCAGCGTCGTCGTCGTTGGCCAGGAATGCCACGAGCCGGGGCTTTCCGTTGCCAATAGAGGCAAGGGTCTCCTGGACCTCTTGGAGCAGCTTTCTTGCTATGGTGTCTGCAAGAATGACCTTGCAGGTTTTGGGTGGCGCCGCCATGGTCTGGGGACAGGAGTGGGTCAGCAGTCGAGAGCAGCAGAGGGTGGCTGTCGATGTCATCGTGAAGTGGTTTGGGGGTGGAATGGCGACGGCCATGGCTGCCCTGGGGAGGTGTGGTTCATATACGGGTTGATATGGTATGACACAGGCCATTCTGGGTACAGGGCAATAAGCTTGCCTCCACCAGTGTCGAATTTGAGACGGCCGAAGTGGATTCACTTACACAACCCGGAGCGGAGCGGGACGCGGGTGACGAGGCCTGGCCTGGGCAGGTAGGTCTTATTATACTCGGTCGGAGGGCAGCACAGATGGTTCGAGGCCCCTCCTTCTTGAACTTGCCCGGCAGCCGTGTGCCTGAGATGCCCACCTTCGCTTTTGGGAGGAGGGGGGGGGGACTGACAAATTATCGATTGGTCGTCTAGTAGCTCAGGGGGAGGCGCATGGGTGGTCTGCCAATTGACCACGCCAGAACAATCGAAGACGATGAGGAAGAAGATCCGTGCCTGGAGCCATGCTGGCGCCAAAAATTCCTCGAGCCCAAATTCTTTCCCATGACTCTGCGCTGACGGGACCTTGGAGGGGCTGGCCCCTTATCGCCTCTCCGATAAACAGGAGTCATAGCAGAAATTGCAGGCCCTGAGCGCTGCCCAGCGCTGCCCCTCTTACCCGGGACAGTATAGCGGCGGCTCAGTAGCGCAGGCGGCAGGGGCTGCCGTGTCCAGGCCGGCCAGGGCAGCTCACCGCCTACGATAACAGGCAGTAGCCATCCCACTCCCCCAGCTGGCAGAACTCCCACCTCGGCCGAACTTGGCCAATGCGCGCGCCGTATGGTGACCGAACCGACCGTTCGCCTTGGCTACTGATAGCTGGACGACGACAATACTTCTGGTCTCGTTCAGTTCTCGCTGCATTGCGCACGGTCGCCAATAGTCGCCCGAAGGGTCTCTTCTTAGCACTTCAGGCAGAGCGACAAGACGAGATCCAGTATGTCGGCCCACTTGGAGGAGCTTGCCGTGCGCTTCGTCGAACGAGATGGCCTCTCTTTAGAGGACCAGCAGAAGATCGCTGCAGATGCGGCTGACTGTGTGTTGGGTTCCCTTCAACGGCAACAGCCTCCCACCTTCGTCACGAACTGGAGTTGACCATGGTCGCAGATGTCTTGGACCCGGCAAAGCATGGCTACCCCCAGGATCAAACCGTGCTGACTTTGGTCAAATCAATACATCGCTGGATCGCCTCCGGGGATGGAGAGCAACCGTCAGACTTTGCAGAGAAGAACAGGGAGAAACATGCCAGGGGTATGTTGAGCTTGGCGTTCTCATTCAATGCAAATGCCTACGCGGTGCGGACATTGATACCTCGCAGGTCTGAAATACTTGGCCATGACTTTGACCGCTCTGCCAAAGGACTTTTTGCAGTCAACCCAGAGTAAGCATGCTCTGCCATGTGGCTTTCACAACCTAGCAATACACACTGAATGTATCAATTAGTCAAAATGCTCTCGAATTTCTTCAGCTCGATATTCCAGCAGCAGGATCCGGCGGGTCTCGCAGCAGCCAGCGACGCTTTGCTGGTCCTGGTCACAGGGAGCAACTTTCCGCCCTCGTCTGCGGACGACATACTCATGAGCCTCGGGGGCATGGAGCCCGAGAATTACACAAAGCAGCTTGCGAAGACTCGACTGCAGATTCTTCGGATTGTCCAAACGCTGCTTCTCAACGACAAAAGCGCACGGGTTCTCCAGAAGCGCTACGAAGGCGCCGCATTCTTGTTGCCTATTCTGTCCTTCGCCCAAAAGGAGAGGGATCCCGTCAACCTGCTACTGTGGTTCCAGACACTAAAGACCGTTTTGAAGAACAATGAGATCTCTTCCGAGGTCTCACTTGCCGCCTTCGAATCGTTCTCCCCATTCTTCCCTATCTCCATCCGCAAGTCCACGGCTGGTGGACCAGAGACCACGGAAGACGAGTTGAAGGAGGCTTTGAGGGCTTGTTTTGCCGCAAATGGGCTTCTCGCACAACACACATTTTCGTTCTTGTTGGAGAAGCTTGACGACGGCGGAAGCCTGACTGCGTCAGCCAAGGTGAGTCTCGCTAATCGGCATTTTCGTATGCGAGAACCTTTGCTTCGATTCCCAGCATACACCCGATCGAGATCTCTCGTGCTGACGGAGTAGGTCGATATCCTTCGAACGATCAGGGCATGCGTGGTCAGCTACGAGCCGGTTCACACCAGGCTGGTTCCTTATGTTACAAAACTGTGGTCCTCTCTAAAGTATGAAGTCCGAAACGGAGAGGTACCAGAGGCGATTCAAGAGACGCTATCCATTTTTGAGTGTCTCACGGGCCGACTATCCAAGTTCGACGACTCCGACGCAGCCCTTGCGGACTTCCTCTCGCTGGCCTGGAGAGACACTGCCGACGACCTTGAGAATCCAACGTACACGGAACAGGCTGGTTCAATCCTGATCAGCATAGCGGGCGGCAGCGTGGTGGCTTTTTGCCGTACTAATCCCCGTCTGCTTGAGGCTGTAAGACGGAATATGGGGCAGCCAAAGTCATCAACGCATATCAAGATCCTTCTTGTGCTGCTCAACAATCTGATTCGGACCCATCGAAGACTGACAGCCAAGGCGGACAAGTGGTCCGAGCATGACAGGCGCGCTTTCGATGCTGACGGTTTTGGAATTCCGGTGGCCGTGATCGACGACATATACTTCAAAATTTTCCGAGAGAACGTCACTGAAAATCCCAGCAAAGACCAAGTCGAAATCGCCAAGGAAGTTGTTGATGGCCTTTCTCTATTAGTTGAGGTGCAACGGCTACGGTCGGATTTCACAACGACTGCAGCTTACAAGGAAGACACGTTGCGGGAAATCTGCACAGCCCTGTCGTATCGCGCCACAAATGCGTTCAATGTCTCATCGGTAGCCTCGGCAGACCTATACAGCATTGATGTTTCTGCTGTTGTGGCTCTCAAGACCGTCGTCAAGGTGTTCCCAGAGGGTTATGCCAAGATCCTTTCCGACCTAGTGGGCGAGGTTGAAAAGAGGACCTGGAAAGGGACGGTATCAGAGCGTACCTTTGACGATCTGCACAGCATGTGCCAGCGCATAGCTTACATTGGCTGTGCTGACATACCTAAATCCGGTAACCCTATTGTCAACTTCGCGTTGTTTGCGGGCACATTGCTTAACATTTTGGGTGTTCTGTTCAACGCCGAAGCCAGCATCAAGTTTTCTGCAGTCGTCGCTGATGCTCTCGCCACCGGAATGGCGTACTTCATCAAGACCATTGAAGAGAAGGGCCTCAAACAGACAGAAACCATCATGGACACCCTAGAGATCGGTGAGCTTGAGAGCTTATTACACGCCGAGATACCAGATTTCCCGAGACTGTGTTACAAACAGGTCAATCTCTATGACCCAATTCCTTCAGAAAAGGCTATTAAGACCGCTAAACATTCTGTCTTTGCGAGCTTTCAAGTCGTGAGTGTGTACGTCGTGTCTGAGCTGTATCAACACGCTACGTCTCTATCGCTGCCTGCAGACAGCAGCATTCCGCTGTTACGCCTCAGCGACGCGCTTCTATCAGCGCAAAACACTGATAAAAATAGCCCGCGTGCAAGTAACAATCTTGCTGCGTATCTCAGCGAGCTGGGACGGGCTGCTTGCCTCGTGCTCCGAGAGCTCAGCATTGCTGCACAGACAAGTTTGGACTTGGACAACAGAGTTGTTGGTTGCTTCAACCATGTGTGCTGGCAGAGCCATGAAATCCCTTTGGTCAGACTGCATGATATGGAGCTTTATGTATTGTCTCGTGGAATTGCTGAGGCGATGCATTCCTCGACTGTGTTCAAACTGGTAAGTAGGAATGATTCTAAACTACCGCCCCCCCCCCTTCTGCTTTGGCGCGCAGCTTCTGACATACCTTTGCTTCTAGGCGCATATCAATTTCCTCAACCTTCTCACTGGCAACCTCGATGACCCCGTAGAAACCAGCCCTCGCATGGAAGCTATCCAGGATTACATTGCCTTCTTGCTCGCCAACAAGTTTAATAGTCGAGTCGGTGAAGGGCTCCGTGAAATATCGGTGCCAAACCAGGCTGCGTGGACCACTGTGCTTGAGAGAATCGAGCAAGGCCTCAAGCAGCCCGAGTTCCTGGAATTGAGAGAGGCCTGCCGCTTTGCAGCAATTCTTGCAGGGGCTTATGCTCGTCGCGATCTTCCCGCAGCCGCACTCGCCTCCACCGTCAGCCACGCAGCAGCAAAGTCAGGCACGGAAATGGGGCCGTACGTTGCGCGCATCCTGTCGCAGATCTTCTCCTCACCCAAAAAGGGCTTCCTCGACCCGGCAAATCACACTATACAGAAGCCCCTCTACCTACAGTGGGCCTTCCAGCAGTTAGTCCAACCGGTCCTGCGGCTGACCTATCCACTGTCACGCGATGATTCGAGCGTCGTATACTCCATCTACGTCCTTCATGCCGTCAAGAGCCTGAGCCTGGGCCACTACGCCGACGACGCGCCGGCCGTCGTTCGCATCGTCCTTGCTGCCATGCAAAAGGCTACCAACAGCTACGACGTCGAAGCTGCATGCGGGATATCCCTCCAGATCCTTGCAGGCGACCCAGCCCTGTTTAGGCCGCACGTCGCCTCACTCGTCAAGGCGGCCAAGAGCGTCTACGACCGGTCACTTCCCGTTCCCGCAGTCTACAACCAGACATTGAAAATGCAGGTTGATAAGGACTGGCTTATGGACAACGATCAGTACGCGCAAGGAGACCGCTTTAAGTATGTCGGGGACGGAGAGAAGATCCGCAGGATGGCGCTGAGGACCCTCGAGATGCTCCCGGCGCAGCTAGATGAGAATGATTTGCGGGCGTATGTGGATGAGGTGCGGGTACAATTATGTGTGGCTCTTGGCGACCGGGTGAGAGATGTGCGCCGCGCTGCTGAGGCTGCACAGTCCGCTTGGTCCAGGATCTCGACATGAGCCCTGTGAATCCTTCTCTCTTTCCCGGACCCAGTTCATCTGATTTAGGGCTCCGATTGGGACTAGCGCGAGTAGGTAAACGTTTTCCATCACCCTTGGACATCTCGGGTGCCTCCGTGGTGTACTCCTTGGCTCATATGACAGCCGCAAGACCTTGCTCAGGGATGGCCCAAAAGCGCATAAGGGCCTATGGGCGACAAACAGTGCTATCAGGAGGCTGGTGTTGCTCGGAAAATGAACGCGTACTCCTTGACGGGCGCCAGGTTGGTCGTGTGGCTTGAGCGTGACGTCCCCGGCGCGAACCAAAGCCAACGAATCGATCATACTGAACCCGTCGCCACGGAAAAAGGTGGGGCTGATATTAGACAGCGTGCAGTTAGGTCTCCAGTGCCCGGTCGCCTTGTAGGACCTAGATTCAACTTGGCGGTTTTCTTTAGATGATCAGAGTAGATGCCCCGGGCACAGAATACCATACACATTATTCAGGGGGGAAAGATGACAGTGACTGAGAAACAGTGACAACGACAACACGCCCCCTACCCGCCCCCGTTCAGACAACAAATCAGAAATCAAGCGATGCTTCCAGTGCCAAAGATCATCTTTGGACGTCAATACCCCACCTGATAGGCGATATATAACGCATAAGAGAA